>JAJEKV010000148.1:640615-1205339 GCA_021234155.1 Isoetes taiwanensis | reverse complement strand
TCATTGTACTTCGTTCAGTTACGTATTGCTCCGCACCCGTATGGCGGTATGCCGCCGGGGAAAGGCATCAAGTTGCAAGTGAAAATTCTGTAACATGATGCTCACTCAATGTGGCCTCCTAAAGAGTTAAGCTCCTTGAGTTTATTGCCATCAACATGCGATTTTGTTCATGGATTTAGCCACACCGGCTTCATGGGGAACATCTTCATGTAAGAAGCCATTTTGATTGGTTGAGACATCGCCTTTTCTTCTCCCTTCGGAAATACATTGGGACTATATATCGGAAGGAAGAGCACGATGCGACATCAATCCCCTATTTATGAGAGTCTTTGCAGCATAAATGTCGATAAAAGGTCAACATGTCACCCATTGTCTTGTGATTTTTGAATGCCAAGCGGTCTGCAAAGTCAATTTGTTACATAGGTAATACAATTTAGGAGTACACTTTATGAAATTGGGCCGTATGTTGGGGAGAATACATGTGAATATCTTTGGCTAAAACATGATTAATTACTTGAGAATCTAATTTCCGATCTAAACTTTAGCCAGAGTTTCACAAAGATAGCAGCTAATTTATACCTACAGTATGCGCTACGCACCTCCAAAGAGCAAATTTGATCCCAAAATTAGGATCTCACGGGTTTGATACCCGGTGCGAGTCTCGGGGCTGGTACATTGCAAGAGATGCAAGTGCAAAGAAAGAAGCTGGACTAAATGAAAAGGCTTGAGTAATGTGGTCAAGAGGAGTAATATTGAAGGGCCTAATCTAGCTAACACAAAGGAGGGGTTTCCTACTTGGATGGTCCATGAGAGTTTATACAATTCACGGAGTTCTTGGCAACTTTGGAAATCCACGATCACGAAATTTCTTCAAATGCTGCGGTTGCTTTCTTCTGCCTTCCCTCGGAGAGAAGTACGTTGTATACCTTGGAATTTCAGCAAAGGCGGGGAGGCCTCAAACTATAATTTTTTTATCCATTTGTAGTCGAACTTGGAGATATTGCATCTTTCTGGAATTTGGAACAAGCACCCGAGGGCGTCTAGGCATTAACTTCAATTTATGACATACGCTTTCCCACTTCTAACCTAAAGAGCAATTCTTCCGATGTACGGTTTCGACTAATGAAGTATGAAGTTGACAAAACTTCGTAGTTCCAAAACACAACGCTGAGATGCACTAATAATCCATGGTTTTATTGGATGCTCCAACAATTTTAGAGTGGTATTTGTGCCAAGATATCTTATTTAAAATGTCTATACTGCAAATATAAAATTTGAACTATTAGTGTTATATCCCTATATTGTTGTTAAATGCACCTGTAGAGTTGTGCCTAACATTCTTAGGTTCTGGATAGGTTGGATATAAGTTACCACATCGTTCAGTCAATCTGATATAGACATGTATGATATACAATGTTTTCTCCCACAATTATGGTTATGGAAACATCAACTACCCTTGCCCAATGGTAATATTGCAAGTGTAATTTTGAACTTGATGTTCCTACTTTTTCATTGGCGTTCCTACTTAAGCAAGTTTGTTCTCTTATCCTTTGTAATGACATTATATAGTTCATGCTTCAATTACAATCATGCAAACTACCTTCAATTATTTGCTTTCTGTGACATGATTTTTATTTTGTACTACTATTGCATTTCACCTACATGTACAACTAATGCGGCATAACATATACCTCGAGAACAAAGGATAAATGCCAATTAATTTTATTATTCATGATGATTTTATTTGTACTATATTGTATTCCACCTACATGTGCAGGCATTTCTAAGCCTGCCACGTTTCTATAGAGTAGAATGCGGTTGCAAAATATTGGGACAAGGCACCAAGGTTTACAACTAATTCAGAAGTTTGCTTGCATGTGTGAATGTCTGTGGTAGTGGATTTTATAATTATGGGCCAAAATATTGGAACAGTAGAGATTACAATTAACTTCAAGTTGTTGCATGTGTGAATTTGTGGTAGTGGATTTTATAATTGTGTTACTTGGTGCAACTTATGGTAGGTACATTGCTAGAGACAACAAAATACAGAATGTAGTTCAAATGCATGAGTATTGTCAAATTGAGCTTTTGAGCATTTAGACATCGCTATTACAAAACCACCCGAGTCCACAATGGCATGGAGCAGGGGACTTAGTTCTATCATTAACAAGTTTCCAACTTTTGTTTAAGGGTAGAAAAAGTTGAGGACATAATATTACAATGTAAGACATGTACATTTGCTAGAACGATACTACAATAGTAGTAGCACTCACGATATTGACAATGTTAGTGTCGACTTCATAACCTGTCAGTAATATTCACATATTATATTCCAACATTAGTGTCTCACTACAATAACTTTTTAGGCTGACCGGTATGATCTTAATGTATATCGAGGAATGATGACTCAATTCATCATTTACAATGCATCTTATGTCAGTGATCATCACAAAGAGTTACAAACTTTGACTACTTGTTAAAAGCTTTGATTATAGTCTATAGTTTATAGGCTTTGACTATAGTCTTACCTCAAAACATGCTCGGCTTAACATTTTTCCTCTCTCGGACTTGCTCCCCACTCAAAGCTCGAGAAAATCGAATGCAATACTACTTAGCATGGAATTAGGTTTTGTTTAACATACGGTGTTAAACAAAGTTTTTTATTTATAATAAAAAGAGTTACAAAAGTTAGATTATCAGCGCAAGCTTTTCTAATTCGCGGCCAAAACATTCTGAGCCAAACCCATGACGAACCATTACAATAATATAATTAATCTATTAATGACCAATCATAAGCCTAGAATTGTGGTGCACTGGCCCTACGTTCTTATGTTGTTCTATTGTGATTCATGACAAACTTCGCTGAACATAAACTCTTCACTTGATGTTTTAGGTTGGTCATACCTAAATTTCAAAGTTTTAAAAGATCTAGCCTTGCAGCGAACATGTATTGCATGTGAATGCTTTATAGTGCATGCTCTAAGCAATGCCACGAAGTACAACCGCAGATGATGCAGGCTGTAAAAGTTGGACAATATGTGGGATTTGCAGTGAGAAAAATATTTAAGGTTAGTTACTAATAATTGAGCAAGCTTGGCTATGGCATTACATTGTAAACAACTTATGTTTGCGTCCACAAATGAATAAAATACATTAAACTAACACACAGGAATTTCATCAACTATACATTAAACTAACACTACGAATTTCATCAGCATTGCTTGAGTGTGAAAGCCTTTTTAGTTTGGATGTATGTTATTACATCTACAAAGTAAAGCCAACAATTTTGGACACCATTATTCTTTGTATGCTTTTTCCCATTACGGCCAAAACATTTTATGGGCTCCCAACTTATGCCCGGCAGAGCACAACTACTAGTTTATAATATATTCTTTGTTGGCATGCATTGCATTTTGATCTTTTATATCTACAAGGAAATTTATAGCCTGGCCCGGCCAAGGCCTTCTTTGTCCAACTTCGAGATAAATTAATTTTTGTATTAAAATTCGAAGGATCACCGGTTTGGACATGCAAAATTAGATGCTTGTGTTTAGATGGATAATTCTAATTTATTTAGTTGTCAATGCTCGATTATGCAAAATGGTTATCCAAAAGCACATGACATCTTTACCATGAGCAAAATCGGAGTCATATGGCGAGTTACTGCGCCATAAACAATGGCGTCACATTCTCCTAGAGTATACATCTTAAAGAGAAGCGATGCGGTTTCAACAACTGGCATGCCTTCACGTATAGATATGGATGTTCACATAATAGAGAGAAAACATTAAAGATAAAATTTGGATACATTTCAACCTTATAGACAAAGCGAAAACCAAAGACACTATTCTTTTGCTGGGGAGTCTCACGTAGTGATGTATTTATCACGAAGAAATGTCTGTTCTATCCATTGTACCTATCAGATTCGATACCAAAAATTTGAAGAACAAAATTCATCATTTACAATTTTTTTTTTAATGCGAAACTTGAGAGAATTTTCTAGCCTGGCTTATGTTTCATGCTATCACAGTTCTTTGAAGCTGATTGCTTGTAGTATTTTAGTGAAAATTTTTTTATTAATAAGCAATTTATTTGTGAACTTAAAAGCAATTTAAATAAGCAATTTATTTTGCTTGGCGAAATAATAAAGCAATGATAATAAAATAGTAAAAAGCGGGGAAAGTGAAGGTTAGGAAAATGGCCAGCCCTTTTTCTTTACTCTTTTGTCTTTATCCATATTTTACGTTTGAAACCCTTTCTTGGCGAAACTTGCTTGAAAATTTGAATTTTGCCTTTCTCGATCCACGAATTCCATTGAATTGCAAGCTAGCCTAGTAGAGGCTAGCATTCTCTGATGATTAAGAGTTCGACTCCATATGGATATCCTACAATCTTCACCATTCTAATTGATGGTCCCGGTGACTTGTGGTTTTAAAGGGCTTAGCATCCCTGGTGTGGGAGGGATCCTCATTCTTAACAAATTCTTCCCAGGATGTCACGTTTCATTGAATACACTTTTGTTCGAGTTGGAGGGTTTGGAAGCGAAATTATTGAAACTTGGTTAAGAAGAATTCATTGGTGACAAAAGCTGTCCAGCTCTCTTGGTATCTTCGAGTTCAGCGCTGTAGTGGGCGAAAGCTTGATTGTTTGTAATTATTCTCCATCCTAATTCGTACTTGGATTTGCTACCATGTGTTATGGATCTTGCATTCTGGTAATTTGTAAGGCAATCCTAGTTTACATCTGATCTTTACTTCTTCTCTCTCTTTTTCCTCATGCATTTACGCTCTCCTCATTTCAGCCTGTCCCCACAGCGCGTCGGCTCAATTTCCTTTGTTGTTTCTACTTACAGGCTTCATTACTTGTAAATGAAGAGCCATTTTTAACCTAAAACCAAGTTATCTCGGATTTCTTCAACTTTGCTACGGCTTCAAAGGAAGATCAAGAATCTCTGCTTACAAATTTGAGGATACCGTGCAAGGCTCTGGCTTCATTCCTTTGGTAATTTTGAGGGACCTTTCTCTTCAAAAGAAATAAATGGAGCCCCTCTCTGATGCATACTTCCAATATGGGATAATATCTCGAAAGATCAAATTTTTCTTGGTGTCACCTACTTGATTGATCCCTCTGATGGCATTCCAATACCTTATGGTGTCCGGCCCTACTAGCGAAGTCAATTACGATCTTTGGGACAACCTGCTTGTAAATGAAGCGGCCTCAAATTGGATACAGCACTCTTTGTTCATGTAATTCCTTAAGCTCTCTCCTATAGTCTTTGAAGAAATGAAATGTCTTTCAAATACTGTTTGTAGTTCTCAAAAGTTAATAGGCGAGGGGATCAATATAGCTAACACAGTGGTCTCACTTGCTCTCATTGCAAAAGGAATAACCATAAATGCTGTTTCTTTGGATTTAAGCTATCCTTATCATGATAGAATGTGGTAACCAAAGGTCAGCAAATTTCCACTACTTCATAGTGGAACTTTGGTTTATGAAAATTTCCATATCTCTTTCATAAAATGGAATCCCAAGCTTTCCATTTCGACTTGAACCAACTCTTGTGTAGCATCAACCTCTCTTTATGGCTTAAGCCAATTTATTGGAATATGAAGATTCCTTCAAGTCTCTTTTTCAGTGCATTTGGCTTATATCTCAAGCATTTGTTTATGCTCCTACCGACTCCAATGAAAACATGACTTGACTTGTCAAAGACATTCCCTACCACTATTCCCTTCCTTTGCTTTGGCCAAAAACTCCTTCCAACCTTCAACTAAAAGGTGGAGCTGGTTTGCCTCAAATTGCCAAATGCAATTCCGGACATTTTTGGTATGCAGTTACTTGAGGTTTGAAGATCTTGAAGTTAGGGGAATGAGAGGAATCCAAAGGGAAAATGAGCTTTCAAACTCATGTCGGGACAAAAATAATGGAAAAACCGGAAATTAACAAAGATATGGCAGAGCCTTTCATTCCATGGAATAGAGTTAATGGAATTAGAAGAATTGCAAAAGAGGATGGAAAGGAAAAGAAACTGACCTATTAAAAGCGAGCTGGAATTTGTGAGCCTCTTTATTCAAAGAAAGGATGTGAGATAATCAAAAAATATATCTTTGAAGGAAAATCCAAAGTTGATTTTGGCATTGGTTACACTCTACATCTCAAATAGCCAGAGTCTAGATCCAATCCTCGGCTTATGTACCGAAGCACCTCCAATTTCAAACCAAATTGAATTACACCAATTTGGAAGCCAAATCAAAGTGCAGAGATTCATTAACTTTGGAAATCTGGAACAAGTACTCATTGAAACCAAATGAGCCAAAGGATAACAACAAAGTTCTGAGATCAATGCAGGTTATGAGCGGAAAAAAATAATCTGCTACTCGAAACTATACTCTGACCAAATCCACCAAATTTGATCGGTATTGCTCCGGCTCCTATTCCTTACATTACGAGCAAACCAAGCAAGTCGAGAATCCATGACAACACCGACAAATAGCAAGAGTTATTGATTCCAAATGAAGATCTTTTACGCTAAAATAAGTCGTATAATACCCACAACAACCTCACGAGGGATGATAGGAGGTATTTTTGTTCAAATCAATTTCTGTACATTTTCTTCTTTCCTGCTGAGACCAAAGCGAGCTAGCCATCCAAATTCTATCAATCTGACCATCTAAGTATTGAGACCATTGTTGAGAAGCAGGGATCCCCATTCCCAAACATTCTCACAAGTTAACTCTCAAACAAAACACAAAAGGATTCTTTCATTGAGTCGGTATACCATTCAGGATAGCCCTCCCTCTCTCTCCCAAAATCATTTCTCCATTTTAAATACAGTTGCGGTGGTTGGCCACCATAGATTTCTCAAAGGAAGAAATGGTTGGGGAAAGTGATTGTTCCATCCAAATCCGGGGAATAAACCTGAGATCTTCATTTGAGATGATTCAAAAGGAAAAGGAGGCTCAGACAAGGGAAATTATGACGTGAGTATGTTCACGACACTGAACTTTCTTCTCAAATTCAGATTTCAACTTAAGGAAAGATGGCGATTACTTATCGAGGCAAGTTCTCAATCAATAAGCATTAATGATACTTGCGGTAATGCTAATAATAAGCTATTAATGCTTATAATTTGATTAACTCACGATTCTCGGTTAATAAATTATTTGAATTCATTCGGTGGTGCATCTTAGAAATTGAAAGTGAAAGTGATTTTGAGAATTATAAAGAAAATGAGCAGATTTAGATGACAAAAGTAGCTGGGACTATGAATATTATTTAAGCGACTGTCGGCCTAGTGAGGAAATGACTAGAGACCTCAAGAGAATTCTTCCAAGAACTCTAAAGGAAAAACCATTGTCTGTTCCCAAAATGCTCACGCTAGCAACACAAAGTAAACAAAGAAAAGGGAAAGGGAAAAGAAACAAAGACTATAATTTACGCTTGCTTACTGGCTACGAGGATTCTAGCCTATTGAGATTGTTTCTGGAATTTAAGAGGAATAAAGGTGTCTTAAAGAGAAGAAAGTTATTTCGGCTTAAAGATATACAAAGTAGCTGATGTTATTCTTCTCAAGGCATAAACTCCGGAAATTTGAGTGCTAATCTAGGTGATTGGATAATCCTGTGATAGCTCATTTGGATAGAAGCTAATGGAACCTCGGGTGGTATTTGTATGATTTGGAAAAACATGGAAAACATTTCCTTTTACAATAGCCTACTAATACAATAATGGCAAGTCGATTTTTAAGGTCCGAGATAATTATTTTGGTCTTATCAACATCCTATGCTTCAACTAATCCTAAAGATAGAAGCTCTCTAAGTTGACATGAACAATTGGATTAAGAATCAAGGCTGTTTCAGATTGGATTACGTAGAATTATTCAATAATACCCCTTCACAGGATCAAAATTTTGGAAATAAGATTGTATGTCAGAAATTTAGAAAAAGCAGTGGAATAATCTTATGGATGAAAATTCATTCATTCTTATTCCCTCTTCTCTGCCAAATACTCTTGGTCTAATAAGAGAAAGGGTGAGTCAAAAGAGTCACATTGCCTTAGGCTTGATTTACACAGAATGCTTCCAGTTCAAATTTAAGGATAATGCCTATGTGTTATATCGATGAATCTGTCTCCATTTAGGACCATCAACCTGGAGTTCCTTTGTACTAATCATCAAATTTCTCTCCCAAAGAGCTGGAAATGACCCTTATAAGTTCAACACCGGTCTCCTCAACTCTGAGGCCTTTGTTGATCAATTAAAACATTCTATTCGGCATGCCCCAAGTCCACAGGATCATAATTCTATGAAAGATTTTTTACTTCAAGATTAAATCACGCTAAATCTTGGATCAAATCTTGGTCCTAATTCCCCCTCCATAAATCTAAAATGGCTGAGAGAAAACATGCTTCTCAGTGAGGGATACTAGAATGGCTCTTCAAAACAATCCTCTTAGTGCTTCTTTGCATATTTGAGGGGAAGAAGGATATTGAAGAGGATCAAAGATCATTGAAGGAGCTCGAGCAAAGGGTGCTATTAAGTGCAAGATTAAAATGTCTCAAGAATGGTTAGAACATGGGAATTCTTTTTCTGAGGGCAATGAAATCTAAGGCCATTTCGGAAATCGTCTTGAGTGGTAATTGACCATGGTTCTATTTTTGAGGCAAATCCACGGAGACATATCTAATTTTTTTTCTCCCTCAAGTATTCCAAAGAAATTTTGTTCACCCACGATATCAAGTGACATATGTGACAACAAAAAGCTAGGAATTTCATGGATCTTATTGATCAAATTGTTCCTCCACGATCATCCTAAAATGGATTCATACGTAAATGACACCTTCTGCACCTAGAGGAAGTTTTAGCTACTCTGAGAGCTTCAAGCATGAGTAAAATCCACTTTGGGCGGATGGCTTCCCTCCTGAATTTTATCTTCATAGGATATAATCAAGCTTGACTTAGTAGAAACATCAAGGTTTTGGAACTCAAGCCATCTGCATCCCATCTATTTCTAGTGGTTTATCACCCTAATTCCCAAAGTGGATAAACCTAGTAATTTCTCTGAGTTAGGCCAATCTCTCTAACTAATGCCTCCTACAAAATCTGTCTTGAATTATTGCATCAAGGATTAAGATCATGCGCAAAGGTCCTTAAGTCTGAATCGAGTAAAGCTTTCTTGCCTAATAGGTTTATCTGAAAACTATGTGGCTGCTATGGAGGGTTGCATTGGAACAAAGTCTCAAATCGAGGTTTGTATACTTCTTAAACTTGATTTTAAAAGGCTTTTGATACTGTGAATTAGAGTTTCATGAATTTTCTTTGTCTCAAACTTGGATTTGATACGATCTGATTAAACTAATTGTGGGGCTAAATCAAAGATCAACTCTGCCCTATTCTTATCAATGGTTCCCGATACTTTCTTTCCTCTCACTAAAGGGAGGTGAGACAAGGTTATCCTCTTGCTCCCTACCTTTTCATCAGCATCCTTTAATTCTTGACTAAAGTAGTCATGTTTCATCGAGAATAATGGAAATCTGTTGGCAAGGCTCGATAGTAATTAATTCTCTAAGGTAATGCTTCAATATCGTGGCCTTCACTTCTCAAAATTGATCTTAACAATATCTACGCATTTTGAATATTGTCAAAGGAACTTCAGTCTGCATCACAGGATTACTTTAGATTTGGATAAAATGTATCATGACGATATTCAAGCTCTCAAATTCTGAGGAATTAATGTCATTGAGTACTAATCAGCTTCTACTAAATTGCTTGGTACATGCCTCTATCCTTGAATGCAAAATCTCTACGGTTTATGGACCCTAATATTGTTGACAAAATCAGGTGCCAAGCTTCATATTTATAGGAATGGTATATCTGGTGGGAGGTTGTAATTGCCAATCTTTGTGCTTATCACATGTTTATTTCTCATACGCTCACGGTGGCTCTGCTTCTATTTATAAACAGATTGAAAGAATCATTAAATGAGTTCATTTGGAATAGAGTAACCGAGGTTAAGCTGGGATACTATTGCAAGGGAAAAGAAGAGGTGGACTCATTTGTAAAATTCTTAGCTTCATAAGCAAAGCTCAAGCTCTGGCGGTAAATTCATTTGGAAAGCTATCAATGGATCCTCAAGTCTTTGCTTCTATTTTTTATTAATTATTGGATTTCTAGGAGCAATCTGTTTGGGCATCCATCGTGACTCATGATCTTCACGATTCGACATTTTGTAGACTCCACATTGCTCAACCTTCCCTTTGATGAAATTTTTAGTAAAGCTTGGAATAATATCTCTCGACTTTCTCCTATGCTCAAGTCGATTGACTCATCTTGCAATTACCTATTTTTGGTCTCCTATTTTTAAAGATCACCTAATCATGTTCTTGCTCTCAAGCATCCTCGGATTTATAAAGGTGGACCTCCTGTTCTCACTACTACTGTGGTGATCACATGGGTACAACAACGGATGGATTACTTGGACACACTTTAAAAGGAAAATTAATGCTTGACTCTTACGACAAAGATATATCTTCACATAAAAGAATGTCATGGGAGATAAAACTCATATAGCGGCTCATAATCACGGCATAGATTGGTTTTAAGCTTAATAGAAGTCTAGATACAAGGTTTCCCTCATCTATGACTATCTAAATCAAAATGCTAGCATTGCTAAATCGACTTACTCTTGGAACTTGAATATTGTGACTTCAAAGCTTTAATATCTAGTAATGGAATTCCTATTCTCCAAATAAAATCTCTTTCTTCATCGTGGGTGCAAACAAAGTGTTTCTTGCTGGAAACCTTTTCGAGGAATGGGAATATTTCTCCCTTATGTCCTCTTAATTGCAATAATGTGGAAAGTATGGAACATATTTTCTTAATCCTAAGCTTCGGACATTTTTGGAGTGGACAGGCATTATTTTGGGATTCATAGCCGAAACTCCATCATTAGGTTACTTCAATCCAATAATCCATGTAACAATACTATTATCTATTTAGCTTTGCTTCGGAATATATACGGAGTGCAGAAATAGATGTCTCTTTGGTCATAAAATTTCTCTACAACTTGGATCAAGATTCATTTTAAATATGATGTTGAGTTATATTACCTTGACACATAAAATCTGTTCTCGATAACTATGACAGTCTTTGGAACCAAATTGGTATTTTTCAAGGGTATTTCAATGCGATTTCAATTCCAATCTTTCTTACACAAATTCTAACTAAACTCTTGCTCGTAGAATTTTATGGAGCTTCGCGAGAGGATCATCCAGGAGAAAATTTGATAGAGGCTTGGAGATAGGTATGAAGTTAAATTGTATGGGGATGAGAGAATACATGAACACCAAGTCAAGTTCCCCCTCATAATGTCGGTGGAGCCCGGTCAGTCGGGGACAATGAAATCAGTAAGGCAAGAGAGGGATGGTAGGTGTAGCACCTGAGGAAGTCATGCAAATGGTTTATATGTTGGGGTTCATTAACTCCAACCATCATGAATTCTTGAAGAGCCGGAGTTCAGCAGTCTGATGAGATGTACTACACTCCTGAGAATGTTAGGCTGATGCTTATGGCTTATATTCTTCTCATGGTTATTGAGGATTTTCTGAGACTATAAGGGAACAATCTATGGATGGCCCGATTCTTATGTCATAGGGAGCTATGACTCTTTTACTCAATCATATGTAACTCTTCCAAAGTGCCATAAACTTCGGATGACCCAAAGATCCCTACCATCACGATGATCTATACATTAGCGGTATTTGCCTCTTAAGAGTGCAATAGCTTTTATTTAGTTTTACTGCGAGTTGTTAAGCGAGATATGTTTGTGATTTGGACATCACAGGGGAGTTTCCTTCAAGGACGAACTTATTTTTCTTTGACAGTTATACGAAACAAGCGAATTACCACTAATTCATATATCTCAAGTATTTCTACAAGACTTCCAACGGGGAAGTTAAGCTATAGTTTGACTAGACTTTGACTAAACATTACATTTAACGTCTAAACACTTGGGTACGATATTTTCCTCATTTTGATTTGTTAAAACCTACCTATGAAGGTTTCCAAACAATTATATGTATTTCCTTAATTAATGAAAAAATCATCGTACTCTCAAAAAAAAATAATAATAATAAAGCAATTTGGGATTAAATTACAGAGTAGGTTTCCCAATCACCTCAGCTCTTTTTAATTATTACGGCCGTTTTTTTTTTTTTGCGGGGCTGTCATCCGCGGCGGATTTGGAGCTTAAGGCGGATATTCGCGAAAAGTCCACATACGGAGTTATTGTGGTGGATCTGCGGTTTTGAGCATGGTGGTTACGTTCTTTTTGCTAAAGGCTGACTATAGGAAGGATCATTTGCATTTGATTTTCTTCGTTGTCTTAGTTTGGAGCAGGCTTGTTTGTGATTCTTTGCTTTCGATTCTTTTTGTTCACGTACTTCTTCTTCTTATCTTATATTTTTTCAAACCAACACAACCTTCTACGCTTTCGATTTTGGGATTTTTCCGCCATATCGTAAGCTTCTGCACAAATGACATCCATTAGGTGAAGCTGGGGATTCTCTCTTGCTTGCATGATTTACCAAGCATGTTCTTAGAACTAGTAAGGCCGAGGAAGCACCAGAGCCCTTCCACAGTGAAGGCTGAATAAAATTGACAATAATGTTCAACTAGGATAAAAGATTAGCATTTTATGCACATGGAAAGACTAAAATACCACGACTAAAGTTATTTGTATTTCCATTTCCTATGGATTGAAGCCATGGGAACAAAGTTCCAAGGAAAAGAACATCAGTCTAAATGGGTGTTATAAAAGCAATGATAAGGCAATTGTGGATGTCGAGGAAAAGCGACGAATTGTCTACATATTAACAATGCATTACATGCAAGATGAAGCTGACTCTATACAAAATGCATGTTGCTTGAAACAAAATAAAATCAAACACAAATCGATTCTGCGATACCTCTACTACTCTTTTTGATGACCTCTGAACCAAATGAATCAGGACCTTTTGGCTTTTCAAGAAAAGAATTATTCAGGAAAAGAAACTCAATTTGACTGATACATGCGGATGATTCAAAGCAATGGCTGGAGCTTGTTATGCCAAAGAGTGAAGGGAAAAATAAAAATCGATATACATGATACATCATTAAATGTATCCACAAATGTGTGATTCTTTCTTTTGATAGAAAGATCAAGCTCTTGCATTGACCTCTTAAGATCAAGCTCTTGAAGAAATTTGGAGGTCTCCTATTGAAGTGGATATGGTGTCGTTTAATAGAGAGGATATTACCTACGGATGTTGGGTTGCATGTGATGCCTCGGTTGAAAGAGCTCTTCCGAATCTAAGTGCCCAAATGAATGTAATAGCGATTGCCCAAACATGGGCTTATGAATCGGTCGCTGACTCTTTGGAGAACCTGTCCAGCCCTTCTCCACAATTAACCCTGGCGAACCCGCAATGAGCCAAAACATTTATTTATGGCTTGACACACGCACTTCTATCCGTTGTCACGGCATCGCAAGATTACCTTGTTTAGTTAGTGTAAAATTCTGACGATCTAAGATGTGAGAATGGAATTAGAGTATTTTACCCGGACTCTTTTATCCTTAAAGTCCGGTGATCTAAAAGGCTGTGAGAATGAATTCCCGGTGCTCGGCCTCTTTAATGGCAAGAAACCTGCGCAGAGATGGTATTTGGGCTGGCCCGTCCGAATTACTTTTTGCTTGAAGAGCAAAGAAAGGGGGCAAAATTTTTGAAATTTTTTAATTTTGTTATTTTCGAGCACCGCGTGTTGCTTAGGTTTTGAGGCCCGAATATTAGCCTCAAGGCAAAAAATCACGCAACCGCTTTATATATGTTAGAGTTTTTGAGGCGGAAATATTAGCCTCAAACAAAAAAATCCTGCTATATATGTTAGGATATTCATTGTACTATACCATTTGATTTCTTCTCATATCTTCTTTTAAAATGCTAAGGCTTTGAAGTTTGTCTTGAGAGCAGCCGTGTCGCGGGCATCGCGGCGTTCAACACTTCACTATCTGGCGTTCCCACAACTGCGGCTCCTCTCCAGGGGCCAGCGGGCTTGCGGCATTCATTGCGGACCACGAGTGGCAGCATTCGATACCAGTTCTTATTACATTATCAGAATTCAATTCATGAAGGTTTAGCATTCAAACACCTCGGAAACTCTTCTGTTGCGCTCAAGCGAGGCAGGTCAAAGCCTTACTCCTTTTGTTGGCGGAAATCCCATCCGAGCTTTTCGTGATTGGGCTTCATAGAACTTGGCAATGGCGATGGGTATAACGTCTGAGGAGCTATATAGATGCGTTTACTCTTTGCCAACCTAATTTCTGTTATGTTCCAGCTACTATTGTATTTCTATTTGCATATTCCGAGAAAAGTAAAGATTTCGATGAATTTCGGGAAGCGCAATTTGGTGAGGAACCATAGGCTGAGCTAGAAAAACTTCGGTAGGGATTGTGGCATGAGCGTGGCAAGGATCAATTTTTTAGGTATATACCACAAGTGGAAATATGAACCTCGCTTTCTAGGAATGGATTCGGTTGACGAAAGATTTAGATTAAGGGGAAGCTATTGATGAAGCGAGCAAGGCTCAAATTGGTGGATTCGGTTTGCTTTTTCTAAGCGATTCGTTGTAGGGTTTCGAGCTAGCGGAATCAACTCTTCAAATATGTGAAGAGAGTAGATGCGGACACAGCCGCGGTGATGGGAAATGTGCTAAGCGAGGAAAGAGGGCAAATGTTTCTTGGATCACGTTCTTTGACCCTCATCGCGAAGCGAGTTGGAAGGGTAGTTGGTTCACTTTCGTGTTTGCGTCGGTAAAGACTAAGGAATCGGAAGGCCCGATTATCGGCATCATGGGTAAGCCAAACCAAAGCTTTATTGTCCCACGGGGGTTAACTATCCGCGACACCACCGGAAGAAATAGTTAATTTAATTGTCGGTGTAGTGGCTGTTATTAGGGGAGTCCAACACTTCTTTGGGCATATGCCAAGCCCTATCGAGCGGCTGGGAGTTATCCTAAAGGATCTTTTGAGAAGCAAGATCAAAGCCATGTGAATTGTATTTGGTTCTTTTGGATGGAGGGAGAACATAGCGGTACAATAGAGGATGCTCCTTAATTTTTCTGCCATGGTATGCTATCGCTAATTTTGCCCGGTAAGCGGTGTAGATTCTTAGATTTTGTTTTCTTTCTCATCGATGATAAATTTCGTTCTTTGTTGTTCTTTGCTTCCGTTGCTTGAATTTTTTTTTTTTTTCGAGATTTTTAACAGCTTTGATTGAACATATATTGCCAACAAAGATTCCGCTACTTGCATTTTCTTTTTCTTTGGCCCGGTTCTTTTACGGAAAGTGTAATAAAGCTTTGATTTGGAACCCGTTGGAAACTTGGCGGTGGTTTTTGGAGCTGCTATAATAGAGACTGAGAAGCGGGGAAAATGAACATAGTTGCCGCCCAAATTACGTGGTTGATGGATGTTGCCATTACGGTACATTGTTGGAGCATCCCGATCTGCTATACAAAATACAAAGGATGCACAACTCATATCTTGCTGATTTACGAAGGAAATATAGAGGTAATTACTCCGAGATTTACATGTTATGTTCCAATTCTTCCCTATCATTTTTTAGAATGTTGTTTGTACTAAAGGTAATAATAATATTGCATCTCGAAGGGCTCAAATTAGCGATTTTTTAGGTATTCTTGTTCCCTTGTTTGTGGCGAAAGCAAAGGAGGAGAGCTCAAAGCAAATTACCGTTCTTGCCTGTGGGCAAAGATTGAAGATCTAAAAGGTGCGCCAGCAGTTAAGCGTGTCTCTTTTTTTGGCATTTTGTGGTCGCTTGAGTGATTTCTTTCTATTGAGCTCAGGTTAGCTGCGTTTCGTAGCCCCGTGTTGCTACTTCTTCGATCTTTGAGTCCCGTGGTGCATCATTGTTTCATCGCTTGCTTTTGTTGTTATTCATTTTTGTTTTATATTATAAAACCATATAATCTAAAAGCGTTAGTGATGGCAGCTTATTCATGCTCTCATATGTTTGCGGTTTGTCTTTAGTTGCTCATTTTAGAGGGGCCAAAGCTGCCACAAGGACGAATCTGATAAGGCATGATGAGAGCCTGAGCTATTCTTTAATGTATTGTTGTGGAGGCATACCCGAGAAGAAATTGGAAACCAAGATTATCAATTGGACTAAGATTAGTGAATATGTTTGAGTCTATGTTTACGTCTCGGCAAATAAGGGCTCATGGTGCTTTTGGCTCACATAGGAAGGGAATAGAAGTAAAATAAGCGATAAGATGATGTAGAAAGTGATGTCTGAGAAATTGCCGTTGTTTCAAATTAGTTCTTGGCTTATTTAATGCATGAATTGTCATATGTGATTGTATTTCTAGGACCACAGTGATTATACATCGTTATATTTTATGAGGAGTTTTAACCAAATAAGATTGATGCTAAAAGCATCATCAAAATGATGACCTATCACGGTTGATGCTTTAGCTATAGACCCTCATTGTTGTCTAGAATCAAAAGATACTATGATCCATGCTCTTCATAAGAGGTATGAGACTCACAAGATAACTTTTTTTGTAGCACATGCCAATCTAGAACTTCTCACGGAGGATCGCGAGTAATCTTGAACACTTAGCATCTCAAATCAGGTGGTATTCACTTGACCCGTATTTTCTCGCAAATATTCGAGGTGACAAAAGACTTATGTACCGCATAGTATTCTATATAGTATGCAATAATTTACGGATATAGTGTTTTCATTGCCTTCAAAGATCAATGTATCAAGGCTCATGTGATTGTAAATTATCTTATTCAAAGTCAGAACTCAAATTAAACAATATCGCTTGCACCAAATAGGGTGAGTATTCTGAAGTAGCTCATTGTATTCTCTACACAATGGGATCTACCTTTGTGAAAGCGGCAACATGTAACCATAGTAACAGGTTAGTTCTATTCTCTCTACACAATGATATGGGATCTGGCTGTAGAAGGCAACCAACATGTAATAACCATAGTAACCATTGCATAGTCTATTCTCTACACAATGCGGGATCACACTGCTTGTGAAGCTACACCAAAGTAATATAGTAACCATTGCGCGTGGCGGCATAGTAGCGTTGCACATAATGTAATAAATCATTAGAATCTCATCATACCACTTGCTTTGTTAAATCTTGAATACAAGTTTCAATCATCCAACTTGAGTTCAATCGCCAGAGCATTCGGTAGATAACAATGCACGGCAAATAAAAGAAACCCTAGCAAAACTACAATTTATGTGTAAAATAATGGAAGGATGTTTTATATTTATGTTAAGATACGATGGTCCTCCTATAATTTGTCACGCTATAAGCCTTGGCATAAACATATAGATTATGTGAATTCACAGTGATTATATCAACAACACAAGATAGGCATACTCAATTATGCAAGTCAGTACTACAACTCCTATCATTCCATTATATAATCTCATGGGATGTCAAATGGCCCTTGATGAACAACCTACAAGCATACATGTTTATTGTTATTAGATGTTTTCTTTAATGTTTTGTATCTTTCATGTGGTGGAATACCCTTCACTTATTGCTATCTATGGACACCATTACATCAGACATTGTATTACATCTACAAACACCATTCCTCTATGCACATGCAGGTGGATAATGCTTCGGCATTCGCAGAACTGCGATTTCTAGTTTCTCTTGTTTTGTGATAGGAGTTCATGATAGTATCCAATGGCATCACATCTATATATTATTAAATTCCATTTCTAGATTGCATGTTCATAGTACAATTCTCTCTACCAAGTAGCAAGTTATTAAAACGATGTCTTTCCTAAGTGGACCATAGTCCCTCCTCCATTTAGCCTTAAAAAGTCATGCGTCGAGAACTTGCATCTTGCGTGAGAGATATACAACAGTCGATTATTCTGAGACAAAAGTTAGCAAGTAAACAAAAGATCAAAACACTCCCAGCAAATTGACTCCAAACTTAAAGATTTCGATTTCTAGGATAGGTCCTAAGATACAAACAAGTGGTAGGAATTGAAGTGGTGTTCTCATTGAGCTTTATGTAAACATTGAGTACAAATGGATCCCTCAGGATAGATAAATTGAAAATATGAACTTTAAATGCTCCAGAAACTAGACAATCATCCCGAGCATGATGAAATGAAAAAGAATACAACATAAAAATGGTTTAATCGCCACTTGAGTGATGCAAAGATGAGGAGCGATCAAATTGGCTGCTCCTCATCGGGAAGAAGAACCACATCTTCTTAGATTTTTAGAAGAAACCAATGAAATAGTTGAAATGGCGACCGCAGCACTATGGCAACCACAAGCCTTAACTAGAAATTTTGAAAGAAAAATGTCAGATCAATGAGTTAAGATGCCATAGACAAGGAGACTTCGGAGGCTCGAGGGCCACTTGTGAGAAAAAGAAACAACGGCCGATAATCGGGGAATTTGTCCAGCGGAATGACCATCGGCGGGGAAAAAACAACCCGATTAGTGCTGCCTCGGAGGAGCTATAAGTGCCAGCCAGAGAAAAACAATAAATATGATCTCGAACCTTGGTATGCAGCAGAGAAACATGAATAATAAATATTGACTCGGGAAATTTTCAAATCCACACGAGGAAAACATGAATGAGATAAATAAAATACTAGTGCCATCTTGAGAAAGAGTAAACCAATAGGTATGTCTCAATCGAGTAAGATGAATCACAGCAAAACACTAGACCCTCACGAGAAACCACAGTTAAAGTCAGGAGGAGGCGAGGAAACTTGTAGAGGCAAAGAGAAGAATGAAAATGAGCTCAAAGAGAGCAGATGGCCCGAAAAAGAAAAATGAAGTAGTACTTGTAAATAGGAGGCCCGAGGAAGGCGTCCCCCATCCAAAGGAATGCGGTTCTATTGCTTTCTCGCAATAGAAGGCAGTAGCGTCCCCAGGATGTAGATCTAAAATCTGAACAAGTGGCGATAGAAGGAATCTACATCAAGAAGCATGAAACAAAGCTAAAAATTTGGAGAAAAGGATGACCCAGAAACAAAAACTGGAGAAATTGATAAAACAAATTGACTGTCGAACAAATTGAAAGAGAGATAAACAAGGAAGAAATGGCTAAAAGCAAGAAATTTGGAAATAGGACAAACAAAAGGATAAAATCGGATAAAAGGGTATATGGACACCATGAGCAAAGAAACCAAAATTTGTGAGAATCAAGAGGGAGAAACAAAGGAGACAAGACAAGACAAAGACAATCAAAGGGGATTAAAATGATGAAAAAGGATAAACAAGAAGCCCCGAAGAACTGGATACCTGAGAGAAGCGAGGCCTAAAGGCAATTCAAGGCTTACTTGAAGGAGAAAAGAAAATAAAGAACCGCGGAGGAATATGAAAAACTGAACTAAGAAAAATTATGAGGTGAGATGACCAAAGAAAGAGAGGCAGGGGCTAGAATTAGTAGCGCCAAACAAGCCACCAAGAAAGAACAAATTTGAACTTCAACCTCGGCGTACGCATAGATACCAAAGGAGCAAATGAACCAGTGAAGAAGAGGTGAGGGAGAGGGACATGACAAAAAAAGGACTAGAACTAAGATGAAATAAAAGTAATTAAAATTGATGTTAGGATTTATACATAGAAGGAGAAAAATAGAAACTAAGAAATATAGACAAAGGCAAGAGGGAATATGAGCAAAAATAGACAAACAAAAGTGTGAGAAACCAACACTACAAAAACATATGGGCGCAAAGGACAACTAGAGCGAACTTCGAGGAAAAAGAATAACAAAAAGTCATGAGAACTACCAAAAGGACAAGAATACAAAAACGACCCATAAGAGGGAACAACAGATGAAATAAAAGGAAAGGAACTAAAGATGTGGAAAAAGCAGGAGAAAAAGAAATGGACTCACAAGAGCAAATAGATTTAATATCTGAGTAGAAGACATATGGAATGACAAGAATGAAGAGGCTAAGGAAAGAAAATGGAAGTGAAAAGGAATGAAGGGACAACATACAAAGGAAACAAATCAAGAGGGAAACAAAAGGCCACAGCGGAAAGGGTAAAAAGTGAGTAAACAAGAATAAACTTGAAAGCAAACAGTCATTTGAATGAAACTGGGAGAGAGCATTTATAGAAAAAAACTAATTAAATGAAAAGAAAAAGAAACAACGAGTGATATTGGTCAAAGGAAATTTAATAAGGAGAGAGCGGTGATCGAACAATTGGATTCATCGGTAGGCACAACAAAATACAAAGCTATGGATACTCAGACCAGAAAAATTGAGGGGAAGGGGAGGAACCGCGAAGGATATGATACTAGAAACCAAAAGAAGCTGATTAAACGACAAATTCAATAAATCCTACCACATCAAAATACTATGAAACTAAAATAACATATCAATATCACCAAAATGAACAATGGGTTTATGTTAGCAAAGGAAGTAAAGGCAAAATACTAAAAGCGGCCGGTCGAGCTAGATCAGTGAAATGAAACCATGACAAGATATTAAAAGGCAAAGGAAATAATGAGAGGAAGACATTAAGGAACAACAAGACATTAAGGCAAAATAATGAGAGAAGGAACAAAAGAAAAACAAAAAGACAATGGACAGCGAAACAAAATTTAACTATTAACTAAATAAAGGCAGGACCACAAATAAACAAATGGAACAAAGCCAGGAATAAGCAAGGACCAAGCATTAGAAGTTGAGCAAAGCATGTCCTTGAGGTCAAATGACTAAAATAGGCAAGTAGAACCAATCGAATTAAAAGAGGAGCAGAAGCGAAATAAGCAACTAAATTGTAAATAGAGATTTTAAAGGGCGTTATGAGCACATATCGGCCATGACAAAATGAGAAATGAAGCATAAATATTCAATGGAAATTGGGATGAAAAAGAAATTTCCAGCGAAACAAGGCACCTTAACATAGCAAATAAATAAGCGTGTAATCATACGTAGCTATCAAGAAGAGTTATATTGTGAGGAATAATCATGCTCCTAGGACCTTCGTTGTCGTACCAAACAATAGAGAACACGAAAAAACAAAGAGCCTAGGAACAAAATTGAAATAGAGCACGCAAGAGCATGTATCACGGGGGAATCGAGAGCTAAGGGTGGTTCTCACCTTTTAAAAACCCGTGGAACCTAGAGAGCGAATGGTTGAGCGAAATTTGGAGAAGGGACAAGAAAAACAAAGACAGTGGACAAACAGAAACAAAGGAATTTAACTATAAACTAAATACAAAACAAACAAATGGAACAAATAGGAATAAAGCAAGAACAACATAAAGTAGTTGAACAAAGAAAGCCACAAATAGGTCAAATGACTAAAATAGACCATAGAATTGTCAGATCAAAAGGAGCAAGAATTGCAGAAATAACCAACTTCATTGCCAATAGAGATTGGCGGCTAATAAAAGAATGGACGTTATGAAGGCACCTATGTGGCCATGGCAAAGAAATGAGAGAAGTAAGAGAGCGCCAGAAATAATCAGAGGGAATTAATAGCGAAAATGAAATGCATAGCGAAATAGGGCACCTTAACAGCAAATAAATAAGCGTATAATCATGCATAAGCGTGCGGGTTATATTGTGAGGAATAATCATGCTCTAGGACCAACTAGATTACATCATTACTGCATGATGGAAGAACAAAGGAAAAACAAGAGCTTAGGAATAAAATGAAAATAGAAACTTGCAAAAGAGCATGCTTAAGAGTCAGGAAGCTCAAAAGTTGGTTCACCTTGCAAAACCACGGGAACCTAAGAGAGCGAAGATAATGGTTGAGCGAAATTTGGAGAGAATTATGGGAATGAGGTAAATAGAAGGAATCAACAAATAGATGCTAATGGATCAAAATGGAAATTAATAGAGATGAGCCGAGATGAAAAAGAGCAAAGCGGATCCAGCCGGAATGACAAATAAGCAAATATGGACCATGAGGGAATATATAAAGAGAAAGAAGAGATGAAATATGACAACAATGAAGATGCATGAGACTAAGCGTTGGACGAGAAAATGGTAAAAATTTAAAAACAAATTAAAGCGGACCCGATTAAAGGAATACGTGGTATAGAGGATAGATAGATAGAAATAGTATAGAAAGAGGAACTACTGGAACAAAACAAATGGAGTACGTGAAGAACAAAAGAGCGAGGCACAATAGAACTAAAAAGAGAGTAAGTTGAAACTAGAAAACAAATGGACAAAATTGACAAAGCGAGCAATAGATTAGGGAATGGAATAGAATAGAACATTGTAGAAGCAACCAAGAATAGAGAAAACAAAGGAGCTAAAGATACGTATCGCTAGATCAGCTCAAATATCGAGTAATGTGCACAATCCTACATATAGCACCACGGAACAAATGCGTAACTATGAATAAAATGAGTATAAATTATTTCAAAATGACTATAAGATCCAGCATAATGGTTATAGAACTGACTAGTCTCATCAGAGCCAGAGCGAAAAGAAAAAGGCTACGCTTAGCACCACCATGACTTAAAATAAAGTCACCAATTAAAATTACTAGCAATGCACCTAAAGATGCGCTCGGTTAATACTTCGCCAGATCGCTGAAATAGCGATAATCTTGCAAAAAGCTTGAGTGGATGTACATCTAACCATACAAATGCCTTACAAATGGTAATTTTACCTGCGATCTCAAATAAATATAAAATACCTCGATTAAGTGAAAGTGAAGAAGCTCTTGGGCTAACCAAAGAGAACTCAGCAATATCTCTAACAAAGAGAGGCGATGGAAGATCCTCGCGGTATGCGGCGAAATTAATAGCCACGCCAGCTCTGAAAACGGCACGCCAAAAACAATATCTTCTACATAGCCGAAATCCCGGCGAATTTAGGTCTATATTAAGTTACAATAAATGTGGATCTATGGTACAAAACCCAACATATAATAACATGTTGTTCTAAGAAACACCATCAATATCATTGGTAAGAAAGAAACTATTCATGAAACAAAGTTGGCCGCGAGACTGTACTACCCGGAAGGGGCATCAATGATGTCACTACATGCAACGAGACAAATCCGCAAATTATCAACTACGGGGATGCTTTTTGGAGATCCCAAATCATTGACATCTGAAATATAAGCAGCATGTATGCGCGTCTATAAATGGAATAAAGCTTCGAAATTTAGCATGCACATCTAAAGAACACAAATTGCCAGTACTTAATATCGGGTGGAAAACCGTGAAGAAAACATTAGTCGAAACTTGGAGAACCAAAACCTTGCAATCGGAGAGTGGAGAAAACACGAACAGCTAGCCACCGCACTAAAGATCAACTCGTTAGGCCAAATAAAACAATTTAATTAGCAGGCCCCGGGATACCACCTGGCGTCGATCCATGAGCAAGGAAAGAAATTTGCGCCATTACCACTTGCTCTCAAACAAGAATGAAACGGGAATTCCTTATCCTAATCTCATGCGATGCATAAACCCTCATAAACAAATGCAAAAGTACTTCCATATGAAAAAATAGGTTGTGCTATAGTGCTCTACCATACTGACATATGAGAAGATATTCAAAGAAACAATTGTAAATGTTCAAGAACTACTCACGAGAACAAATCACGAGACCTTATGGATAAACCAAGCAGAACCTTGCTTGAGTACAACGGGACAACATGTAATAAGAACCAAAACGTTTAATAACAAAAAGAAACTATAAGAGTGGACAATAGGGGTTTGGTATAGCAGCCTCTGAGAAAAATTAAGGAGATGGGGCTCATATCCCACAGGGAATATTATGTGGTGACTAAAGATTCGTGGAAAAGCTTGATAAGGGATAATAAGGCGGGGCTACTCTGATTTGCTATAAGTGGAGTTGCCAAGAGAGCCAAGAGAAAGCGATAAGAAGAGGGATAACAAGGCGAGGATAGGGCAAACAAAGAGGAAACAAGAGTCGGATTAGAATGGGAAAGCCACTGAAACAGCAATTGACCAAGAGTCTGACCAACACCAAACGTGAGGAAAGCTAGGCTATGGAGACAAATTACAGGCGAGAAAAATTTCAGTGGCCCGGAAAATCGAGAAATGATAGAGAGGAATCCCGAGACTTCAGTGTGAGTCGATTTAGAAAAGAATGGAACTAAAGAGCAATAAATTTTAGCAAAAGGAAAGTAGAAGCTCAACTTGCAGAACATTCAGGAAAAAGAATGGCAGACAAGCCAAGCTCAAGAGAAATGCATGCATAAAGGATGGAGGAAACCCTTGAGGAAGCAAAGCGAGATCAAACAAAAGCGAAAGCAATTGACCAAGGAAGGGGAAAAAGACACGATCACGAGAAACTTCCTGAAAGCAACGGATGCACCCGAAACCAGAAAAAATAGAAAAAGAGAAACTCACAGCTGAAGGCGAGATGCGAGAAAACCAACCACAACGCGGATTCTGACGGAAAACCAGTGTATAGCAAAGACAAAAGGACCACAGATGGGAGCCACCAACATGCAGCAGGAGTTAACCTATTCGATTGGGTATAATCTAGATGTGGAATTGGTAGGAGATAAGTAGGCTTTGGTGATTAGTGAGAATAGAGGCTTAGCCAGAAGCCGAGGAAAGAATGAAAAGGAGCTCAAGAGAGAGCAGCCAGATGGCGAAAAGAAAAATGAAGTAGTATAAATAGGAGGAAGAGGCGTCCCCATCGAGGAATGTAGGTTCTATTGCTATCGCCAATGAGGCGAAGTGATGGCGTCGGACGACAAAAGCTCACTATCAATCCGGACTCATAAAACCGAGAATCTCCAAGACAGTCCATGCACAATTTACGTTAAGGAACAAGAAGGGAGTTTGGAAGATCAACCCTTAGAGAATCATGTCTAAAGTTCATGGGGATGAGAAGGACATTTGAACGGTTCAAAAGATTGACAAAGAGATTGACAAGAAATCATGATATATAGGACCAGAAGGAGAAGGAGGAGGATCTGAATCTCAATAAGCGCACTTCTTCCCCGTATATGGAGATCAAGGAGCCTTTTTCAAAAATTTAAAGGTACGTCAGCCATTTTTTGGGTCTCAACCTTTTCCAAGGTTCCATAAATATCTCAATGGTTCAAATGTAACTAGCTTATCCTTGCTTTCTGAACCACTTTCCGAGCACTACCATATCAATTCCTCCACTTCATGGATTGATCATCCTCCATCAAGGAATCATATGGCAAATTAATATAACCAAACCCATAGTTATAACCATGTGACTCCACAGTTAGAAATAATCAAGTCCAACCCTTTAGCCTAAAAGTTCCCAATTGTAACCCTTTAAGCTAATTTTTTTTTTTTAAATCAAGTCCATGGTTTCAGCCCCAGTTGAGTCCACAACTAGAAAATTTCAGAGCAAGCCCTTAAGGCTAAAAATAATCAAGTCCAACCCTTTAAACTAAAAATGTATCAAGATCAACTATTACGCTGCAGTCAATTAGCAATCACATGCACTCACAAATACCCTGTTAGTTTATAATCGCAAACGCTTAAAACTTAGGTTGCTCCATGTGTCAATAAAGGGTAAGAATATTTTCCAAATCTATTCCCTATAATGATCTCCATGTTCTGCGAAACCTCAATCATCACATTGAACCTGCAAACCCAACCAATATGGTATGGTTCTTCAGGTTATGCAAATAATTGCACATATCACCTAACATGGGTTCAACAAAATTTCCCAGCCAATGTGTTAAAGTAAATTTCGTTAGCATTGAACCATTACACTCATATCCAATATGCAGGAGAGCTTTATTTTAAATTAAACGTCAAGATTACTCAGCAAGCTTTCCCCCCTTTTTTTGCAAGAAGAGTTTAAGATTAGAGCTTAACTTTGGATCGTCCCTCATAAATTACATTAGTTCTTGAAATGCACTCGTTGCTAAACCACAACTATTAACATCTAAATTTTTAGTTCACATGATAAGCTTATTCAGAACTCCAAATATTGAACAGTTCTTCATGGGGCCGTCTAGACAAAATTCAAAGTTTGTATCAAGATTTCAAGGATAAGATTTTATCACTAGCATAAGCATACGCTTACTGTTCAACATTTTTTATCCCTTTTATAGTCCAAGCAACCTTTATTTTTCTTTTAAGATAGATATCAAAACCTTCAAAGGGCAAAATTTAACTTAGGGCAATTGCATTGTAAATAACATCTTATAGGGCAATTAGAATTTCAAAAACTCAGATTGCCGAAGGTTGTTTGATGTGCTATGATTTGTCATACAGATATGGATTAGAAAACGACCTTCATTGACAAATCTGCTTGTAGAAGTTAGAAATCGGTCAAGGCCTCGAAACTTTTCAAGATGCCAAGCTGTTTTTACAATTGCATTCGACAAAACTATGCTATGGCTTTAGGATGGCTGAAATGGTCTTAAGATATCGATTAAGTGGAAGAATTCCTTCAAGGATTCTTGATTTGGCTATGATCGTTCTGGCGTGATAAGACAGAAGCTCTGCATCAACTGGAGATCCTCCAACCCTAGAATGATAAATATGGACAAATGAGTGGATTTTGGGGCCGGTTTTGCAAACTTTGATCCTTAACAAAGGTTTAAAATGAAGCACTTATTTAAGAGATGCGTTTGAAGGACCCTCAAAAATTGGAATTTTTAAAAAGAGCAAAAATAAGGCATTCAAGTTTGTGGATATGATTTTTTTTGCAAAGCCCGTCATAGCGACACTTTTTGAAGAAATACTCTAAAAGCATGGGACCAAAAAAAAGGAAGCCATTTAAGAGAGTCCAAGCGAGGGAAATTTCCACGGGAGCCATAAATTTCCATTGCCAAAATACATGCAATTGAAGTAGGTTGTGTTTTTAAGCGTGCATGAATACTCTCCGCGGTAGCGAGAACACATGGATTTAGCGAGAAATAAATTCTTTAAACACCTTGAGAAGAAAGCATTGAAGTAAGTATTCATATTAATAGTGTTGCAAAGAAGTTGTTACATAGCACTATGCGTATAAAGGTCTTTAAAATAGCGGGGCATGCACCCGCGACCAATTCGCAGAGAGAATGTTTCAAGTAAAATAGTCGAGGTCGCGGTATAAATTTATCACAGAAGCGGGGTTGAAATGAAAACCCATCGGTGTAAATTTATACCGGGTTGGAGTCCACCCAGTCCTGAACTCTCATCGCGAGATTTTGTTTTGCTTGATGTCTCGAGCGTCGTTCTTACGTATGCATTCCTTTTGTATGCATTTGTTTGATAATTTGAAGTGACACGCTTGTATTTGCTTTTTGGAGCTTGTGAAGACATCTTGAATTTGATTAAATCTTCAAGTTTAATATAGATATTTTTCTAGCTACGATTAAGCTG
Organism: Isoetes taiwanensis; assembly: GCA_021234155.1. Classification (NCBI taxonomy): domain Eukaryota; kingdom Viridiplantae; phylum Streptophyta; class Lycopodiopsida; order Isoetales; family Isoetaceae; genus Isoetes; species Isoetes taiwanensis. The sequence goes on along the minus strand of JAJEKV010000148.1, from coordinate 1,177,965 downwards.
AGAACTTAATGAAGTAAATTCGAATTTGGTCAATCAATCACAATCAAGCGGAAAGACCAAAGTTTACACAAAAGATTATCAAAATCGACAATCAAGACATGCAAAAAGTTCTTACGGCGACAAAAGAGCTTACCCGAGAAACTACAATGGAAACTTCTGATGGAAGAACCCTATTAAATCTTACGTAGTTTTTATTAGAAAGAAAACCTTTTCTTACAAAACCAACACACATATTACTTTGAATCAAAGAACATGTGATCGTTTTCAATTAGTGCCAACTCCTTGGCGATTCTGATCGTGCCGAGAACCTTGAATAAGCACATAACACATAAGCGTGCTGTTTTTCTTGAGATGGGCCATGCTTCCTTTTACGGCCCCAGCATATCTCGCGGAAACTTCTAGATCTGGATTGGCCTGTTGTGCCACGAATTTGGGATGAAGGTTTACATAGGATTGAGACCATTATTACACCTTAAAGTAACTTTAGAGTTTTTGAAGTAACAACATAGTTACATAAGTTTCTCAATCTCTCCTTGCACATATGCGTATAAGTGGAACCTTCTTGAATCTTAAAAGCCAATCTCACTTCTGACTGCCAAGGTCTTTCTCACGAAAGTTAAAGCTATTTTTTGTTGATCCATTTCTCAATGGAATCTCTCTCCTCTTGCAAAAGAACTAATGGAGGCAGTGAGATGAGAAACTTTGTAAAAATTTACCTCGATCATCTCAGCAAGGCCTGGAAAAGGAGTTAGGCGAGATGGGGTTTCAACCGGAATCACGCATACCAAAATTGGTTAATGAGATTCAAAATGATCTTAATCTAGAGCGATTTGGTGCAAGTATAGAAACAAAATGATCTTAATCTAGACATACATGTAGATTACCGAGTTTAAAGAGACATACCCTAGCATAGGGAGACAAAGGTCTAGGGCGAGAGAGCCTTCTTGCCGTTTTCCTTTAATTGTCACTTGGGCGAGCTCTTCAATGGGGCGGGGCAATAGCGGGGAGCTTGTCGCCTTCCACAAAGCTGCTTCAAGCGAGGGCTACTTCCACAGCTGCTACTTCTACAGGTTCTGCATATGCCTACAAACTTGAGGAAGGGGCCAGTGCACTACAAAAAAACATCAGGCTTTTTTTTACCTTTAGAAGTAGAAAAAGGCTCTTCACCGAGCGATGCGGAGCTCTTAGCTATGGTGGATGATGGATTCAGCCGTAGGGCTTAACACTCCGGTATTTGCCAAAATGTGAACTCAGCCCCTTGAGAATATAGTAGCAATAGTCTCGAAATGAAATGACATAAAACAAGAAAAGCTCCTCACGAGAGTATCGATGATCCATTAAGAAGGCACTCAACACATGGTAGCGAGGGGATCCAACTATTCAAATTTCCGGTCAGCCTTTTTTGTGAATCTTGGCTATTCTAATGTTATTTCTTCTCTATATAACAAGAAATCCATGAATGGAGCGGGAACTTCCTTCGAGGTTGTGCCATGTGAGCCAGATGCGAAAACTTCGGTATAAAGCGATTACAAGATTTGTAGGCATGAAAAGGCGTTTAGTAGCTATGAAAGAGGAAGATCTAGAATGACAACATTTGCTGGCTGCATCTCTCATTACGATCCGTATGGCGCCTCAGTCCCTCATATATGGATAATGCACCGAACCTAAATGCGCATCAACAAAACCCTAAATGCTTTTCTTCCACTTCGGAAGAAATTCATGCTCTAGAAACTCCGGCATCAACAAAATCACGCATTAGGTTAGAATATAGAAATCCCAAAGCTTCCTTCACAAAACTTTTCCTAGTCTCAGAGTATAGATTTATAAGATCAAGAAATTTGAAAGCGAGATGTAGAACATATTTTGCCTTGTTTAACCAACACATGGCATGTTATATCTATGCAATGTCGCGTTATAACCATGAAGATAGTTTTATATAAATGATTTTTTGTGTGTTATAGCATACTATAGTTGTAGCGTTTCTAAAGGCTCGCGGTATAGTAGCTTCAGGTGTAAAAATGCGGTATAAATTTATCTGCTCAGCTCTTTTCTTTTGTGGGGTGATGGTATAAATTTATCGCAGAAAAACCAACTCTGGTATAAATTTATGCCTTTCGAGTTACATCTCTCCAGGTACCTTGCTTGAGCTCCGCGTGGTATAAAATTATATTTTTATATGCCTCTTGAGCTCACACAGCTAGCTTCAAATTCATATCGTCCAACAAATGTAAGGAAATTAAAGCCGCCAAAATATAGCTTTGTTGAATGTCAAATGCGTTATGACTGCAATTTTGTTTAAAATTTGTAATGGTTTTAAAACTTTGAATATTATATGCTTTGTTGCTCTAGTGGAATTGCTATTTGTTTCAATGTAAAATTTTTATTGTATTTAGATTTGTTAGTATTTTCATACCAAACTAGGGGCCAAAAGCGGAGACAATAAAACAATTTACGCATTGTAAGCTAAGTTCAATTACCCTCAAAAGAATTACCTAAAATGTCCAAATGTCAAGCATGTCACAAATAGATGCATTGAAAATGGACCTTTTAAGGAAATTTTGAGATCTTTTAAGAATTCCTTTTGAGTTTGAGGCAATTAGTGGTGTTTAAACTTTGTTCTTCTCCTTCTCCTTCTCCTTCTCCTTCTCCTTCTCTTCTCCGCCTCCTTCCTCCTTCTCCTTCTCCTTCTCCTTCTCCTTCTCCTCACAGCTGCAGAAATCAAAGACCTTTCAAAAAATAAAATTCACATTGGCCATTTTTAGGATCCCGACCATTCCAAAGTTCCATAAATATCTCAATGGTTCAAGTCTTATAATTTCAATTCCCATGTAACTATCTTATTCTTGCTTTTCGAACTACTCTCCTGAGCACCACCATATCATCAATGGTGTTGCTAGGTTGGTGCATGGCAAACTATGCATCCTTTGTCCACCAAAATCATGATCAAGAGATATATTTGCAGCTTCCACAAATGTGTCATCCTTTATTCCAAATGTTGCATAGGTGAATTGTTTCTAGCTTCCTTGTACAATGAGTATGACTAAGAGTGATGCTCGGGTTAATTAACCCTACTGCGTCGCGGCGATCCATGTGTGTTCTCCATGTTGGCTCAAACTTTTCCTTTCCATGGCCGAGGAGGAAAGTAGTAGAACTTAATAGAAGTGTATGGATTTCATTTTATATTGCCCATATCACGTTCTAGAGGCGGTCTTATAGATGTCTTCCTCCATTAATCCTTATCTGCTTGTCTGGATCTTATTCAGATCCCGATTTGGTCCATCAAAGTCGCCGCCCTTGGCAAGGCATACATGTTCTTAGCGTGCAGCGTAGAGTTGTCGATAGTTGATAGTCGATAGTCGATACACATCCTTAAAATTCCATCTTTCTTCTTCGCAAAAAGGATGGATGTCCCAAAGGGTGACACACTTGGTCTTATGAATTCCGACTCTCCTTTTTCGGGGGTTTTCATTCTATAAAGAGCTTTCTTTGTTTGACTTAGCATCGGGTCACGAGAGAGGTGTGCGAGTGATGGTTTAGGTGAATTCTTACGAGTAGTGTCTTCCTTCTACTCTTGATGCGATTAGATATTTCCATCTTAAGTATGTGCATGTCCTTATGCCTCATGATGCACTTAAGTAATTGATTCACTGACCATGACTAAAATTACATCCTTAACTTCAACCTTGAAGTGCTTGCCATTTTGGAGCTAGAAAAATTGAATTGAATTGAATTGATTTTTATCGTCAGGTGAACAAAATTGACCTATGGTAGCGGTTAAAACAAAGGGAATCTGATAAGCATATTACAGCTAAGATTAAAACCACAAAGCTTTTCAATGGAGAGCACTCTAAAGATCTTCAAGCAGCCATTGAGGACAAAGATTATCTGATCAATAAGCCAAATCCTCTAGCAGTCCCTAAAAAGATGTTGATTGAACCAAGCTGAGGTGCCTAAGTGTTGGATTGAGAATGCTGCTATCTCTCTAGCCACATAATGCCACCAGTACCCCAAACATTACATAAAGATAGGGGGAAGGCCATTTCCACTTATTTTATAAGCAAATTTTTTTCTATCAGTTGCTCCTTCCATTAGGCTGGTAATGAGTCGCGTACATCCTTTTAAATTTTTGTAGCCATGATCATTCCACGGAGCAATAAAAAAAGGGGTCTCTCTCTATCTTTATATGGGAGAAGGTTTACCTTAGGCCCACGGGCCTATTGGGCAAACCTCTTCTCTATATCTAAAGGTTCGAGTCATCAAAGTCTCTTTGATAGATTTCACCTACATAAAACGTTAAACTCTAATAAGCAATTATAAGTGAACGCTACCAAAGTACCCCTACAAGTTTTTGAAATTACCAAAATGCCGTTTTGCTAAAATGGCTATAACTTTTCAACGACTGCTCAAAGAAGAAAGTACTCTTCATGAAATTTAGAGATAAGAGTAAGACCTTTCCAATGGTGGTAAAATGATTTAAATCAGAGTTGGAATATGCACACTATACCGTTGAATCTAAGAAATGCAAACAACTCAAAAGAGTATAACTTGTGAATTCGAACTCTGATTTAGATGAATTTTATTTCATTAGATAAATTGTCTTCTCATCTACAATGTTTGTGACAACTTTTAAATTTGATGAGGCATAAGATTTACATGACTATATTTACCAAGATGCTCTTGTTTGATGCTCTTGTTGGAGGGCATTTTGTTAATTTCAAAAACTTGGAAGGGGCTTCGGTAGTTTTCCCAAGTTTTGCCATTTGGGGGGACTTCTTGGGTGTTGTCGATGGTGATGAATGGGTTGTCTGTGATGGGGAGTTGCGGTTTACGTGAGTTTGTTATTAGGCGTCAGTGTCGCTGTCTCTTTAAGGGCTGATTCTCCTTCCTCCTCACTTGCTTTGTAACATTACCATTATTTTAATATATTGATGACACAATTCTTAAAAAAAAAAAGTTTTAAAGCAAACATTACCTTTTTAGTAGTGGTATCGACCATGGTTTAATGAAAGTGACTAGGGCACCGCTTATGAATCATGTTGTAGGCAGAACGGAATTCTGTGGAGACTAGAAGATCACTGACTTACTTGGTATTTCCTCCTGTTTCTCTCCGATCAAATTTGTGCCCTCTTGGCTATCTATGGCTCTTTCTGGCTTCTCATCTCGTTCCACCGCTGAAGAGGTAGTTGGGGACATTGACCTCCATTCTCGTACCATCATTATAACCGGTACCTATTCTTTTCCTTGCTAGATTTTTAAAATTCGCCTCTGGCTTTTTTCGTTTTCTGTATATTTTTTCAGGTGCCAATGCTGGTATTGGATTTGAGACTGCTAGAGTGTTGGCAAAAAGAGGTGCCCAGATTATACTAGCATGCAGAAACGTTACATCTGCAGAGGCTGCTAAAAGCTCTATCTTGAATGAGGTTCCAAGTGCTCGGATTATTGTTCTTAAGTTGGATGTTAGTTCTTTATCTTCAGTTCGCCAATTTGTCAAAGATTTCGTTTCTCTCAATCTACCTCTTAATATCTTAATGTGAGTTTCTAGTTTTCCCTTGGTTTTTCTGGCTTTGTAACTAACGAAAGACCACATTTCTAATGTATCACTTTTGCAGAAATAATGCTGGTATTGCTTGCAGTGGTTTTAAGCAATCTGAAGATGGTATTGAGCTGACATTTGCAACAAACCATCTTGGTGAGATTAAAATCTCTCTATCTTTGTCCATAATATTGTTAGCCTCTTGACTTTCATATTTGTTTCTCAAGGGCACTTTCTTCTCACGGATTTGCTTTTGGATACCATGGTTGCTACTGCAAAAGAGACTGGCACAGAGGGAAGAATTGTCATTGTAGCATCAAGACAACATGAGACGGCAAAGAGAATAGATTTTGAATATTTGAACAAAAACAACTGGAAGTACTCGACAATTCTTTTTAGAAGGTATGTTGTTATGGACTATTCTATCTATTGTAGTATACTAAAGTGTCCATGTCGTTTGTTATCTGAAAAACTGTCAGAGATTATGATGACTATAGCTTTCCTGCAGGTTGCCATAAAATTATGATGAATATAGCTTATAGCTTATTAATTAGAAATTTCCAAAATTACGATAATGGCTGTTGGCTTGTATTCTCAATAAATAAGGATTATTTATAGTAATCAGCAATCAAACTTATGTTTTTTGAGGTTTGGTTTCATGCTTAGAATCTCTATTAGGAAAGGAATCTCTTATTCTTTAAAGCATGCAAGGGCTGAGAAATGTTTTTGAGTCCTTATTAGGATGGTAAACAAAGCATTGGGAGTAATATCAAACTGTGCCTAAGTGTGTAGCCTGTTATAACACCGCCTATAGAACTGAAATATTGTTACATGCCTATAAATTAATATGTACCACTTCTTATGCCGCTGTGCCATGGTTACAAGGGTAGAATCTGTCATGCTGATAGTAAGCAAACATACTTATATGTCTCAGATTTTAACAGGGAAATAAATACCTAGATATTATGAACACATCCATTTTTCTGCAGCATTTATGGTCTCTACCATGTGTATGCACAATCGAAGCTGGCTAACATATTGCACGCTAAAGCACTTTCGAGGCGCCTTAAGGTACTGTTTAGAGAAAAGCCGTAAATTTTACTACAGTTTCCAAGTCCATTTAAAATATTTTCTTGTAGGAACAAGGTGCCAATGTCACGGTGAACGCTTTGCATCCAGGTGTTATAAATACCAATATTGTTTCTAATTTTATGCCAGCAGCCTCCTGTAAGTTCCTTGTCTGCACCTTGTTTGTTGAATAGATGTCTCAGAAACTGTAGTGGTATTGTTGTTGCAGATTTTTATTCATTGATGTCAATATTCTTCAAGACCATCCCACAGGTAACTCATCCTGAGAAAGAAAGTATAGAATAAGAGCTAAAAGTAATTGTATAATACATATGTTATCTATTTGCGTAACAGGGTGCTGCAACAACTTGTTATGTGGCAGTTCATCCCAGCTTGCAAGGCGTTTCTGGAAGGTATTTTGTTGATTGTAATGAAGCGAATCCTAGCAAGTATGCAGTGATGGAAATCTTCTTGAAGAAATTTGGGAACTCAGTAAAGCGACTCACAAGTACATAGCTATATCAAGAAACACTTATAGTAAAACTAGCGGTGGAGCTGTGTGGTCCTTGAGATGAAGGAAGAAGAGATCTGCATATGGCTCATAGCTTGAAGGATTGTTCTAGCTCTACTGTGTCTAATAGCCATCGTTTGTAATGTCTTGATGCTTGGTGCAAATGCCAGAAGTATAGCTTATTTGCACAAGAAGCAATCAACGTTAAACAAAAAAACCAGTTAGTTTGAGTTCTAGTTCGTCTTCCATTCTGATTGTGGCATGTCCATTCTGATTGTGGCATGTCGTACATCTTCAAAGTTTGAATTCACAGTAAAGTCCTTGAAAACCCCCGTGTAATTTTTGTGGTTCAAACGTGACACCGAATAAATTGAGGATATGCCCATGGATATGTCGTGAATAATGGCCCTCGCTGCAAATATTTGCTCGAAATTTCTTGTCAAACGGCTACTCGACTATGATGCACATCACATTCTACCAAATTTATCCCAACATTCAGAACCACAGCAGCTGGAAGTACCCACCACATTTTACCTACCCCCCCCCCCGGGCATTAGGAACCAGAAAAAAGTTATTAATAGAAATAATAGATTGATGATTCACATTTTTCTTTGTTGAATATTAGTATCCTTTTTCTCCTTTGTGGCATAAATAAGCTTATACAAAAAGTGAATGCCAATGTTTTAAATGTATCGATCAAAACTTTGTGTTGACCTATTCCTGAGTTGTTACCATTGGACTAGCTCTAGCTTGAACTGGTTTCATCACCACAGTTTCATTTGAACACTTTAACAGGGGTAATGTCAATATGTAGCAAAATAACAGGGGGTTCCAGGGGGATTTGATATAGACATAATTCTTGAAACCATAGACCATATCCCTAAAACAATTCAATGGGAGTTGTAAAAAAAAAAATACAGTTTAAGATAAAAGAAAATAGTCACACATTAGCTCCACGAGGGTTAGATTGGTTTAAAGAAGTAGTCTTATTAAGACATTGAGTTATTTTGGTAGAGGTTGAATCCACAGGTATTTCATATTAAGCTTAGTGGCAGGTGTCCTAGAGGCTCCGACATATGCGGTTAGGTATTGCAGGATTATTGTTCCTATCCAGTGTCAATAGAAAGCAATTTGCATGAAATGGCATTTGTACAGGTACATAAAATAACCATTGTTATTCACATTGTCTCACATTATATCAGTTCTCCATTGTTATTTCATTTTTACTAGATGCTTCAATATGAAGCTGGTTTCTCCTGACCATCGTACATGAATCATGTCTCGGACTATGATTTTTTGCTTGGTTTGATTCATGCACATGCCTCGAACAACGTTGACACGAAATAACTTGGCTATCCACATTATTTTCTTCAATTTGGTAAGGTATCTTTTTCGCCACCATTCTGTTGCATACGCATTAAAAAATTTCATAAAAGTAATGTCTCATTTACAGAAAGTCACAATTGATATTACCTCAAGCCTGAGTTTATGTAATTCGTCAACTGTGCATTCATACATTTTCTCTGCTTCTTGCAGGGGGTTCACACGTGTGTTCCGTAAAATACATTAGACCGAGGAGAAGGGTTTTTGAAGAAAAAGAAATGCATTATGTGGTGTATCTCCGTTTGGCGTCGACTATATATGCATTTTCCATGCGGTTAGGGGGTTTTCTTACGATCCCGATTAAAGGCGTTAGAATCACGTTTGAGGGCTGGGAATCGAAGCTTCTTTGCGGATATCGTTAAAGGTTGGTATCTTGGAGGGTAATCTTTTTGAGCTTATTTTGTCTGTTCCCTTGCCCCATAAGAAATGAAACTTCATTACGAGTTTGAGTCGGCAGCATAGGCATCACGTCTACTCTGAAATGCTTGCTTGTTGTTGATGGGGATGCTATATTTTCAAATCACCGAAATTAGCGATGCGAATCTTTTGGGCAAATGACTCATTGTGGTGGTATTTATATATCCTTTACTTCAATAGTCGAGGTTAGTTTGCATTATTTTGCGATGAATAATCGATGTTAAAGCGAGGGCTAATGGTATATTGTACAAATATAGGCATGTCTAAGTTGTTGGATCCAGTGTAAAATTAAAAGCGAGAAACAAAGTTAAAAGTGCTAAGTCACGAAGGGAACAATGATGGATTTATTTACTATTTGGCAAGACTTAAAGAGTGCATGTTGCAGCACCAGGTTTGCTCCTTATCATTTTATATGGCATGCTTTTTAGTTTATTGTAAAGACTTCTATAGCTTGCTTAGGTTAATGCAGCGATGCTAGTGCTACAACACAAGGCTTTTCGGGATCTGTAGGTCGATGCTTTTGGGGATGGCTTAGAGTGCATAGTTTACGCCTAACTAGGATCATCAAAGATGGTGGTTTTGCCTGTAGATTGCTTGATGTCACGTGGTCATGTTATTTTATCCTTGCTTTCTAGTGTTCCGGATAAAATGTGACTACTGACATGCTTAGCTTTGTGCCCAGCACCTTACCATACATGTTGTAGTTTAGCTTATAATAGAAGCATACCATTGAGATGGTACCCAAGTAAAACTTACATGGAGTTCAAACTATTGGTTTTGAACTCATAAAATGTTAGTTCTTACCACAATAGAATTAAGGGGCTTGACTTTAAGCGATTGATGGAATTTGTTTGGTTAAAGTCATTTCAAACTCTATCTTGCTTTGTTTGAATGACCTCTAGGATTGATCGCGAACATGATCAAGCCGCCAAAGGTAGAAGAGCAACACTTAAATGGTTATGGGATGGTTTCATACTGCAAATCTTTGTTTGTGCATGTTCTGCATAGAAGGTGGTATTTTTGATTTGAAAGGCATAGCTGAGGAGTTACTATTTACGCAGCGGCATATTCTTTCAATCGTCGTGGATGTTAGAAGCTAGCTGTTGTTACTTTGGATTCTATGGTGTGAGCATCATGTTGGTAGAGATTGTCATTTTCCCATTCTGATTATATCGATTCGAGGGGCTATAACCAGCCCTATTTTTCTCTAGCATATTATATTTTTATTTTGTGAGATAGCATATTAGTATCGGCTACATTTGTAATTCTTTAAAACCGGTGATGTAAGTGGAGTCTCTGGGAAACTTGTGAGCCATTGCCGGTTTAGCATTGTGGCGTAGTAGCGATATCAAATGCATCGGGTTATTTCTAGGGGCAAGAAGGGTTCTTCTTATCTTGTAATGTGCTCGAGGCACATCTAATGGTGCATTTAGAAATATCTTAATTTGGTAGGGCAAGATGGGGAGAGCCAATGCTTGTGTTTCCTCATGACATAGTCCAAGCAAAGATGCTTGGTGGATCTTGGAAGTCATCTTGTTGCACCTTGGTTATCAAGCATTCATTAGTGGAGCCAAAAGCATGTTCAACCTTGATTATAAGCGACATGCTAAAAGAGTGCACTTGTGGATGGCGGCCGGTGGCATGAAACTTGCATCATGAAGACTAGCTTAGGTTTTGCAATATTTATCTCAAAATGAGACTATCAATAACATGAAGTGTGTTTGCACATGATAGGCATCTTAGGTTCTCCCATTGTTTTCCTTAATGTATAGTTGTTTTAGGGTTTTAGAAAGAGATTAAATGTGCGTTTGTCTCCATGCGATAGGCTGTGTGGGGATTTTGGAATGGTCGGTCTTGGCGTGGTTTAGCGAGGAGAGGAGATGCGGCTTTTACATTCTTGTGTATAGCTAACTTACTTTGTTGTGCATGATGTTGCACTTTGTTATACACTAGTGACGAATGAGGCAAATTTTTATGGTGGTTTATGGAGATTGTTTGTAGCTATCAGGATGTTGGATTACTATTGCACTATTTTGAACCCCAACAAGACATTTCTACAGCATAGAATTGAAAGCCCCAGCAAGTGATAAACATGATCTCTACATCCTAAAATTTGCATGATTTTTGAAAATGATGGCTGTATAGCCTTTTATTGTTGGGTAGGGTAAGAGAGTCTACAATGGCTTTAGCATTGGAAGTGACAAGCGTGTGAAGCTTGCAACATTTGTAGTGCGGATGTAAATGTAAGGTAGAGGGTAGGCTACATGGATAAATCTTGAGGGCCGTAAAGAAATAGGGTTAGAGTAGGGTAAATCAGTAGCAGACTGATGTAAAAGTATGGAATCGGGTATTTAGCTTCGACAACACATGACTGTATACATAGGGGTTTCTATGGAGGGCGAGCTGTATACATAAGGGTTTCTCCTGACCTGATGCATGCACATGCCATATGCCCCTAACGTAGAGGTGAACCCCCTGGGGCTTCTTGATTGAATGCAATAACCTATGCCTGTCCTGTGGAGCTTGTTAACTTTACAGAAAAGGTGTATCTGCGAAATGAACCAAATGCACTAAACATGATATTTTAAGATTCCAGCTTTTTATTAGTAAAAAACCTCACAAATTAATATTGAACTTTCAAACTACTTATATGTTAATAAAGCAAGTTCATATACTCTATTAAGTCTGCATCTTGTTATAGTAGGTTGATTATGTTGACAGTGTCTTGATGCATCAACAATAGAATCTATCCCCACCAGTATAACTAATTGGTCTTGTTTTCTTAGTCACATTGGCCTTGTTTCCTTATGGAATATACAACATACCTATCTCTATGGGATACTATTTAACTCAAGAAACCCATTTTGCCACACGCTTTAAGTTTTCTTGCTTCAAGTGGAAATAGAAGACCATTAGGCTTGAGCAAGGTAGCGATCAAAATTTACTACTACAGTAACTATTCTCAATTTCCAGTAGCTCTAACTGAACAATAAGTGGTTCAAGAAGGAAATGAGCTTCTACAGATTCTATGAATTTCACATTTGTAGTTTCTTTCAATAATCGATAGGTACCCAAATTCTGCATCATATTATTTTGCTTCGATTTTATTTTTATGGATTTCCAAAGCTTAGAAGTAGACCATCTTTATTGACCGCAATGTAGTAAAACTCACATCCAACAACCATCAACTAGAGTAGAAATACATGTGTCATAAAGGATCATATGGGAAACGTTTGGAATGAACTTGTATCAGTGCAATATTCTCAATTATGAATTTCAATCTGAACTGCTTTCTACTACTCTAGCATGTAGTCAACATTTGCTTGGGACATATAAGGAAGTAAACATGCACCCATCTGACCAGTCTTTAAAGGCAAAGCTGCTTTCCTGATCTTTGGCTTCACCACAGGCAAGTTAACTTTCCTTCCTTCTCTTCATTAAAAATTGCCTCCTGGACTTGAGGGGCCACCGTCAACAATGCTACTTTGCACCTAAATACTAGGTTGCGGAAGCTTTCTCCCAACTAGGAGCTCCAATTAAATTTTTCAAGACCCATCTCTTTAGAAGCTAATTTTGGGTTTGCCCTAGAGGGGAGCAAGCCCTTTATTGATAATGGGTTTATGGTATATTATTTGGTATATGCCAATATATGCAGGGAATATACCCATGGCTATACTAAAACTTAGTATAGGGTGTAAGCTGGTGTATTCTTTGCCTGACCACTTTAAAGAGCCATTCTTTGGCGTCAAATTTTGTCGATGGGTTTTGGGTATAATCCTTGAAGAATGGAGCAGATTGGACCAATCTAAAAGGAAAAAATCAGAGCAGACGAACAGGAGTGCTTAGATCTGAAAGAACGAGTTGGAAGGTTCGCGGTTAGTAGTGGCTGATGGAGTGTTTATATTGTGGTAATAGTTTCTACACTTGTGCATCACGGAAAGAAGATAAAAAAAGTCAAGGGCCACTCGGGAGCGTGGATCTCTAGAGAAGGTAAAATTTAAATTTCCCATAACAAATGCATGTTTCTTTATTCACGTAATCCAAATCGCGAAGCAATCAACATGGCATGTAAATAATTCCAGTTGGTTTTCTTGCTTTTTGAACTTCATTTGGAAGACTTAAATAATTAGTTGGAGGGTAGTTGCAATGATTATGTTTCCATGCCTCTTAAGGCATCCTTGTTTCCTTGCCATATTCCACTATTCACAGTATAAAGACTCTCACTAGGCAGTACATTGCTTTTCCATTGCTTTTTAACATATGCTTGTATCCTTGCCATTTCACCAAGGAATCTTACCATGGGCTGTGTTTAGCCGCAGTACTCTGAAGCAAAGGAATCAGCCTTAGTCGTACAAATAATTTAAGAGTGCTCTTTTTCTCTATTTTGGATCCTTCCGCGATTAAAAAGCGAAGCCCGGATATTTGCATTAAATATCATTGTGGTAGAAGTAATGTCATAAGCCAACTCATTTGCCAACATGCAAGGACGAACAAACCCAGGGCACTCTAGAAGTACAGGTAGAGTATATTGCGATGCTTATAACCCTAGTTTGACTTCTTCCATGCTACACTTGTGTTCCTAGTTAGTCACAAATCTCTCTATAGTGGTTCATTCCTTTTTTTATTTAATGCAAAGCTAAATAGGAGTCCTTATGTTTTACATGGATGTCTGATTCTACTTTACATAACATGCTTATGATTCTAATTCTTACTAATGCTCTTGTTGTAGATACAACATTCTATTTCTATTGGTTAGGTGATAATGCCTAAAGTAAAAATTTCATCACGACTTCGTGTTGCTTTGCTTAATAGATGGTGCAATCCCATTTTCTTCACGATGACTTAAGAGTACGCAGCTATGCTTTGATGAAACAAATGCTGTCGGCGAGTGGCTTTGGAAAAGTGTATAAGGTACACTAACTTTGCTCTGCAATTTTTTTGTTTCTTTCATTTTGCGAGCTTGTTTCTACTAACACTATAATACATATCAAGTACATTAAAGCAAACTTGGAAGCCTAATATATTTGCACAATACATTCATCACATTGTAATCCACAATGGTTGGGAGTGCTTTGGGCAAAAGAAGTAAGATATTAGCTGAGTTGTGGTCCCCATGCTCACAGTAGGCAATTCTTACTGAGGCTGCTTGAGACATGCAAAGGAGCTGCGTGAACCTTGTTCGAAATCCTTGTGGAAGGAAGCCAAAGGTAGACTTATTACCACTCGACAAATTCGTTTTGATCTGATCCATCATACATCACAGTTCATGTTTTATGTTACGAAGTATATACTCCATCACATTATAATGGACCTAGGCGACTTTAGTTCCATCTTTCTTACCTTTATAAGGGCAGTCTCAATTCTAGGTATCCCCATTAGAAGTAGTGTAGTGCTCGGGCCAACATGCATAAATTTAATGTTATTGTTCCATACAGTATGCTTTGGAATCCCCAATAAAGCTAAAAGATTAAACAAGTGGGACATTTTATGTTTGGTGAATTACTAAGATGAGCAAAGAAAGCGACATCTAGAATAGAGATGCATATAAGCAAATTGCTGCTAATCTAGCGGTTGGGTTTGAATAAAGAGATGAGAAAAAGAAGGTTGCTTGAGTGTTCATGAGGAGTCCTTATCTACAGGGCATTTATGAATGGGGAGCCAGGAAGACTAATGGAATCAATTCTTAACAATGATATGTAGTTAGCAAGTTAAAAAGTACTACTTTTATTTTGTGTCTTTGGGCAAATAATGTTCATAGATAAATCAATTGTAGAATCTAGGTGGTGGAAAGGATTTCTTTGTAGAGGGCCACGGACAACCCCTTATTTGCACTTTCGAGGTATGTGTTAGGAGGTTTTGTAGTTAAGACAACTTGGTAGTTGTATACATGGATGAAACTTCGGGTAGATCCCTGCAAAGTTGGAACATTCATGTTTGCTAAGATGTTTCAGGTTATGTCCTTGTCATGCACAAAGTAACGACATTTCTGAGCACATTCTTAGTGGATAATGATTATAGACATGAATCTTTAGATAGAATCCTTGACTTGTCGGTTCTTGAATGGGACAATGAGCATGTGTTGCCACATGACTGTGTTAGATGTGAGCATTAGTGGTTCTATCTTAATTGAGTGTTACGTTAGGTGTCTGAATCATTCTGCACACATTAGAACAACTGGGATCTCTCTTCTTAGGTTTCACAAAGGCTTCAAATCTGAGGGTGCTTCGCGATGTAAAGCGCTTACGGGGTGAAGTGCCTTCTTTGCTTGGAAAGAGAATGGCCCTGTCTGAGAATGAAATCAAGGAGGATTGAGAAGGTTCCATTTTAAAACGACAATATTATATACGCCTTTTTTTAAAGGCTGCTTTGGATGTTCTTTGACATGTATTTTTGGCCCTTCATCTAAAGAAGAAGGATTTCATAGCTAGTTTTCTGGTTTGTCCTTTGCCACATCTAATAATCTCTTAGTTGCCATTGTAGGTTATGTCATGAAGGAACTGAATGGAGAACAAGCATCACGTATTCCGTGATTTCACAGGCGGGGAAGTAGCTTCGAAACAAGGCAACTAACGATACATTCTGGTCCCGGGTTAGAGCATCTAGTGGAGGTTTCGAGGAGAATGAAGATGGGGAAGGATCAATGAGGAGGGTTCACTACATTACGCACATGGTCCTTTAGCAGGTGTTTGACACCTCAATATTATCGAGATCAAATTGTGGTATAGTATTTTTTTTCCAACAAATTATGGGCATTTGAGTGCGGAAGCGGATATCGTACTTTTAACTCTTTAGGGTAGAGCACGGTCTCGCAAATTAGCGCAATAGAATATCCCCAATAGCTTTTATCTTAAAATGTAATTGCTCTTCACATTTGTTTATGTATCTTACGGCCTTTCTAAATCTATTGGCATCCTATTCCGGATATATAGATGCAAAATGGATTACGAAAGCAAAATTATGGGCATAAAGCTGCTATTCCAAATGCATGAAGAATTTAAGAGCCAAAGAGGAGGATATTTGGAGTTAGCGGACTCCTCATTAAAGAGCTTCTGAGGATGAGCATCGAGGACTTCGAGAAAATGCGATCCCCATGGCAATGGCCCGACCACCATTTTCAGTTTGTACATTTGCATATTTTGAACTTCTCTTGAAACACACTTTGTTTTTTATATTAGGTTTTCTTGTTTTAAAACAAACGGATGAAAACAAAAGATTATCTCAATGATGCTTGTGACAACTAGTGCTTGAGCTTAAAACTTCGATGCAACCTCCGCGTCCTTCATCAGCAGGGATCGTTATGTTTGCAGATTGCCCTTCTCTTTAATTCTATCCAAAATTTTTACGCTTTGTTCTTGATTTTTTCACATTGGGTGATGCCATTTGCTAAAACCCAATATGATCTTATCGAACCATATGCAACTCCTATCGCAAATAGAAATAATGGCTAATGGGTTATTGAGAATTCTTCTTCATATAAAAAGCGAGGCACAATAAAGAAACGAGAATGGGTTAGGTTTTGCTCATTCCTATTCCCATTACAATGTTGTACAAGAAAATATCCTTATCAATCGTGAAGAAGCGATCCTATGCTTTCTGAGCATTATTTGTATGGAATCGCAATTCATTGCACAATGGAATCACGGATATTTAACGAGCATGATTAATCATACACCATCTCCATGAGAACCAACTCGGTATTCATCTCAAATTTTGCACAAAAATAAGCATTAGGTAGGATTTTCACGGGATATTACGCATTGCCAATCAAACCCGAGGTTTATCCTTTTCTTGAGGAATTTGCGAAACTAGATCATCCATGTAAAATCAAACTCGGCGAATCAGGCGGGGGCTTCTTATTGACCCTTTGTATTACGATGGAAAAAACCAAGTGAGCCGCCAAAACATATAAATCTTAAGGCGGTAGGGAACGACCAAAAGGTACGCTAATCGGGTTGGTATCAAGCGTACCCATAACCACCCTCACGACAAAATAACCACAGTCTCTTGGCATAAAAAAAAAATGTTATGATGCTTTAATCTGTCTCAAACTAGCGCCGGCTTTCAAAGGTCGAGCGATTCCTGTTTCCATATAGCCAACAAAGTAAACTCGGAATACTGCTAGAAACCCGAGACTAAAAGGTACTGTAAGATTGAAGTTATGAGAGTAATCTTGGAGCAATAAACAATCCTTACAAGCATCAAAATCAAGAACAAGGCGTTATATAATAGTAATGTGCTTTCTCGGGTTTAGCGAGTCCGGAGGGCCGTAAATTTTTGTCAAAGGCTGAGAGAAAAAAGTTACATTTTGGTGTGGCGGACTTGCGCAAACAACGTAGATCTACCAAATACACAACCACTAAAGCATGCGCATTACATATTTGGGTTTCTCAAAAGAAAGCGGACATTTCAACGACAAGCGGGGCATTTTTGCATTGGTGGGTAATTAGTGGATCACTTTTGTCATGGAGGCTTTAGCTTTGGCTATGCATCAATGTTTTGCTCCTCTACAAGAAACATGTATTTCCCTTATACTTTTTGGAAATCCTTGTTCTATGACAAAAGGACCAAAGATTTGATTTAAAGCCACCACCCCTCGGGACCGCGAGGAGGGCAACCCTCGTCGCATTGCTTCTGTTGGTATAATTCGTTGATGAGATGTTTCTTGTAGATATTGCTTAGCAAACTCCCGCAGAGATGACCAGGTGAGGATTGCCTCCTTTGTTCGCAGGAAACCCGTGTCTATTCTATAAACTCTCTAGACGGGCTTACTTACGTTAGTGAGAACACACATTTGGACATGGCCATCATGCAATAAACGCGAGGTATGGCCTTCACAATGATGAAAGAGAAGTGTTAAAAACATCCATTAGAAAAATGTCTCTCGCTTACGTGGGCTTTTAATGCGCTTGCTACCTAAATCTTTTATAAAATGGGTCAGGTGCATGGCTTGAATTAAAGATACAGTTGTAGTCATTACATTATGCATTGAATGGGGAAGGAAGTGTAAATTGGTAGAGCCTTTGCTGGCGAGGTTACGCTTTTAGAAACAAAATAGAGATGAAGAGCAAATCTTGTTAGAGGGTATGGCCACAGAGTTAAAGCAATATCTGAGTCTTAAAAGGGCATTTTGAACTGAGTCTAAAGAAGAGGATCACGAAAGAGGAAAGTATATGAAGAATATGGCGGGGGGAGAATCACGAAGGAGATGAAATAGAGGTCGATTAGAATCAAAATCAAAAGGATCGAGGTAGGGAAGGTTGCCTCCTTTACGGGCCCGAGGAATATAGGCGACAAGGAGACCTTTTCAGAAGACCATCACTTGCCTACAAAGCCCCGAAGAAGAAAGTGGCATGTTGAGAGTAGTCCTAAAAAAGAACTTTGCTATGCTAAACTTGAAGGGAGGTCCTAGTAATGACAAGTTATGAGGGGGCAAATTTGAGCTTAAAAGCGAGCCGGTGGTATCCTGCAGCATGAGTGGACATATATGTTTGTGTGGCTGCCCGTTACTGGCATCCATATAGATGATCCTGATTCTGGTTTTGTTTACTTTCAAATTGGCCCCTCCCCACCAAAATCCATGTTGTGGCATTCCAAGAATCCCTTAAGTGCTTTGCTCAGTAACTTCTTGAAGCTTTTTGCTTACTTTTCGGAGGTTGGCTGGTTTGTAGTTGCAACATCATGTTGTTATGTGCAATGTAAAGGGGAATGATTCTTGCCCTGCTCACGGCAGGGGCCGGCTCCTTTATTCCTAATAACGTCAAGGAAGACTATTGGGGATGTTCAAGAGGCGGCCGGGTGATCAGCGATGAGGTGCCCGATTTGAGCCACGATTTAAATTCACGAGTGTTTTCCTCGATTCAGTATGATTCAAGTTTCGAGGTGTTTTGGTCGTCATTCAGAGTATGATTCAAGCTTAAGTGTCTTTTAAGCCCTTATTTCACGGTACGATTTAAATCGCGGTGTTTTCCTTAGGCGGCGTGGAAACTGTAAGAATACTTCACCGAGTAAGCGGTCCCAACCCGGTTATTCGAATGATCGTCCATTTTCATTCTTGGATAGAATGATCCTGCAGTGGCAATCCATCATTGGACTGGCAAAGAGCGCATAACTTTCCTTGACGTTCAGATTTTGCTAAGAAACTATTGCATGGTTCTGTATGATGTTAAGCTTTGATCAAGCTTGAGTGATGGATGTCCATAAGATCTGCTCAAGCTTAGGTGATGGATGCAGGATTTTGGGATTTGCCCTCTTTGAGGAAGTGATATGAGTTGTTGGCATTTATTTATCTTGTATGGTTTGAATCGGAAAATTGCATTGTCTTAAAATGCGTGTTATGCAAGCCTTTCGGTGTAGATGAGCTTGTTAGCACAGCTGCCGCCCGAGTGAAGCCAACAAGGACAATAATAGCGGGGACAATGGCCATTGCATCTTTCATCATAATTATAGGCCATCGAATAGATGCTCGTACAACCAAATGCTGAAAATACTGAATGTTTGAAAGAATTGCTGGAGGGTGAAAAACATCAGACAATGCCGAATTCAATATAAGGAATACCCTTTCAGAATGATTCCAACAATCAATCTTTCAATTCCATTAGAGGAAAAATGAGATCACGTTTGTCCCATTAAAGGGATGCTTAAAATGCCATGTCGACTTTTAAATTGTCCAATCAGGAGAGCTCCGATTATATCTCATTCCGATTATTATGTGGCTGACTGTATGGTAAATGTAGTTGCCGGCTATACGTAGTATCATTTTTTTTCATTATAACTTTTTGATCGAACTCAGATTCAAAAACTTTTTGTAGCAATGGGTTAAGTCTTTACAAAGGTCCTATACATTGATAACCCATTCATACATCTTTTCACGATATAAATATATAAGAAATAAGCAAAAAATCATATTTTTTTAAGGTTAGCATGAAGCCATATTAGGAAATACATCCCATAACCATATATCATTGGAAAGATCTTTTCATTCGCATCCCAATGCAACAACTGGCTTGTTTTGACAAGTGGATCAAAAGTTATGGGGAAAAGCAAACAATGATGAAGTTGTTGGTCTTTGCATTAGTGCGGTTAATAGGAGTATTAGCTATTCCATTTGGAGGATTCTTATGGGGATGAGGCCGGAATCTCAGAGTTTTACCTCTAATGTTAGTAGAGGTGGAGTAATAGTGATTCTTTTGATGCCAATCAGTCATCCTCTAGAACAAAATTGATGGAAAAAATCGGACAATTTTATTTTCTCCGCAGCCTGATCAATTTTAGGTCGATTAGGGTGACACTTTTAAAAAGGGTCCTTAACTTCAAAGATCATTTGACAAATGTAGAGACTCTATTACATTAATTTTCAATGGTCTTTGTTTTAAACTAGGACATAAAAATATTGAACTAGAAACCGCCAATACAAATAATGCGGCCTGTAACAAGATTGCGTATTAGCGGGGAGCAAATCCTTCGAAGCGAGGCCCGAAAGAATATTCCTTAAAGATTCCCTTTTTTTTTTACAAAGGGGTAAAAGCAGTTAAAATAAAAGATGCATGAAATTCTATTTTGACCCCCAAAAGTGACTAATTTTTTGTGCAGCAGAAAGAATTGACTTTTTAAAGTGTCATTTTAGCAAAATGATGTTCTTGAAGTATGTTTTAAGAACAGAAACTCTGTTCGGAGGATAAAATATTTAACAAAAGAAGTTGGAAGTTAGTCGAAGTGGCGAAGCTGTAGTATTCTCAAAATTTGAAGATAGAATCTTCATATTCCACATGCAAAATTCTGATCTTTTTCTAAGACTTCGATTATGTAATACAAAAAGTGTGAAAGGGTGATGAGAGAGAGGGATCTAGGGCGTCATCATATTCATTTTATGCCATCCTCATCACCTTCACTTACAACTTTCAACGTCACTAGAGGAAGTGCTTGAGTTATCACTTCCTCATCACTATCAACGGATGGTGTAGCATTGCCACCACCTTCTTCATCCTCTTCTTACGTAATTACAAGCTTTTTTAAGCAAATTGATAGTCCTCTGGTAGGCGATTGTCGATTCAATTTAAAATCATAGCACAATATAGTCGTCATTAGGATCAATCATCCCTACAACCCACCTTCTTGGACTTTTCTTCCTTTTCCTTGGCTTCTCATTTCTAACTCATATCTACGGTTTTGCCGAGGCGTCTTGCCAAATAATGAATCTTGAGTTTAGCGACTAAGCCTTCCTCCTTATTTGTGTGTCAAGCACTGCCTATCGAAGGTCGACCTTTGTCATCCTCCCTCGGTTAAGGAAGAGCGAAATTGCGCCACTTGGTAATTTACGTGATATTACCTTGGGAGCTCATTCCACCGCGTCTTGAGTCAGAAGTACATGGCTTCGATCCTCGGCATCTTCTTCTACTATGGCGAGGAGGTGTAATGTAACTGCCGGACTGCTTAGTCTTTGCGGAGTTGATGGAAGGTGTTAGGCCATGAAATAATGGTTCTTACAAGCTGTCTTAGAGCTACATTTTTCACAACAATTTTACGTTCGAGAAAGAAATTACTCACCACATCCGATCTTCTTCTAAGAAGAATGGTCAATATGATCATGAGTGTGGCCTCTAGTAAAGAAGCAGAGAGCTTCACTTTTCTAAAGATCCTAGCTCCACTAACTTTATACGGTACAAGAGTGTTTGATTCTTGTTCTCCTTGTAGTATTGTCAAGTTCGCGAGGTAAAGCCTTTGAAGGTGGTAATTGCTCTTGCTGCATGCAGGACCTTGTTAAATTATGTGTGTGAGGTTGGTCACCATGCAGAAGTTTGGATATGTCAAAAATACTTTGCACTTTAGACTTCCTTTGAAGACCATAGCTCCTACAAGGTGGACCTTAACAAAACATTCCTCACAGCATCTTTTAGGAATGTTCAAAAATCAATGGTAGAAGTAGTTTTTTTTGGTCCATTCCATCCAATCTATGAGACATATATTGCGATTGGGCGTTCAAGAGCTTTTTACGTGTTTGGCAAGCTTTCTTCTCTCTGGCGCTTGTTGTTCCACGATAATACGGCGAGGTTACATTGCACAATATGCGTAGAAGAGCAGGTCAAAGCATTTTTTAAAACAAATTGGGGATTGAGAACATGAGCTTGCTTCTTCGACCTGCAATAGCTGCGGTTTCTCTTTGACTTTTTAGTGCACACCTTGAGCAAGCCGGACGTGCATTGTCTCACGGGAATTTTCACTAGAAGCGAATTCACTTTTCCACGGTCGGTGAAGTGTGAGTAAAGAACGTGCTCAAAAATTTGAGTGCAAGTCTCTTTGTACTCATTAAAAACATCTTTTGGTGATGTTATCCGGTTAAATGATACATGTTGCTGTTAGGCTGACTTCTCACATGTTTCTCTAAAATATTTCTCCATCATGACCTGGCCCGGCAAGGGCATGCATGGTTACAACTCTTCTTGATTACAATGATCATCAATTGCTGGATTTTGTCGATCTTTTGTGTATTCTAGACATTGAGGTGGAGACTAAGCGGTGGACAACCATAAAGCATTCTGGCCAAACTTCTTGGCCGGTTAATGTAGTGCAAGAAGGTGTTGCTTGATTACGGCCCTACATGATAGGCCAAGTAGGCATTCTGGTCAGCCAATGTCCATTGGTAGCGGTTGTCTCTAATTGCCCGTAATTTAGACATGTTAAATTCGTTGATGCAACCCAATGAGCAGCATTTTTACTTCTTAAAGTCTTCTCATTTTATGCTTTCTCATAAGGTTTCTTCTTCTTCTGAGGAGGGCATCTCTCACACCATAATCCACCTTGAATTTCTTGGTGGGTGGCTAGAAGAACACTTATGTAAATCTCGTTGCGCCGTTGGTGTCTTCATCTTCACGAAGAGTTCTACTCTGGGGTGACCTCCTCACGCGCCCTTAGTGGTGTGCTTGTAGAGGAGAACAAACCCGCGTGAAGCTGTACCGGATAAAGGAGGTCGGTGTTGAATGAAAGGAGATGGAGCCCAGCATAGTGTGCCAGCGAAAGTTGTTGTAAGCGTCTTCCGCAGGGAGTTCGATCAAACAGCTCTCTTATAGCGGGGAGGCCCGAAATTACGCAAGAGCCATGTCACCACGTTTGTGTGTGAAGAGGTAGTAGATCTTTTGCCAAAGTGCGTCTTCATTTGTTGTAAAATCATGGTGGGAAAGCGATGGAGATCATGATCTTGAGCGTCTTGTATTCACAGCATGTGAAGTGAAGATGGAGAAACAACAAAGCGGCGAAAGGTAGTACATTCTAAGAAATTTCGAGGGTGAGCCATTGTAGTGTCGGGGGATGAGTACAAATGGTGGTGGAAGATTACTCACGTGCAACGGTGAGGGTTGGAAAGGTGGTGGCAGCGGTTTCCTGGACTTGGAGAGGTTGGAAAGGTGGTGGCAGTCTACTGGATTCTCTTGGACACCGAGGAGTGTCTTCGAGAAACAACAAAGACAATAAAGTGGGTGTTGAAGAAGCATCTAGATCTTGTTCCCATCTGAAGTAGAAATTGCCGGGCGAAGCAGAAATGGTGGGTGGAAGTTTGTTCGAAGCGGTTAACCATGTCAAACAAGCGCAAAAATTGTGGAGCTTGTTACTAACTCACAAGTCGATTGGACTAATGATATTCGAGAATACAAATGCTGTGGAATGGTATTTGTGTCTCTGCGACATTTCGCATTATTATTATTGCAAAGGAATGCTATTCGGAATACACTTACCCGAGTGTTTGGACAAGGCGTATTCCATCACATAGAAAAGAAACACAGCGATGGCCTACCTTTGCAAAAAGGAAAATTGGCCTCCGGTTTAAATTACGCTTCGGAGATTTAATTACGCCCGGCCCGGCGCCTTAGATCAATATACATTTGCTACATATTGGGTTACATAGCGAAACAATGGGCCGAGGAGTAAGCATGCCAAAATTACATGAATCACGATCTTTCTTTTCTTTTCGATTTAGCCCATGGTAGAGTGTTCACGGAATACACTTTACTGTAGCGAAAAACAAAGTGTATTCTAAGGAATACTTTGCTCCTTTGTGAAATACAAAGTGTATTCTGGAATACACTTTGCTCAACTGTGGTCACAAAGTATATTCGAGATATATTTTGCCCTTGGTCGAAGAAACGAAAGTGTATTGCACTTCGCTGAAGGGCAAAGTGTTTTCCGAATACACTTTTATACCGTCTCAGATGGGCAAAGTGTTCAAAATACACACTGCGTTGTTCTTGAGCAAAGAATAATTAGAGATACACTTTACCTCGCCAGTGTAAAGTATATTCAGGAATACATTTTGCTTGTATTTTTGAAGCGGCTTGCTTTTGCACTAAAATAACACACTTTTTAGGTACAGCGGACAACTTTTAGGTTAGAAATTACTCTTTCGAGGCCCAATAAAGGTACAAGGAATTGACTTAGAGTGACAATATTTTGGCTTGTTTTCCTGTCTTTTTACGGCTAGGGCACAAGATTAGTAAATGTTGATACGGAATACAAAGATTTTGATTGAGTTTCTGTCTTAACATGGTTGTTTTAAAGCGTTTGATTAAGCGTGAAGAAGGAAGCAAGAAGGGCATCAAAGAAATCTGAAGCCTAAAAGCGTCTACACCCTCGGAAGCCTGCCGTACGACCGCAGACGGGCTTAGCTATTCGAGAACTTTCAAAAGCGCGGTGGTTAAGTGACCGAGTGCGGATGGAAAATACATCCTGCCAGCGTTTTATGCGATGCGTAAAGTCTTTGGTAACAAAGGTCACGCCCGACTCGGGTTTGTTAACTTAGGACAATCAAAGATGTCTCGAAGAGTTCTGCTTGGGACAAGGAATTGATTGAAGAACTATCCTTCAAGACCTGCAAGGATTTCATTATTTGTGGACATCGCATTCTTTAAAATTGTCGATTAATGCAACCAGAGCCTTTGTACAAATTCTTTTCACACTCTGCGGACAAAGCGAAGCTGTGTTCATGTATTAGGCAGGTTTGTTCCGGCCTGGCCGAGGGAACTTTCACATCGGTGAGTCAGAGCAATCAGATGGAAAAGGTCACGAAATGCCACCCTATGCTAGTTCTTGGGGAGGTCATCAGGATAAGGTTAGAGGAGCGGGGCGAGGAAGAACCCCCTCTGCTGACCAAAAGAAGGAAACTTAGCAGGCCAAGGGGCAACAATAGCTGCTAAAAAGAACCAAAGAAGCCGAAAAGTCTGGCCCGGCGGATCCTGAAGTCCAGGAAGCTCAAAAACAAAGGGAAAAGGAAAGCTCCGGGGTTGCAATAGGAAAGAAGGTTGATAAGACCTGCGAAGAATGGAGGTTATTAGCAGGAGAAAAGAATTTGTACAAGGTGAATTTATCTTCCTGTGACTAGCATGGAACGCCCCAAAGAATGAGTGCAGCGAAGGCGCTTCAAGTTAGAAAATTTATCTGCGAGCCACTTAAGGAACTTGAAGAGACGAGAATTATGAGCAATCAAATGCTCATGTGGCCCCAATAGTTATCACTTTGTTGACGAAAGGGGAGCAATGCAAAACCCCCAGGAATATGACGAGAAAGCGGAAACATACACACACTTTTCGTCTTGGGGAGAAATCATAGCTTGAGGCAAGAGGCGGTTGTACAAACAAAGAAAAACCCTAGGTACCTCTACTCTTGTCCTTGTGCGCTTTATCGCGGTCTCACCGACGAGGAAGCAAAAATCATTGCCAACACCCATAATCCGACAACGAGTACAAATTAAAGATGAGCTTCGTCGACAAGATCCGATTCATGCACAGGGAGTACATGATTTTTAAGGAAGCTGTGGAGTGCTGCCTTAAGTACGATGAAGCTAATAAACGGCAGTCTCTCATACCGCATGACAACTGGTTTCAACTAGCCTTGAGAGATTCGGCGGTAAGTTTCTTTCAGATTCGAATAACCATGAAGAAACTAACCTTGTTTGTTACCGTGCAGATATGGGATCTACAAAATGAAATTTTTACCATGTTCGAGCGTGGTGAATTAAGAAGTAAAGGGAAGGTCTCAGAAAAGAAGAAAGGTTCTGACGTCCCGAAGAAGGAAATGACGATCACGGTCTGGAGAGAAATGCGCTTTACGGACATGGACATACTAAAAAAGGCTACTGCAGAAGGTCGTTGATAAAGAGTTTACGCTCGAAGAGATGTCCAAGGAACTGCACAAGTAAGAACGACAGAACTTTCATTTAAATTTTCCTTCCGTAGCTAGAAATGTTTTTTGGGAAGCCAAGGTGTATTCCGGAATATACTTTGGCTTCTGTGGGTAGTCTAATGTGTATTCCAGAATACACTTTGGCTTACAAGCCAAAGCAAAAGTGTATTCCGGAATACACTTTTGCTTCGAACGTAAAGCAGAGGTGTATTCCGGAATACACTTTTGCTTTTGGCTTGTAAGACAAAGGGTATTCCGGAATACACTGTGGCTTTTCTTATTGCTTTCGCTTTCCGTAAAAATAATACTCACCTTGTTTAATTGTTCTTGACTTCCAAAACGAAAAAAATGTTATTACGTGCAAACATGTTTAATGGAGCAATTTGAACGTTGGACACCGGGACAGATGTAAAGAGTCGTATCCCATTGCAACTTCCGACGGCGTATCCAATACGCCCAAATTTTGAGGGTTTTGGGTACGCTCTTTTTCCTGTTTTTAATGTTTTCTTTTTGTGATGCCCGCCTAACATCTTTTACTAACAGAGCAAGAAGAAGAACAAGGACCTACTGGAAGGTTTTATGCACTGTAAGGACCGCTGTAGAAGAGAGGACTCTAGCGGATAGGCGATTGTTGATGTTGAGCCGTCCGACTACGAGAGGTTTTCCATGTTTGATCAAAATAACTTTTATTTTATCGTTCATGGGGACTGCACTAAGTTGGCTGGAAGTATAAAGCCACAAGATTTTACATTGGTCATAGACTTGCCGTATGGGTTCAAGTCGGAAGGATAGCCGCCACGACGACCAGCCATTCAAAACTCGTAATTTAATGCTTTAAAGACGGAATTAAGCAGTGTTACCACAAAGAAACATCAAGCGCCTTGTTGTGTTCCACTCCAGCATGCAATCCGGACTTGTGGAAGCTACTTTCAAGAACCACTTCGGTTCTCCTGTGCAAGCCGGTTATGAAAATATGGTCTGGTGAGTCTTCAAATCTCGAGTGCAGTTGAAACGTTCTTTCTTTCAAGTTTTGAGTCATTGTTGCAGTTGTAACTCGTCATCTTCTATTCTGGAATACGTACTTACTATTCTGGAATACGATCTTGCAGGTACAAAACTAATATCAACTACCATGGTGGAGGACCGAGGCTGCTGAGCAAGGTTGAGTATCTCCATGTAGCTTACTGGAGTTTCGACGGGAAGCGTACCATGGAGCACTTTAACACAGCAGCCTGCCAAAATTTTTCTAATGTCCTAGAGTTCCCAGCAGTATTACAGAAGCTCCAGGACCCAAGTGCACAAGGCAAAATCAGAATCATTACGGAAGCCACGTAAGCTAATTAACCATATTCTGGATATGTTTTCACGTCCAGGAGATTGGGTCCTAGATGCTTTCTCTGGCTCTGGTACAACAATAGCATGTGCACTTAAAAAGGGCCGTAATTGTGTTGCTGTTGACATTGATAGAGAGTCTGTAGACTTTATTAAGATGCGGTTGTCTGCTCTACCAACTCTACCAGATGAAAATCAAGAGTTGGGAGCCAAATCATCATCAGATTTTGCCAAAATGACATCTTCTGAGATACAACCTCCTTTCACAAGCTCTCTGGAAGATGACGCTACCTTTGTAGAGCTCAAAGAAGTAGCTCTAGCTACTATTCCTGAAGAGACTATTGACACCAACAAAGATAAGACAGTGACAAAGGAGCAAACTGTAGAGATAGAAAAAGGTGAGACGAGCAAACCACACACTGAGGACTTTGATTTAGACCTCTGAGTTAGTTTTTGGTAAATTATTTACTACTGGCTATAAAATAATGCCATATTTGATGTACTGAAAAAAATTAATACAATTTTTTTTTTATTTTTACGTTTTTTGGATGTCCTCGAATTCATAGTAATATTCCTGGTGTATTAATGTCTGGAATTTTGCCATTTCCAAGTGCTCTTTTCTACAAATGCAAGATTATCACTTCAAAAGAGCCCAAAATGCACGATAAAATATTTTGTTTCACTTGAAATCCCCAACTTCTTTTGAAAATGATCATTTTTTAAATCCTGGTGTTTTTTTTAAGGGAATCTTTGAAACGGGAGTGATGCAACACTCCCGTTTAATTTGCAATCCTGTTCTGTGCATAAGAGCCCATTTGCGCTATGGGTGGAGGGGCCAGATCGACTGACAAGGGGAAACTTGTTCGATGTCAGTTGATCCCTATGGTGTGTAAAGCCTACCGGGGAACATTGCGGACTAGGCCTAATACCTTATGCACCGCGTATGGCGCTGGTATGGGCTCGATACCTCTTGGGTGGTGAGGCCATCTTCAATGGGGTTGAAGTCGTAGGCGAGCAGTGGCTCTCTAGTCTCCCTATCATTAGCATGTATCCTCTGGAGGAGAGAGTGATCTCTACTCCGGGGGACAAACTGGTCCAATTGAGCACAACCACATGTCTATGTATAAGAATAAATCTGAAGGTAAGTATGCCAAATTAGTACTTTAGAGAAGAACAATTATAAGCCACAACAATCTTATTCTGTGTCCACTGAAGAAGAATCTCATCTGCAATATCCATGCCCTTAAAGATAAAGTGTTGTTTGTTATATATAAAGTGTCGACATTACCAATTTATATTATGCCTAGAGAGAGAACCAGTATATATTTTGTTTTCTGCAATGTTTCCAACCTTTTATCCCATTGTGATGTATCTTTAAACCTCATGAAACCCAAATTATTTGCCTAAAATATTGCTTTTGCATTTTGGTCTTTGCCTTTCCATGATATCGTTATCTCTGCATAAATTACCTATGTGTTCTAACTGTATAAGTTGTGAGATTAAGGTGGAATGCAAGGTTAGAAGACCAAAAGCTCAAAACCATTGTAATATAAAGGGTAAAGTGAAAATCCAAAATCTAGCCTAGAAAGTGATGAGGGAAACAAGGGCATGAAGATCCTCCTAAAAGTCGAAATATTGTGATTCCTTTGTAGCCTTTACTTGTGGCATTTGATAATCGACATTGTAAGATAGTTCAATGCATTCTCTAAGTAGTTTCATTATGCCATTGCAACAATAAGAGTATATTTTGATGGGTTAGAAGTATGGGTATGAAAGTATGGCAAAGTATGGGACCTTTGCAATAAACACGTTTATGTTTTATATCGTGTGCATTGAATGGATGTGAACACAACATTTCTTAATGGACATAGGTTCGAATGTACTTGGCTATCTGCTTCTTTATGCCGGGCCATTAGTAGCTACTTCTTATCTTGAAGTAGGTTTTCATGAAACCTGCATGGCCGGCGATTGGGCTATTGTGCGTATCATGGAGTATTAATTTCCTGATTCCGGATGACTCTGGTAGGCACAATTTGTTCTTAGGGTACAATAGGTTACCTTATTAAAATGTTTGAAGGTTTTCCTCTCTTTGTCCGTTCTTGCCTCCTTAGAAAGGCTTGCCCATGCTTCCTTAAAGACTCGGTCCGTTGGCAATATCTCTTCCATCTTCTTGCCCAACTCACTGGTGAGCGTTGATATGGCATTGCAATGGATTCTTGTCGTCAAGGGTGCCTTGAGAGTGCATCCGCAACCACGTTGAGCTTGTCTGGCTTGTACACGATGTCAAAATCGTACTCCTCCAGGAACTCCATCCATCTCCTTTGTCTTATGTTGAGATGTGGTTGGGTGAAGACGTACTGTAGACTCTGATGGTTCATATCTAAATGGAACTTCCTTACCAATAGATAGTGCCTTCATATTCTCAATGCTCTCACCACTGCTAACAGCTCTTGGTCGTGGGTTGGGTAGCGCATTTCGGCATCGTTCATTTTCCTTGAATCATACGCTACCACCCTCTCCTCTTGCATCAAGACCGCTACTATCGCAATCTTGCTAGCATCAGTTGCCACCAACTTATCTTTCTCTGGATCCAGCAATATTAAGACTGGGGCAATCATTAGAGTTTCCTTCAATGTCTCAAACGATGCATGTGCCTTCTTTTGTGAATGACTCGCCCAATCTTTTATCTTCTCTACTTTGGTGAGGTCCGTTAACGGTGCTGCTATCTTTGCAAAATTCCTGACGAACTTTTTTTAACATCCTGCTAAGTCGAGGAAGCTCCTCACTTCATGGATGTTCTTCGGTGCTGGCCAATCAATTACCGCTTCAATCTTGGCAGGGTCAGTGGAAATCTCTGTGATTACATGCCTCAAGTACTCTACTCTTTCTGTCATGAAGTGACATTTGGATAGCTTGACATAAAGTTGATGCCTCCTCAAGTTTTCAAGTACCTTCCTCAAGCGTTGGGCATGCTCCTCCAAGGATTTGCTGTAAACTAGAATGTCATCAAAGAAAACTATGATGAATGTGTCTAGGAACTCACAAAAAACGTCGTTCATGAGCCTCATGAATGTTGTTGGGGAATTGGACAACTCAAACGACATCACTGTGAACTCGTAATGGCCATATCTTATCCTGAATGCAGTCTTATGAATGTCTTCTTCCTTGATTTTAATCTGATGGTAGCTTGACCTCAAGTCTATCTTGGAGAAAACTTTCGCTCCCTGCAGCTGATCCATCAAATCATCTAATCGAGGCAGCACATACTTGTTCTTGATGGTGTACTTGTTCAATTGACGATAGTCAATGCACATTCTGAGACTTCCATTTTTCGTCTTGATAAAAAAGATTGGCGCCCCGAACGAAGAGACGTTAGGTTTTATAAGCCCTAGGTCTAGCAATGCAATTGTTTCTTTAATTCCGTCAACTCCTGAGGTGACATCTTAATATTATAAAATTATAGCGTGTGTCTTCAATGGAGCCCTAAATTGGACGGTCGAGGATTTGATTGACCAATGGTGGAGATGATGTGTGCGTGTCTTCAACTAAAATTTCATCTTGACTATGGCTTCAATATGAAAGGGAAAAGGAAAAAGGAAAAGGAAAAGGAAAAGGGAAAAGGGAAAAGGAAAAACGATGAAAGGGAAAAGGGAAAAGGGAAAAGGAAAAGGGAAGGGAAAAGGAAAACGATGAAAGGGAAAAGGGGAAAAGGGCAAAGGAAAAGGGGAAGGAAAAGGAAGAACGATGAAAGGGAAAAGGGAAAAGGGAAAAGGAAAAGGAAAAGGAAAAAGGGGAAAAGGGAAAAGGGGAAAAGGGAAAAGGGAAAGGGGAAAAGGAAAAAGGGAAAGGAAAAGGAAAAAACGAAAAGGGAAAGGGAAAAGGAAAAGGAAAAGGGGAAGGGAAAAGGAAAAACGATGAAAGGGAAAAGGGAAAAGGAAAAGGGGAAGGGAAAAGGAAAAACGATGAAAGGGAAAAGGGAAAAGGAAAAGGGGAAGGGAAAAGGAAAAACGATGAAAGGGAAAAGGAAAAAGGAAAAGGGGAAGGGAAAAGGAAGAACGATGAAAGAGAAAAGGGAAAAGGAATAAAAGAAAGGTAAGAGGAAAAAGGAAAGAGAAGGAGAAAAGGAAAAAGGGAAAGATAAAAGGAAATAGAAAAAGGAATAGAATAGGTGAGGGGGAAAGGGAAAGGGAAAGGAAAAAGGGCACCGCGAGAAGGGTAAGAAGTAAGGGTGAGAAAAGGAGAAAAATGTAAGGGAAAATAAGAAAAGGTTGCAAAGTCCATGGGAAAAAGGAAAGTAAAAAGGAAAAGAGAGGGGGAAAGGGCAAAAGAGAACTTGGGAAAAGGGAACGAGAAAAGGAGAAAAAAGGAAAGGGCGTGAAAAAAAGGAAAGAGAGAAAGGGTAAAGAAAGAGAAAAACGGAAGCAAAAAGAGCGTTGAGAAAAAGGAAGAGGGAAAGGATGGAAAAAGGAGGAAAAGGGTGGGGGGAAAGTAGAATAGACAAAGGGTAGGGAGCAAGGAATATGAAAAGAGGAAAAGAGGAAGGAGAAAAGGGCACGAGAAAAAAGGGAAGAGGGAAAGGGTGAGGAAATAGAAAAAAGGGAAAAAGAGTATGGGAAAGGGAAAAGAAAAAAGAAACAAGAAAGGAGAAAGTGGAAAGGGGAAAAGGGGGAAGAGGATGGGGAAAGAAGGAAAAAAGGTACATAAAAAAGGTTGAGAAAAGGGAATGGAAAGAGGCATATGAAAAGGGATAGGGAACGGGAAAGGGAAAATGTAAAGGAAGGGGAAAGAGAAAGGAAAGGGAAAAAGGGAACAGCGCAAAGCAAAAAGGTGGGGAAAATATGAAACGGGAAGTTTAAAGGAAAATGGAAGCGGAATAAGGAGAAAGGAAAGCAAAAAGAGCATGAGGAAAAGGGGAGAGAGAAATGGGAAAAGAGATGGGGAAAAGGGCACGTGATCAAGAGGAAGAGGCTGGGGAAAGGAAGAAAAGGGCACATGAAAAGGTAAGCAAAAGAGAACGAAAAAAATGCATGAGAAACGGGAAAGAGAAAAGGAAAAGGAAAAGGAAAAGGAAAAGGAAAAGGAAAAGGAAGAGGAAGGGGAAAAGAGTAGTGGAAAAATGGGAAGAGCGTGGAAAGATAAAAAGGAAGGGAAAAAACTGATAAGAAAAAAAGAAAAAAAAAAGGGCAAGGGGAAAGGGAAGGCAAAGGGAGGGAGAAGGGGGTTAGAAAAAAAAAAGGAGAATCAAAAAAGAAAGAAATTAAAGGTTCCTAATTTATGCCCAGCAAGGCTGGGTACCATTACTAGTTCTGTAAGGTGCCTTACGTGTTGGCTTAGTCCCTGGCTATGTGCTATTTCACATTCGACTCCCCTGTAAGGTAGAAGTTGCTTGATCTCATTCAGGATCAAATCATGAAATTCCTTCACTAGCTTGGCTATTGGCTTTGGCAGCTTGTTCAATGCTTTGGCCTCCTTGTCTTCCTCTATTTCTGGCTCCTCAACTTCGAGCTTAAAGACATCGCCACTTGCTTCTTCTTTATACATCTAAGTAATTTCTTACTAGACATGCATTGCATGATTGGGGTGACATCTTTACCTGTTATCTCAATGACTTTGCCATTTAGCGTCGTTAAAGTGACTTTCCGCTTCCCATAATCAATCATAGCTCCAGTCGGGCCAAAGTATTCTATGCCTATGATCAAGTCATACTTGCCGATGTCAATATAACCATTACATTTTACACTTTGAAATTAAAATCCCCCTTAAACCCCCTTTGGTTTGGGTGCATATTCACACGGGGGGTGACGTAGGGCAGCGAGAGCGCCTAAAATTATGTTTTGCACGTATAAAATCAACACCATATAGTACATTACCTCAAATCTTATAGTATTTTGCAAATCTTGTTATACAGTATACCAAATCTTATACATCCATACCCCACAAATGAGGAACTTTGTGTACGGTGTAGATTAAGGAATAAGGGGTGAATATGCCTATCCAACAGCTCTCGATGCCCGGAGTCACCCCCCGTGTGAATATGCACCCAAACCAAAGGGGGTTTAAGGGGGATTTTAATTTCAAAGTGTAAAATGTAATGGTTATATTGCTATAAAAAAAAATTTGGCCCCTTCGGGGCCTAAAAACATCGACGTGCATACAAATAAATCTTCTAGATACAAATGAACTCTATGATAACTTAAGTACAAATTATGTACGATATAAGAGATTTTATTATAAATTACAGCATAACCATTACAAAACAAACAAAAGGATGTATAAGCAAAACCATTATTTTTAGTATATAAAATTAAGCCACGTGAGAATTGGACCCACATACACATTGGACCCACATAGATATAGACATTGATGTCATATAGTAGTACGTCATAGAGTTTCATTTATGTCAGAATGAAAATCGTTATGGATATAAGGATCCATCTCAAATAGCCATAGCATAGCCATAGCACCTTCTACTTGTTGCATATATGTAATTATATGAGGTGCAACAATACAATTGGAGAGTTAAATTTGTGCAGAACCAGAATCGTTATGGAGATAAAGATCCATCTCAAATACCCAGTGTAATACCGTCTACTTGCATGCATGTAAGTATCTGAGGTGCTTCTATTTATGCAGCTCCTCTTATTTACAACGCCTCTTATCTGCTCCCTGCACGCATATGATATGGATTGAGCCAAGGTAGACTTGCTAATATGATATGCATAAGTGTTAATAGCTAACAATCTCTTGTGAATGCAATTTTATCATATAAATAAATGTGTCATCCTAAACCACTCCAGTTCAGTACACCGGACGAATCCATGGCTTCTCCAACCATGTAATCAATTAGAAGCTTCAATTTGTTCTGAGCCACCGGAATACAAAAGACTTCAATTTGTCGGGTAGACCAGTCACGCATCTTCCAAATGGAATTGATCATTCAAAAGACTTAAGGAAAATTGGTGCATGAACATTGTCTAATCTCATATAGAGGTCTTCCAGGTAGACGCTTTCAAAAGGGTAACTTAGATGGTGCTTACCCACTAGCTCTGCAAAATTCAACTCCAATGAGATCCAATGCATGATGCAATGCATGGTCACGGTCCGTTACTAAGTTTTTAAAAGATAGATGGCCATTCTTGGAGGATGAATGATTGCTATGAGAAAAAACCATGTACCTTCTTACACTGCCGATTTGGAAGCTTCAGGCCACTGCATAAGAGCATCACTACAAGCAGGAAAAATCACTTGTGAAGCTTTTTAACCAAAGCCTGTTGTTCATACAATTTAACTAGCCCTTATATAGATGCCAAATTCGTAGTCTTGCCCAGATAGAGAAAATATACATTGAAATGCCATCGAAATTTGTTTGTGATGCATCTTTTTCAAAGAATTTTGGAGACCTAGAACTTTGGATGAAATATTGAAATGTAACAAAAAAGGACTTACAGTTTTCATAAGTGCATGCCGCCTTAGGACGAGTGAAGAATTCCCACCCATGAAAATCGATCTCTAACTTATGCAACCTAATTCTTTTTTTCCACCTTCGTCCAATCCCTCCATGGTTCTGCACCATTGCTAGAGGGAAAAACTTAAAGGATAAAACATGGTCGAAGCCCTTCAAACCGGAATAACAGAGCCGAAAATAATCTTTACAAGAAAACCTATGATGGCCGTTGATAACCAGAGGCGAAACAAGATGCTTGAAGACTAGTGCTCGAGACCAACAACCCCACGCAACAACCGCCATAACTCCTTTGATATAGCCAAGACAAAATGGAGCAGATAACGGCTCGAAGACAACTAAACCCTGCAATAAACGCCTCAAGCAGGCAAGAGAAAAAAATTCTACTGCAGATCGAAGAACAGCAGACGATTCGAGAGGGCACCGCGTCGAATTATAGGGTCGGGAAGCTACCTTCTAGAGAACCGTAAAGTAACAGTTCCCGAGCCTTGCATGCCATATTACAAATTTTTTTTTTCAAAGGGGTTAAACCATTGTCTAATTGCCATAAAAAATAATGAAAGCGTATGCGCACTCTAGATGTACGCATTAGTACATCAATTAAAATACACCACAAAATCATAGCAAAACCTTAGTGAAAAGCGTACAAAAATACAAAATTAACCCCCTGTTATAGTGCTACATATTCATCACTTCTGCTCCCATTCCAACGTTGATATTTGGCAAGTCTATGTCGAAGTTGATCCTTTTCCTTGCTGTGTGTCGGATTGCCCCACTTGCTAACACAACAGGCCTAGGCTTGGACTTCAAAGGCTTCAGCTTCAACAACTCTACCATCCTTGGCGAAGCAAAATTATAGGTGCTCCCCGTGTCTATCAACACTATGAAGGACTTTGACTTGGCTTTGACTTTTTCAATTGTCGAGATGATTTGATATTTACTCTCGGCATTCTCGAAGTCAATGGCAGCAAAGATGTGGCACTCATGCTGGATGTAGTCACATCTTTTTTTCCCTTCTCCGAGGGTGTCTCCCATCCTCCTAGCTCTGCTAGTGCCGCATTCATCACAAAGGGAGAGTCGTGTGTTCGATGTCCCAGTTAGAAGCATCTGAAGCACAACTGCTTTTCTATGTACTCTGGTCTCTTCACCTTCGGAATGGACTGCAAGAACTTGAAGAATCTAAGCTTAAGGGATGATATAGAGATATGATGGAATGATGTCAGAGATGGAATATTAGAGAACAAGATTGGTCAGATACAGATGTTGGCATTCGCGAACTAGTCCAAACAAAAGTTGTGGATCAGATGTGGCAGAAACAAGGGATAAGGTTTACATTTTACAAGAACGAAGTTAATCCCAGGATTACATTAGATCCCATATTTCCAAAAGGGCGAGAAGAGTTATAGCAAAAATACAAAACTAGCTCTCACAACTTGAAGATTGAAACTGGACGTTGGCATAATATTCCCAGGGAAGATCGATTGTGCACACTATGCAACTCAGGTAAGATTGACGAATGAATCTCATATTTTTCTTATCTGTAGCTGCTATCAAGGAATTCGAGAGGAATACCATATTGACAAAACAAACTTTTTTTCGCTTTTGCAAATTGATCCTAACAGATTGGGGAATTTCTTGTTGGAAGTTGATAATCATAGACAACTTCTATTGGAAGTAATATGAATTCATTGTATTTGCTGCTTCATGCCCATTAGGGTCTCAAGAAGCATGATTAATAAATTTATTTATTTATTGCCTTGCTCCAACCTGTAAAACTGATGCATCATATGGCACTTGTGTTCCTTCGGCACGTAGTGATGCTTAAATGCCTTGGAGAACATCTTGTATCTTGAATCTCAGCTATTCCTGCTTAACCCATGGGCCTTGGCATAGTCTTTCCACCAAGTTTGGCCGCTCCCTTGAGGTCTGCTGTCGCTACTCTGCCCTTGCCCTTATCTTTCGTACTATAAGCATTCCCATATTCTCTCATCTCATCCAACAAAGCCTCGGCTTCCATCCCTGATCTGTTATCTCCTACGAACTATTCCAGCTTCTTAGCTTTCCACACATTGCTCAGTGCGAAATCGACTTTCTTCTTATAGTCGGCCTCGTTCCTGCCTCTATCACGGTTGGGACCCTCTCTAGCGGTCTTGTTGATCATTATCCTGCTCCTCTGATGCTGAGTCGGAGTCAGAACTGGTGTTGGAGGAATCTGTGCTGGGGGGCTCCTTCTCCGGTTTCTCTTCTTTGCCTTGGCTATTCTGCCAGCAGGTGTTTGAGGTAGCTGGACGTTTTGGTCTAGTGCAATTGTTGCCCTCCCTGTGAGCAAAGCTCTTATCTCCTGGATATCCGATCTCAACTGGAATATCTCCTCTTCTGGGGACAAAATATATCAAAGAGCATTCATAAAACCATCAATTATATTCATAAGGTACAATATTATTACAATCAATAATAGAGAGAAGAAAATTTTTTAATCTATTCTTGGAATCTTAGATATGTCGGCTGTCTTCTAAGAACTTCTTCACTTGGGCTGTACCAACCGTACGTCCCAAGTTCCTGAGAATGTTGGTGGGCATATCATGTTGCAGTGCCGTTACTAGGTGTTCCACCCTTCTATCCGACGTATAGGCCGCAGTGACGGCTAGTCTGCCCTGATGTCCGTATGGAACTGCGAAGTCGAAGATGGTCAGGGCTATTGTCCTCTTCACCAGTATGACGTGGTCGATGTTCGGGGGCATCCGAGCATGTCTACCAAATCCCAAGAGGGTAATAAGCATGAACACCCCTTCTTCTCCCCGTGGGTTGAACTGCCAATGTATCACTGCTACCCTTCCGTTGGTGAGGAGCGGAAGGTAAAACCTGAGGGCCTTGTCGTATCCTCCCTATGCTGCTTCTTCTCCGATTGTGATGCCGGTCCTGTGCCTTGCGGAGTACTCATCCACTGGTGCTGCTGTTAGGTCCCTATAATCTGCAAACATGGACTTGGAAGAGATCAAGTTGATCTCGTCTCTTTCGATCTCGGCTGGCGTTGATGATGAGGAGCTGGGCAGGAGTGCGCTTGTTGTCTTGCCCCTAATGCCATCCGTTCCTGGATGGCGATGAATTCCTCCTCTGAAGGCAGCTCTTGTTGTGTCATCATCTGCCGAATACTGTTGTGGGCTTCGATGTCGGATGATAACCACCCAGTGTAGGTGTGGGCTTCCCTGATGCTGATAGGGATGTCTTGCATCTCCTGGTCGATGAAGTCATCGAGGTCGGGCTATTGGTGCAGAAGATGTAGGAGCTCATCCAACCTATACCCTTTGTCTCTGCACTCTGGGAGGTTCTTTATGCCGTGTAGCATCAGGTACTCTTGGCCTTCGATGATGACCGGGGTTAGGCTGGTGATGCCTAACCCAGGGGGGAGCTGTCCTTGTCACCCTCAAGCCTTCATCGAAGCCCTGAAGGTCTTTTTCTGCTTGCTGCCGTTCTTGTATAGAGTCAACGTCGATGAGGTCTTCGATGTTGTAACCTTGTCCTTCTTCTTCCTCTTCCTCTTGTTCTGACCCCTCATACTCTAAAAGCAGCTGCTCTTCTGCCACTGAGGCAGTGGGTTCTATGTCCATTGGCTGAATGGAGGGTTCTCCTATTTGGATTTGACCTCTATGGGACAAGAAGATGGCTACAAGAGCAGTGTACGAGAAGTATATCTTCCTGTTTATAGATATGGTCATATACTCAGGCATGGAGCAGCTCTATTTTCTAAGTATTTGTCGATGTTTGGAACATCCTTCAGTGCTGCTCGAAGGGCTGTTCTAGGTGCAAAGTACCCTATGCAAGGGGGAAGTTCTACCAAAGAAGGGCCTATCTTGGCTTCGAACTTTGTCATGATGTGTTGATAGAATGATGTGGCATTAGCATCCACATCAATCTTCTTTTGGAAAACATTGAAGACAGAATTGATGTCAGCCTCTGCCACATGAGCAGTGGCACTGTACCATTGCCTAAATAAAAAAGTGATCATTGTACTGATGTGGATGGGGTTAACAAACAGATATGCAAGCACCTTTGTGAGTAGGAAAATCACCTTGGAGTGAGGAGTGAGCTGTGAGAGTGTAGGATGCAAATGAGGGTGGTGGTCATATTTATAGGCAGAACCCTAATTTGTGAAATTTTTAGGGTTTGGGAATGTCTATCACTTCAAGGTCCTACTAAGTATTTGATAGGTAATCTAGGATTATGATTATCTAAAGGACTTTCTAATGGTCCTATTGCAACAAATTTCATCTAATTTGGAGGTAGTTGGGGTGAGTAGGGCTATTTAACTCGGGCCACTCATACAGTCCGCGAGAGGCACTTTCAGAATCTTTGAAAAAGGTCCTGGCGCACTCTGTGAGGGGTGGGCTCCTGTTTGGGTCCTAGATGACTCTAAAATTTTGGTATGAGGGCAGAATCCTACTTATCTCACGGAGATTAAGCCAGGCTATGCTATTAGTTTCTGATTTTGGCCTTGTCTAGGCATAGATCAGTGGCCAAACACTCACACAGTGTGCGAGAGGCCAGTTCAAAATTTTTGAAAAGGGTCTTGGCGCATGCTGCGAGGAGTGGGGATCTATTCAATCACTTTTTGGCCAAATTAATTAATACAAATTACATATGCCATTAATACAACCATATTAACTACATTATTACACTTTGCAACTTAATTAAAATACTTTTTATATTTACAAAAGTTTACAAGTATATATTTAACAAACCTCTTTCTTTATAAATCTAGCCAGCTTCATATCCCTGGGCATGCACGTGACTCTTTTTGCATGGAGAGCACATGCTAAGGAGTCTTCAAAATGCTGCACCAGCTTCTGCTCGACTGCTTCCTGTAATGCAAGCAACATGCCGTCTGTTACTCGCTTCTCCTTGTCGAACTCTTGCAAGATCTCACGGGTGAATCTTGCAAATGCGGCGCTTGGGATAAGAAGACGGGCCAGCTCCTCTGTTGCTGCACGATCCTCCTCATTCTCGTCCTCCTCGTCCCCATGGTCCTCATTCTCCGGGTTTTCTTGCTAATAAGGGTCTTGTTGGTGCTTTTGTTCTCCTGGATATCAGGATTTGGGTTTGACTGGTCCGGGTCTGGGCCTGGGTTTAAAGTTTCCTTGTTCCTAGCTCGCTCTCGAGCCTCTCTCGCCTTCTGTTATGTGGCAAGCACTTGGACGCTGGTAGATCTGTCCGGCATAACCAGTCTGTTTAGTGCGGGCCATGTTTTGAAATATCTGACTCACCTTCCGAGCGCCTAAAAATCGCCTTCTTGGTCGGAGAGCAGCAAGCTGGAGGAGTAGGGTGAAAATGAAGAACCCTAAGGGTCTATTTATAGGTCTGGAAGTTTTAGGATTCTGATCTGTTCATGTTATGCCATTATTTAAAGCATTAATCTTTGCTGGATTAAGACATTAGGTTCTTTTAGACAAAAAGTACTGCTATCACTCGCACAGTGCGCGAGAGGCACTTTCAAAATTTTTGAAAAGGGCCTGGGCGCACTTTGTGAGGGCTTACTCCTTTTTGGCTCTATTTTTTGTTTTCTAAATAGTTTTTTAGTGTTAGAACATGTTTTCCTGGCTTAAATTCAACGTAATCAGATTACTCTAATCATGCATCTTTTTAGGTAAAAAATAGTCGAACACACACACAATGCGCGAGAGGCCTCTTCAAAAATTTTGAAAAGGGCGTGGGCGCACTCTGTGAGGGGTTACTCCCTAATGACCAGAATTTCCAGGGTTTTTAATTTCTCTTTTTTAATTAACATTATCTTAATTTATTGTTTTAAGGATTGGAAAAAAGATTCCCAATTTTTTGAGTTTCATGCTTGGGTTGTTATCCCTAAGAATGAAGGTCTACTGTTAGTCCGATTAGCGAGGTTGGTCAGTGCCCGAGCTTGGTCTACCAAGATCATGGCTCTGATACCACTGTGATGTCCCCTACTTCATCTATGATGTTCCCATCGTATCGGAAGGTGGAGTTCATCCTCCTAGCAGGCAAGCTGACAGAAGCCGTCCACCTGGCACCAATCCCTTGGCAAGGAATCAATGAGGAATAATAGACGGGTCATTTGTCCCGTCTTCCCTCGGGACCGTCCTAGCTGCGGAAGCGTAAATAAACGTAAGCACATGACATCACCTTGAAGGGTGGCTCACCATAGCATACATGTGTGAACACATCAACAACATCATCAACAATAGGAGATCCTACACAAGGCTCAGACTCCAGGGGTATGGACTGACGGTTTGGGTCTCCAGAAGTCATTGCTGGCATAGGAACATGGCTGTCGGAAAGTCCTCTCCATCCACCCCTCTTGTGCATACTTTGTAGAATAGGTTGAAGAGTCTTGGGACTGGACCGTAATACATTCCAGAAATCCCTTGTAAGTTTGGGTGAATTGCCACATAACAAGTTGTTGCAGCAACTTGTTGAATTATCGAAACAGTCTTTTAACTCTTATTCTCGAGTATATTCTACAAATGATTCTTTCCATACTTACTTGTGGAATATTCTTGAGGAATATTGACATTAGTGAATAAACACCTGCAACAATACGTGACTATCATGGCATTCATTTTAACAAATATGATAATGTCATATAGATAAAAAAAAAACTTAAGAAGGCTCCTGGGATGTAATTAGAAACAATATTTGTATGTATTTTTTTTTTTTGATGAACGTGGACCTTTATTACTCAAAAGAATACAAAGAGTACATGGGGGACTCAAAACCCAGTGGAGAAAATATCCACTAGAGCAACACTACCCACCACATACATAACATAGAAAAGCAGAGAACACAGATCACCATGAGCACAAGTGTGTACTATGAATAGGTGTGAATCTGAAGATATTGCTCCCAAATGACACTTTTGATGTCATCCTTTAAGGAAGAACACTTGTACGCCTTCACAATGCGACTACGGGCATCGCTAAGCACTTGCGCATCTGAAAAGAGTTGTCCCTTGAAGATGAAGAGATTTCGTCTCTTCCAGATGGACCAGATGATCCAAGCAGATGCTAAGTGGAAAGCCCTCTTTGCCAACTTGTCCCAAGACCTAGGATAGACTGACAATAGGACCTGCTGACTATTCAAATCACAATGGAAAAGACTCAGAAGCCACTGCCAAGCAAGTCGAACATGGTGACACAAGAAAAAGCGATTAACTCAATTGTCTCATCCCTCTGCGTGCAAAGAGGGCAGATCACAGAAACTTCTGGACGAAATCGATGAACAACAATGTTTACCCGCACGCATCTATGAGTGATCTGCCACCATAAAATGGACAGCTTAGGATGAAGCAATTTATCCCATACCCACCGCCAGACTGCTTTACGATGACGCTCGGGGATAACCAAAGGCCACTTTGGCGATGGAGGCAACACCTCGGGGATGAAGCGGGGCCACATACATTGAGTGTACCAAGTGCTCCTTCTTAACACGCGCCATGAACCACCCGAGTTGGGGAGCCCGCGGCTTGTGGGTGTGGAGGAAGTGTAGCAGCTACCTTTTCCCAAATGGCCTGGTCCCATCGAAGGAGAAGGAACTTCAATTTGAACTCATTCCACGTCAACAGTCTTGTCTCATTATACCATGCAGAGACCGTGAGCACACCTGCTGCTCGCCACCGACGTTGCGTCAATGGATGGACAGAAGAGACCAGGGGACTATCTGCCTGGCCGCCACCCAAAAGGATCCACCAACAGCTGGCTGTAGGATCTGTGTGGGCCATGGGATGGAACTGAAACAAAGTGCGCACAATCTCCCAAGCAGCTAGCAACCCCTTGAGGAAAGGAGATGCATTAGGATATGGAGAGAGCGGATAGAATAATGCCCATGGGAGGAGAGGCTTAATGGATGGAGAGCCAAAAGAAATGCACATCTGTAAAGACTGGTGAATGAGACGCAAACCTGGAGAACTATCAGCATTGTTGAGAATCCGCCATATGAACTTAGAGATCAGCACCTTGCTCTGGAGGAGAAAGTGAATCATCCCCAGCCCCCCACAAAGTTTAGGCATAATGCACTTCGTCCAACTAACTTTAACATCAGCTCCTTCTTCAGTGCCACCCCAGATGAAGTTCCTGACAGTACGAACAATGAGCTGCATCTTTGTCTGCGGTGCCAACAAGATGGATGCCATGTAGACATGTGTACCACTCAGAACTGACTTTGCCACAGTTACACGACCAGCCATAGATAACGTCGCCGTGGACCACCAGAACAAATGCCTTTCCAACCCCTTAATAATGACATCCCACGCGTCTCCAGATGAGAGGTGTATACCAACTGGAATGCCTAGAAGCTTAGTTGCCTTCCCATGAGGAAGAACCTTCCATGGAAATGCAACCACAGAAGATGGCACTGGAGAGTCTAGGGCCCACAGGGCAGTACACTTTTGCCACCCAACAAAGATACCGAAGCCAAAGAGAAATCGTCCAACAAGGAAATGGCGTTCGCAAATTACGCTCATCGACCATTAAGAACAAGAAAGTGTCATCGCATCGCGATTCTGGATCTCTTGTGAACCCGGTATTCATGGGAAGACCATGCAAGATGCCTTCCTCCTTTGCAAAGAGAGAATACGAGAAAGAATCTCCGCCACAATTGTAAAAAAAGCGGTGCCAAAGGACCACTGGCGAATGCAGTCCCACACGAAAAAATGTTGATGGTTCTCCTTGAAAAAGAACTGAAGAACGAAAGCGGGAATAGTGAAGTTTCATAACATCCGTTCTTGGCCCGGGCACCAAAACCAAGGCGTAAAAGGCCTTTGCTCCCAGAAACTCCGAGTCCAACACTGTCATATGCTTTTGCAAAATCCAGCTTCAAGTACACAATGGGGTAACCATGCATTCTAGCCCAATAGAGACCCTCATATGCTGCTGCCACATTGTTCAAAATACACCTGCGAGGCAAGAAACCTGACTGTGTGGAAGAGATGGACTCGGTAAGCACGCCACAAAGCTTCTGAGCAAAAGCTTTAGCAAAGATCTTGTACACTGAGGACAACAAAGTAATGGGGCGCCAATCTGAAATGGAAGAGGGATCCTTACATTTTGGAATAAGGGAGATGCAACCAGGTGCCTCTGTCTTTTAAAATCCCTGAAAGCATCATACACATCTGCACCAAGCCAATCCCAATACTCCTGGAAAAACTCCACTGGAATACCATCAAGACCCGGACATTTGCCCCTCTTGAGAGAAAATGTGGCCTCAGCTAAATCATTTTGGCTTATCTCAGCCTCTAAAGTGGCCCTTTGCTCATTGGTGACTATAGGATGAACCTTAGCAAGCAAGGCCGCTTGAAAATCTGACTGAAAAGGAAGACGCCGAGCAGTGAAGAAAGCTGAAAAGTGATTATGCAAAAAGCCTCTAAGCTCAGCTGGATCTGAAACAACACGCCCATCCTGAAACTGCAGAGACGGGGGAAGAGATGCAAACTAGCTTTCTTGTTTTGGCAGCTCGAAGAAAAAAAACACACACCGGTCTCCCTCCTTGAACCATTGCAACCCAGCTTTAATGCGAGCAAAGTGCACCTGTTCAGACTCCATCTGCCGAATGCTACACAAAATTTGCTTCTCCACTTGACCATCTGATGAAACAATAGACCTGCATGCCTCAAGTTGTCTATAAAGAGCCGCCAAGGCTTGGTTAGCGAAGCCCGTTCCACGACCCCAACCTTTAGCAAAAGACTTCCACGGTGGCGAGAGCATCAACAATACCGCCATGCCCCCCGTGTGGAGAGAAAAGAAGTGAACCCGCGCTTTGTCTCTGACTGCCAAAAATCATCATCCTTCAAGAAAAATGTATTCAACTTGAAATATGTCTTAGAGGCAGCATGCACCACCGTATGAGAGTAAGAGAAATACTGTGGATTATGGTCAGAAAT
Source organism: Isoetes taiwanensis (assembly GCA_021234155.1). Classification (NCBI taxonomy): domain Eukaryota; kingdom Viridiplantae; phylum Streptophyta; class Lycopodiopsida; order Isoetales; family Isoetaceae; genus Isoetes; species Isoetes taiwanensis. The sequence continues at coordinate 1,133,192 of JAJEKV010000148.1, read as the reverse complement.
TGCAGTATTCAACAGGTTCTCACGATGAAAAGCAGGCGACAGGGTTGCTACCAAAGCATTATAATAACCTCTATCATGTCTTGCATACGCTCTACCACCACCCAACCAACCATTACACCAAGTAAAACTTGAGGGACCCTCAACTTCTATGAAGCCACAATCTTGCATTAAGCGGTGCCATTGCTCCCGTTCAAAGCCCTGCACTATCTCTGCACCTCTGCCACATCTGTCTTGCTCAAGCTCAACCATGTTAAAATCACCCACCATGATCCATGCAATAGAGGATCCTAACCTCAGTAATTTGGAACGCAAAGAAGCCCACAATGCGCCTCTCTGACGTGGTCGATTATGCGCATACACATTAACCAATCCCCATTCTTGCCCTTTATCAAACCACTTGACTATGATCCACCGGCCAAATCTGTCAACCTGAGTAAATGATACTGTAATAGACCTCCTCCATGCTGTAAGGACACCAGCCTTCGCCGAGTCTGCGGCCGCCACCAGAACATTGTATTATCTATTGATTACTGCTGCAACTTTGTAGGCATCCTCTTTCTTGCATTTATGCTCTTGCAAACAAATGAAATCTGAGTCCCACTTAGTCAGGGCCATGGACAACCTGCTCCTTTTAGTAGGGGAGGAGGCAACCCCCCGCACATTCCAGGAGATTAACTTCATTGATCAGGTGGATGTGGGGGATGTTCTAAGTCCATATCAACTTGTATATTAGACTCATTCTCCACTTGATCAGCCCAATGTGGTTGCAATGCTATTAGACGCGTAGTGACAGTGGTGAGGAGAGTTGGCTCAACAGGGTTAGGGGAAATAGATACAGAAGATTGTGGTGCAAAGCTATTCCTCCTCCGAGCGGCTTTTTTCATGCGGGCAATGGACCATTCTTCTTCAATACGCTCTTGCTTGCGTGCAATCATGTCCAGCCTCTCTTGTTGGTCAGAAGAAAGACAATTATGGGCTGCGGGGAGTGTGCCAATGGCTAGGGTAGAAGACGAGGAAGGGGTGATGGCAAGGACAGGTGTAGGAGCAGTTGGAGTAGGGATGGCAGCAGGGGAAGAAGAAGTAGGGGAGACAGAAGCAGGAGGAGGAACGGGAATGGAGGGTCTGCGCACACGATAAGCAGAGAAGGCCTCAACATCAGGAAACAGATTGGCAAGCTCTAGGCCATTAAGCAAAGATAATTTATATTTTTTAACAACCACAGACTTGGGGAGGGAAGCCTCAGCAGGAAGGGAAATACAAATACGAGGACCATTGGTAATCGAATGAGCAAGGTGCAACCCTAATCCATTGGCAATGGAGACCAAGAAGTCTGGAACCTGCAACTCAATTGGGAAGTCCTCCAATGCAAACCAGCAGGGCATACGACGTGCACCAGACTTATTAGGAAGAAATCCAGGGGTGTATACCTGATACAGGAGATAATGTCCCCACAAAGGATCCACTCCACGCTCCACTAGTTTATCAACAGCAATAGGCGACCCAAACATCACTAAGAAATAATTGTTTTGCCTATCCAAAACTTTCAGAGACTCATGCGGAGGCAATCCCAACTTTTGCAGATGTTGTTTCAACCAAAATCCCATCCTCTTGAGATCAAGGAACTGACCAGTGAAATGACAAACCACCGCATGCGACATTAGATTGTGCAGACTTTGCAAGTGGACGCTATGATCTATCTCCACAACCGAGACACCAGCCTGAGTGAAGGCACTAGAACACACCTCTGCTTCATAGAACACATTATCAGGAGGCAGTTGAACATCCATTCTATCTTCAAGATCCTGCAGCTCTTTCATATATTCAGACACCTCTCTTTTATTATTCTCCATCATAAGAGACACCGCTGCAGCCACACGAGCAGAACGCACACCAGATGTCATGTCTCGCTTAATCCAATCACTGAAGCGCATTTGTGATACTCGAGCAACAGTGTTAGGTGCAGACCAAGGAGCAGAGGGAAGAGGAGGAGACGGTAAGAGACCTGAAGAGGATGGGAGAGCAAGAGAGGAAGGAGTTGAGGCAGAGGTGGAGGGAGGAGGAAGAGAAGCAGAAGCAGAAGTACATGGCAAAGAATAGAATAGAATAGAATAGTTTTTTTATCGTCCACTGAGACCAATCGGCCTATGGGACTCAGAAGGAGCGCAGCAAACTTATTACTGTCCGGGTTAAAAAACCCCCGCCCCGAAGGGTTTTCGAGGGAAAAACCGTGGCAGTAATAAGAATGCTGTCAAACTGTACAAGTATACATCATCATAGGGGAGGGAATTCCAAATCCATAGAGGCACCTAGATGCAAAGCATTTATTATGATATGATATTGGCACCTTGTTCCTACAACAAATGAATTTTAATTAGACGTAAAAATTGAAGCAATAATTTAATGTCTATCAAAGTAGTATCTTAAGGCGCCTTGAAAGTGCTTTAGAATGCAATATGATGGCCAACCATAGATTGTCCATACATATAGAGAACACCTAAAGCGACATTTTATTATTTCTTTTTGTCCTCTATGTCAGAGGCAAAATGGGTGAATTGTAAACATGGTATAGAATTTGTTCCTTCTCTTGTGCTGTTGCCAAACAATTATTATTAGAAGGGGGTAACGGCGAATTGGATGAGAAAGAAGAATCTATGACGAAATTTACAGAAACCTTAATGCAGTAATTTTGTCGCAAACATTATAATCCAATAAGAAATCCGAGAGCATCTCAGCGAAGTCAATGCCTTCTTTGACAACTTTAGATGATGGTGATGATATTTTAATGTCGGGAAGCCGTAGCTTATAGGACAATTTACAACACACCCAGATGGGTCCTGCGGCCACCAATATACATGGCTGATGTGGGTCTTTCTCCCACCAACTTTACAACGATGCATGGTCATTTTCACGAGGCATTGAACCATGACCTTGGGTATAAGGATCTTAGTACTTGAAACTTGGATGGGGTATACATTTGTCATCAAGATTAGATTTTCTTAATAGCAACTAGATGTTTGCTGAGTTTCCAAATTTTTTCAGCAAGATCTGGATCATTTGCATACTTGCTCGGTGTAGTGTCATTACAATTAACAAAATACCTTCCAGAAATCCCTTGTAAGTTTGGGTGAATTGCCACATAACAAGTTGTTGCAGCACCCTGTTAAATTATCGAAACAGTCTTTTAACTCTTATTCTCGAGTATATCCTACAGATGATTCTTTCCATACTTACTTGTGGAATATTCTTGAGGAATATTGACATTAGTGAATAAACATCTGCAACAATACGTGACTGTCATGACATTCATTTTAACAGATATGATAATGATATAGATAAAAAAAAACTTACAGGAGGCTCCTGGGATGTAATCAGAAACAATATTTGTATGTATATCACCTGGATGCAAAGCATTTATTGTGATATTGGCACCTTGTTCCTACAACAAATGAATTTCAATTAGATGTAAAATTGAAGCAATAATTTAATGTCTATCAAAGTAGTACCTTAAGGCGCCTTGCAAGTGCTTTAGAATGCAATATGATGGCCAACTTAGATTGTCCATACACATAGAGAACACCATAAATGCTGCAGAAAGATAAATATCTTCATCAAGGGGGTTTTACACAATTGAACCTTAAAAAAATAGGTAACTGGTCAAGACATAAAGTTTTAGCAGAATCAATAAAAGTTAGGGGGTAAATCCACGGTAGGGGTAGAGAAATTTTAGAAAATATAACATCATTATAGGGAAAGGGGTGTTCCTTGGTAGGCATCCTTATAATAAAAGGGGGTTTGTCCAACTTCAGGAATGCAGATGATGTTCCACTACTATAAAGGTGAATCCCATGGGATCTTCATAAAGTATCCAAACCCATATACGAAATCTGAGGAAATGACATAAAATGACAACTTGCTCTCAATATAGCAAGTTTCTACACCATAATAAGTAGCACACATCTACGTTTGCTATTGTTAATATGCGTTTCTTCTTTTTTTGTAAAAAAATTTGTTGATGCTTTACCTAGAATGAGCTTTTACATATTGAAAATATAAACTTAATAAACATTATTCAAGTTTGGCAATTACTCACATAAACATCTTGACATTAATGTATAATTATATCTTTAAAGTAACGTTTTCGTACGATTTTACAACTATTTATGTGGTACACTAGATAGAATACTCCATGCAAGACATACCTTCTAATACCAATAGTCGAATATTTCCAGTTGTTCTTGTTTAAATATTCAAAGTCTATTCCTTTTACTATCTTATGCAGTTTTGACGACACATTGACAATTCTTCCTTCTATGCCACTCTCCTTTGCAGTTTTGATCATAGTATCGAGAAGCAAATCCGTAAGAAGAAAATGCCCTTGAGAGACAAATTTAAAATACAAGTGTTATAACATATATTTGTTTTTTTAATGTACAAAAATAAATTAGCGTGTTTAATGAATCTCACCAAGATAGTTCGTTGCAAATGTCAGTTCAATACCATCTTCAGATTGCTTATAACCACTATGAGCAATACCAGCATTATTTCTGCAAAAATAATTAATCAGAATAGCTATGATTAAAGTCAGAGAAACTTCAAGAAGAAACTACACCCACATCAAGATATTAAGTGGTAGATTCAAAGAAATGAAATCTTTGGCAAATTGGTGAACTGAAGATAGAGAGCTAAGGTCCAGCTTAAGAACAATAACCCGACCGCTGGGAACCTGCTCCAGAATAGAGTTCTTGGCAGCCTCTGCAGATTTGAGATTTCTACATGCGAGGATAACTTGGGCACCTCTTTTTGCCATAACTCTGGCAGTCTCAAATCCAATACCAGCATTGGCTCCTAATCAAATATGACAAAGAGAATTGATTTGAATTTTTTTTTTTTTTTTTTTTTTTTTTTTTTTTTGGAGAATTTGAGCAAGGAAAAAGAAGAGGTACCAGTTATTGCGATTGTATAAGAATGGAGGTCCATGTCTCCAACTACCTCTTCAGCGGTGGAACTAGACGAGAAGCTTGAAGGTGCCATAGCCAAAAGCTCTGCAATGGGTAGGAAATGTACCGGCATAGAAGTGTTTCAATATGGCTCGTTTATAAACGCCAAACGGCCAAGTGCATGACTCTTTTATGAAAGCCAAGTGCATGACTTTTTTTATGAATACCAATAATTTGGTTGTTGGAGTAGTTAGATTTGGTTGTTTTATTGGATATGATTGGATATGATTGTTACAGCCAAGCCAAAAAGCAATAACTAGAGACACGTTTAGCATAAAGAAATGGTTATGCATGCCCATTTGGATGTCCCAATTTTTGTCCTTTATGTTAGAGGCGAAATGGGTGAATTGTAAACATGGTATAAAATTTGTTCCTTCTCTTGTGTTGTTGCCAAACAATTATTATTAGAAGGGGGGTAACGACGAATTGGGTGAGAAAGAAGAATCCATGACGAAATTTACAGAAACCTTAATGAAGTACTTTTGTCGCAAACATTATAACCCAATAAGAAATTCGAGAGCATATCAGCCAAGTTAATGCCTTCTTTGACAACTTTAGATGATGATGTTTTAATGTCGGGAAGCCGTAGCTTATAAGACAATTTACAACACACCCAGATGGGACAATTTACAACACACCCAGATGGGTCATGCACCCACCAATATACATGGCTGATGTGGGTCTTTTTCCCACCAACTTTACAATGATGCATGACCATTTTCACAATGAGGCGTTGAACCATGACCTTGGGTATAAGGATCTTAGCATTTGAAACTTGGGTGGGGTAAAACCAACTCTCTCTCTCTCTCTCTCTCTCTCTCTCTCTCTCTCTCTCTCTCTCTCTCTCTCTCTCTCTCTCTCTCTCTCCCTCTCTCTCTCTCTCTCTCCTCCTCCTCCTCTCTCTCCTCTCTTCTCCTTCTCCTCCTTCCTCTTCTTCTTCTTCTTCTTCTTCTCCTCTTCTTCTTCTCTCTCTCTCTCTCTCTCTCTCTCTCTCTCTCTCTCTCTCTCTCTCTCTCTCTCTCTCTCTCTCTCTAGGGCTAAGGCTCTCTCTCAAGGAGGCACACTAGGGCTAAAGGCCCGGCGACCCCATCTGAAGACCCCCATCGAACTCTTTGCAAAAACAATAAACAAACAAACAAAGGCAAAGAGGTCACGTTGGAATCAGGCTCGGAGTCAGGTTCATCAGAAACAGGGGATTTCGAGGGTAGTCAGGTAGAATCGACTGCTCCAAAACTTGGGAGATAGGGGATTTACATTGCTTCAAATGTGGCACAGTCCGATGATATTGATACATCGGCTGCCATTGCTCCATCTGCTGCCGTATTCATCTCTGCATCTGCTGCTGTGCAGCCCGGTAATCCCAGTTCCAGTTCCTCTCTGCAACAGGCCACACAGTCTCAGAATTTGGATGGCTTTCCCAGTCTTGGCTTCCCACAATATTCTTCTCTACAACAGGTACCGCAAATTGAGAATCTTGTACACATGATAGGAACTTCAGTGAAGGACATGTTATCAGATTTCAGGAAGATTTTCATCCAAGAAGTCCAGGGAATGATGCATGACATTAGGAATACTTTATCTGAAAATTTCAAAGCGGATTTGGAGAGAATGAGGTCTGAGATTAAGAGTGAAATTGACAATTTGAGACTACAAATAAACGCACCTGTACAGGAAGACATGGGAGACATGACGGTAAATGCTATGGAAAATTCCATTGCTGATATTGCAGGTATGAAACAACAACTTTCAGATTTCTTGGCTGAGCAAGAGAAAAAGAACAGATTACTCAACTTAAGAATAGTCGGCATGCCTGAACAAGTAAAAGAAAATGTTAGAGAGAGTGTTGATCAGATTCTCAAAAGTGCAATGCAAATAGATGAGACCGGAATCATTGATGCTTTTAGAGTGGGGAAAAAAGGAGATAGACCGAGGCATGTGGTAATTAAATTCCAAAACAGGGAAAGCAAGATGAATATTTTGCGGAAGCGTGCTCTTTTGAAGGGTGAACGAATATGGATAAATGAAGATCTCAGTAAGGAACAGTACGAGCAACATAAATCTGATGTGCAGAATATGCAGGCAGCAAGGCAGGCGGGCAAGAAGGCATACTGGAAATATGGAAAATTGATCATAGAGGAGGCATCTTCTTCAGCATAGGGATGCGAGACCATTAGGATAGGAGCGTGGAACATTACCAAACTGAATGAAGAAAAGGTTAGTACAATGAGTGATGTTCTCGAATCTCTTGATTTGGTCTTTTTTCTTGAAACTTGGGAACACGAGGAATGTGGTCTGCCAGATATTCCAGATTTTCATATGGTTCATTCCGTGTGGCATAATAAAGGATGGAGACGTAGAGGATATGGTGGTGTGGCTTGTTATGTGCGTGCCAAATTCAAAAGTTTAGTTACTTTGACAGTAAAAAACAGCTCTAAACAGTATTTTTGGGTAGAGATGAATGGAAGGCAAGGTAAGATATTTGTTGCAGGATGCTACTTCCCACCCAGAGAATCACCAGTGTATGATAATGATAATCTGGATAAAGATGACCCCTTTTTTCAGCTGGAACAGGATGCGATTGAATTGATGGCTACTGGTAACGTTCTGCTGATTGGTGACTTTAATGGTCGCATTGCAAATAAACAAGCAGCTAGGTTGAGCCCAGATGGAGACCCGCTATGGATGGAAATGATGGATGAAGAAGCTTTAAGGTTGAATGGCTTGAACCGTACATCACATGATTCTTATAGATGGGTGACGCCTCAAGGTAATCATTTACTTAACATGTGCAGTGGACTTGATTTGGTGATATATAATGGTTTATCTAAGTTTCCAGGCACAGAAAAATGTACATGTAGAGGCTCAAGTGTAGTGGATTTTGTCATTGCCAATGCAGATTTTACTGATCAGGTTGCAACAATGGTTGTTGGAGATACTCGTACTGAGTCTGATCACGTGCCACTATTTATTGAGGTATATATAAAGGATGTTTATCAGGAAAAACAATCACCTTTTAGGCATAAGAGAATTAATCTGACAAGCAGGAAGGCGGAGATTTATAAGACCCAATGTGAGAAGCTGATGTTAGAAACTATGTGGCCACATGATGCAGAAGGAATAAGTGATTTACTATCACGGGTACTCATGAACGCTGCTGAGAATTGTTTTATATCTAAGAGGAGGTTGAAGGGTCTACCATGCAATGGATGGTTCGATATGGAGTGCAAAGCAAGCAGGCGAGTGTTTAAGGCAGCAGGTGAAGATGATAAAAAGCAGTTGAAAAAAGAATACATTAGACTGATTAAGACCAAGAAAAGGGTTTTTATGCGTAGGCAGCAAGAGGAATTGGTTAAGAACTTGATAACTGAACCGAAAAAGTTCTGGAATAGATTAAAGAGTCAAAAATATGGGGAACTGAAGTTAGATGCAGATGATCTCATGCGCCAAATACGTAAGTTATATCATGTGCCCGGAATGAATGGCCATTGCATGGATGGCGGGTATAATACCCTTGTTCTATCGGTTGAGGATGTTGCAAATGGGTTGCACAAGCTTTCCAATGGGAAAGCAGCTGATGCAATGGGCCTAGTGGCTGAGATGCTTAAATGGGGTGGTTCCGCAGTGGCAGAGAAACTTACAGATATGTATAATGCAGCGTTGCGGGAAGGCTTCCCACATTCATGGCAGATAAACAGAATTACTCCCATTCATAAAGCAGGTGATGAACTAGATCCTAGAAATTACAGAATGATAATGATTAGTAGCCTATACTCAAAGCTATATGCTACTATTCTAGAATCGAAAATCAGCTTATGGGCGGAAGGGGCTGATGTAAGGGCTGTTGGACAAGCTGGTTTTAGGCCAAAAAAATCCACTACCGACCATTTGGTGACACTCAGAGCAATGATTGATGCTGTTAAAGGGAAAAAGAAACCATTATTTGCAGCCTTTGTAGATTTTACTAAGGCATTTGATATGGTACCAAGAGAGAACTTGTGGGCGCGCATGAGGAATATAGGAGTTCCAGAAACATACAGAAATGCAGTGGCCAAATTATATGAGAAAGTGTGGGTACAACTTTCTTTCCCTTTGATAGATAAATGCAAAGATTTGGTGGAGAGTAATGTTGGAGTAAAACAGGGTTGTCCTCTATCACCAACTTTGTTTGGAATTTTTATTGATGAATTAGAAGTCTGGATTACTCAATCACAGGGGGGAGGTACTCCATTGGCGGGCTATGTGGTCATGCTACTGCTTTATGCCGATGACATTTTGTTGTTGTCACGGTCCCGAGATGGAATGCAAAAGCATCTAGATGTGCTAGCGGCCTTTTGCGATGCAACAGGTATGAGAGTGAATTTAGCTAAAACAAAAGTCATGATTTTTGGCACAAAAAAGGTAGAGAATTTTGAGTTTTACTATAAGGGAGAAAAGGTGGAGATATCAAGTACATATAAATACCTTGGTTTGATAGTAGATAAAAATTTTAAATGGAATTAAGCAGTTGATCAGAGAGTAGATGGGGGGTTGAAAGCTCTTTTTGCACTACAAAGGAAATGTAAAAAAGCAGGCATCTGGAACTTCAGCTTAAAGAAAATGTTATATATTTCACTAGTTCAAACGGTTGTTTTGTATGGATGCGAAGCGTGGGGACCGGGGCTAGCATTGGAGATGTGGAAAAGAGTAGAGAAAATTCAGAAAAAATTCCTACACTCAGAGTTAGGGGTTAAGATGCAAACTCCTTATGACATGATGTTAGCGGAATGTGGTTTACTACCTCTTGAAGGTGAAGCCTTATGTAAGACTTTGCTCTACATAAAGAAGATTTTATACGTCATGGATGATAATAGCCTACCACGTTTAGCATTGGAGGAAAGCTCTAGTAGTGGATGGTATGCAAACATAAAAGAATGGCTCAGGAAATGGGATATGGACATAAATGAGCTAAACGATAACAAAGACAGGACAAGGGAATGGGTAAGAGAAGCAGTGGTACGGAAATCTTGGAGCAGGCCAGGCACGAAAAATATGTATTACCTGGAGTTTATGAATCCAACATTGAAGGAGATGTCTTATCTATACGAGGGAATCTCCACTAAGATGCGACACACTATCTGTAGGATAAGGCTCAGTTCACATCACTTGGGAGTAGAGATGGGTCGTTGGCATAATATACCTCATGAGCTTAGGACCTGCAAGGTATGTGGATCATGTGAGGTGGAGGACGAGGAACATGTTATTCTGAAATGCCCAGCATACCACTATTTGAAGGTTGGATTTGAGATCAACGTAACATCGTTAATGCAATTTTTTGCTTTGCCAGGTAAGAGGATTGGGAGCTATTTGGTTGAAGCTTTGCAGTTAAGAGAAAGTGCTGCTAAAAATCTTGACTCACTATTAATAAGTTTGGATGAGAATGAGAGAGACGGCTCTAATGATGTTCTATCTGAGAACGCATTAGATATTATTGCATATGATTTTGAATGTATCTTTTGAACGTCTTCTAGACCTGATGGTCTCACGGACGTGTTAATACAACATTTCATTTCATCTCTCTCTCTCTCTCTCTCTCTCTCACACACACACACACACAAAAGAAATTTAATACGTCCTTCGTCATATTGTTCCAATTTTAGCATGTTCCTATAGTGCAAGTTCCTGGCGTGCCCTAGATTTCAAAAGAATCTATTGAGATTGCTCTAAATTCATAGATTCTCTAAGATTCTACCAAGGTTCTCTTAGAGGTTTCGTGAAGATTCCTCTAAATTTTATAAGATTCCCTTAGATTTTATAAGGTTCCTTGCATTCTATGAAGATTCCCTCTAGACTCCATTAGATTTCCCTAGATTCTCCAAGATTCTATGAGGATCCCCTTAGATTCCCTTAGATCCCTTTAGATTTTGATGAGATTGCCCTAGGTTCCATTACATTAGATGAGATCTAAATAGATTCTATGAAGCTTCCCCTAGATACTCTAAGACTTCATCAATTTTTTTTAGATTCCCTTAGATTTTATGATAATTCACTTAGATTCCCCTAGAATTTAAGAGATTCCCTTAGACTTGTAAATATTTTCCTAGATTCTCTTATATTTTATGAGATTTTCTTAGATTCCCCTAGATTCTCCTGGATTCCTTTATATTCTAGAACCTTCTAGAACATTCTAGGACTTTCTTGAACATTTTGAAACTTTCAGAACATCCTAGAACTTTCTGGAAGTATTTTCTTAGATTTCCTTACATTCCCGTAGATTCACCTATATTCTAGAACTTTCTAGAACATTCTAGAACTTACTAGAACAATTCGGAACTTTCTGGAAGGATTCTCTTAGATTCCCCCTAGATTCTCTTATATTATGAAAGTTTCTAGAATATTCTGGAACTTTCTAAAACATTCTAGACTATCTAGAAGATTCTAGAGCTTTCTAGAACCTTCCAAAACATTTTAGAACTTTCTTAAACTATTTAGAATGTTATGCTTTACTTTATTTTAATTAAATCATTACTATTGAATATATTTTTTAAAATATAAATTATTTAATGAATTAATACTTAGTCTAGTGGTTAGAATGGGGGCCTGGGGGTCGAAGATTAGGGTTCAAATCCCCAAATTTTTAGAAGACTCTCCTTGAGAGCCGAGCATTCCACGTGAGCCGTAGGATCTTGGATCCAGGGTCTAGATCTCACCACATGGCAATAATTAAAGCAACATGAGCCGTAGGATCTATTACATATAATTCCCAAAGCCATGTGCACCGTACGATATGTCCCAAGCCACATGAGCCGTAGGATTTCGGACCGACGATCAGGATCAAGAACAACTTGGACCGTAGAATCTATTATATATAATTCTCAAAGCCATGTGCACTGTAAGGTATGTGCCAAAGCAACGTGAGCCGTAGGATCTCGAACTGACGATCAGAATCAAATCAAAATTACTAAAATGCCCTTACGAGTTTCAAAATTACCAAAATGCCCCTGGCTCAAATAAATACACTGTATAACATAAACGTACAAACAAATTACCAATTTGCCCCACACACACACAAACTTAATTACCAAAGTGCCATTACATACCAATTTTGATCAATCTACACCAAACTAATCACCAAAATGTCCAACACACCAAACTTAATTACCAAAATACCCCCTGCATACTAAACTCAATCTATACGAAATGCCTCAACAATAGAAGTTTAAATTCAACAAAGGGATTACAGAAGGTGCATGACTGGTCCTTCCACATCATATTAATTTGTCAAGATTTGGCAATATGGCGTGACAGTGATGGGATGAGTGTTTGAGCACTTGTGAATAGATAGATAAATAGATAGATAGATAGTATTTTTACGTCATGCATCCACGAGGACATCTATGTATAAGTAGCATCTATGTATAAGAAGTGGAGAAAATAATGGCTATAAACCTTTAGTGTTCGTGAACGTTAAAATTTAATTTAAGTCAATTCAACAAATCCCCTTCTCCAGTTGAGTGATTAAAAAAGTGGGGGTTGCCACCCAATTTCAGATTTGACTCTTTTGCGCATTGGGATTACTGGTAGACAAAACAGGGTTTATATGAATTCTAGCTGGTGTACAGGGGCAAATTTTCTGGTTATATCTCAAGTGTTTTTCCAACCCCGCTCCCCATGCCTCCGAATGGTGTAGTTTTAATGGTCCTTGTGCAGTAGTGTCGGTGTGGTATACCCATTTAGGTTAAAAGAGCTAAATATCGGTGGCGCCTCGTCTGGTGTGTCGGTGCCGCCTGCCGAAGATGGCTGTGGTGCAGTGTGCATGAGTGTGAAGATGAAAATAAGTGTCTGGCAGCATGTAGAAATAATGAAATTGCAGGGGTAGAGTTTTTTTTGGTGCGGGCAGAGGAATTTGCAAGGTCAAAAAAAGGACGCTAAGGAAAACCAGTTTGATGGGCATAAAATATTTGCAGAAAGTGGAGAACAGTTCGGATAATGCACAAGTCATGTGTTTTGTTTCTGATGAAGGAGTTTCTGATAAGGAAGGCTTTTGTAGGCACGTTGGAATTTCAGAATTGATTGCGGAAGGTGTTGGCAACTAGGTATTTTTATCTGATCCATTCAGTTATATCAAGGATAGTACTAGAACAGGAGCTTAAAACGAAAATGTTTTCTTGGGAACGAGGAGATACCGTGCATAGGGTTTCTACACCGAGCCCATAATTCCAATTGTTAAAGGTAACAGAATTTGCGTGTACGTAATTTTTATATGAATAGAAATATATGTTTCTTGCTTATTCCCTCTTATAGTGAAGAAATATTAGAGAAACTAGTGTTCATGACAGTACATTATTCTGCAGGAGAGTTTATTTTGTATCAGCATTGCTACCTATGGTTTACGCCAGATAAGATCTCCTCTATCAGGCTTCCATGTTGGTTTGAGACAGAGCAGTTACCCCCCGACATGCTTGATGTAGAATTTCCTGTAGTTATAGCTAATTTATTGGGAAGATATATCACTCATTTTATATTTGTAGCAATTGCAGCAGGTGAAGGAATTCTTATATTCACTGTGACATGTTCTGTTCTCTTTTCAAGTTGAAATTATCAAACGGAATTGAAAGGTTTGGAAGACTTTTCTGTGAGGAACCAGTGATAATAAGTTGGTTTTGATACAAGAAGATAATATATGGCTACGGAATCTAACTCCTGTGCACTAAGCAAAGAAAACGATTTGGTAGTTAAAGGATGAGAAACAGTATCCAAAGACATTTGCTACCTCCAACAGTGAAGGGGATTTGTAGTGGTGGAAAAAGGCAAGGGTTCAAATGTACAAAAAGAAGTGAGCAAAGACTTTGCTAACTCTGCGGTGGAAAATAGAATTGAGATAGAAAATGGAGATGCAATGTTCATCGATGCTTCAATTAATAGTGACACTGCGCTCATTGGGGATATTCTAATTCTTTGTCATAAGAAATAGATGGGCAGATCTTGACATGGAGAATGATTTGTTCAATGAAAATAATGGAAGGAATGAAGCTTCTATGCAGAATGGGTGAAAAGATGAAATTAGAAGTATTGTTATTCCTGCAATAGCAGAGGATAGTTTGTAGGATGGCCTCCTTAACTTACCTCAGTCTGCTGCTAAAAAGAAGGTTGTGTTGGAAGAAGCTGCTATGGTAGAAAAGAAGCCGCAACGCTAAAAATGAATATGTGGTTTGTATAGATACACCAGTTATCATTTTTGGTATTCTTTATGTAAAAGAATATCTCCGTCCACTATAACAACAGTCCTAAAAGGAAAGAACCTTCTTCAATATTTTTTTTTTCTTTTTGTTTATTTTTCTGGCTAATTACCATAGGTGTTTCTAGATTACATGTCCGGAATGGGGCCCTCGACAAACATTCATGAACATGGAGTACTGTCGGTAAGTCATTGTGTCTGGGGATGATTGGCAGGGCATAAGTCGGTATCTCTGTCTATGGGGATTAGTTACTTGGGAAGTTATAGTTAGACCTAGGGGCTAACATAGGATATTATACTGGATTTCCTTAGGTAAGGAAAGGGGAATATATAGTACTACTAGTTTGCTGGCCATCTATCAAGTAGGGCGTGGCAATCTATCAAGTAGGACATGTTTTGGCAGCAAAATTATTGGCCTAGAACTGCATTTTTTGCATGAATTGACATGCAGGAACTGAAGATTATAGGCCTTTGCTGCCAATTTGCATGCAGGAGCATCTCAAGTTCATCTAAATAGGGTTCTAGAGGGGATTAGAGACATCAAATCTCAAGCTTTTGGGCGCAGCTATCTGCAATTATTGTAAAAAAAATGTGCTTGATCCTTTTGTCTAAGGCCCAATCTGACATTTTGGTTTTTGACCTTGCTTGAGTGCTTGGCTGGCTGGAGGTAAAGCTGCGTCTGCAACAATTGATTCTGGAGCTCAAGGATGGCTGATCCAGGACACAATCAAGGTAATGTGCCAGTAGGGGATAACCAGCTAACTTGCCATTGAAATTGTGATTAATTTAAATGCTGTAGTATGCCATGTGCAAACTCCTTATTGAAACATAAATGAGGGGTCAGAGATACACCCCAACGATGAGGGTTTATTACTCGCCATTTAAGACATCCATGTGGATGATGAATTGCCTTTTTGAACTAGAGGCACTTGGGGATGCTGAGGGTGGGTGGCTAACACTTCGGGAGTGGGAACTCAGCATAGAATTTTTCATGAAAGAAATAATTCTTATGTGAATCATGGTGTTGGATTTGTGGATCTGCAATTGCTTAAATTTTTTTTGCACTTGAATCATACTCGGAAAGGAGAAGTTCAATTTAAGGATTCTTTGAAAAAGTGCAAAGAACAGTTGAACAAATGTGCCTTTGGGAGTAATGTGCTAGAAATTCTTTATTGGAGCAGGCGCTCTTGGAAGGAACAAGTTCATTGGAAAAGTTCAAAAAACATTTGAACAAATGGTCCTTAAAAGTATAATGTTTGTGCGATCAAGAACTGCGATCAAGAACTGTAGTTTTATAACATAAGATTTATGAAGGTGTTTTGGGGTATTCGTATAGGAATACATAAAAAAGTGATGCTTGGCATCTAGGTTATTAAAAAAAAGTAATATATTTTCGTTTCGAAGGTGCAGCGGCAGATAAAGGAGTGTGTGTGTTCTGGGCATATGGCGATCAGTATGCCTTTGGATTCAGGTTCTGTGG
This sequence comes from Isoetes taiwanensis, assembly GCA_021234155.1. Taxonomy (NCBI): domain Eukaryota; kingdom Viridiplantae; phylum Streptophyta; class Lycopodiopsida; order Isoetales; family Isoetaceae; genus Isoetes; species Isoetes taiwanensis. The sequence goes on along the minus strand of JAJEKV010000148.1, from coordinate 1,117,501 downwards.
AGATTGATAATTTCCCTGCCATGCCTAATCTTGCCATGCCTAGTCTTGCAATGAATTGGGAGGCAATCGATGTTAGAGACGTTAGGACTGTCAGGCTAACATGTTTCACTTAGTTCTTTTTGATGCCCTTTCGTCATTTTGTGATAGAAGGCGTGTGGCTGGCGCTGTTGCTCTTGAGAGGGGGTCTTTTGCAGACCACCTTCATGTGCAAGCTGTGCTAAGAGCTCGCTATAAGACACCAAGGGCCTTGAATGAGGCTATTAAAGAGGGATTTCAATTGGCTTTTCAAGCTAGTTGGTGTTGTTTTAGTGTACAAAGCGCTGAAAAATAACACGTTACACTGCTTTAAGGGCATGTTGGGGTATTGTATGAAAGACAGGTATGATGCACTATTCTTGCCACCTTTACAACGTATCTGAATCTATGATTGAGAAGGGGAAGGATCTTTATTTAAGATGGGGTGCTGGGATCACAAAAGACCTGTATGTTCTGGACAACAGGAACCTGTTGAATAAGGCAGCACACTTTATATTTTAACACTTAGTCTGACGTTTATTATTTATAGGATGCTCGAGAGTGGAAAATATATTTTGAGCAGCAGCTGGATCATTCCTTCCAACATTGCTCATGTGAATGAACACCGAGTTCGTGCTGCGTGGAGGGTTCTCTTGGACCCGCCCACTGCATGCCATCTGATGTCAGAACTATCTTGTTTGGTATGCTTGTCGTATGATATGGCACAAATTTGCCGTATAATATGTAAAAAATATGGCAAAAAACAATTCCAGCGTCGGAAGATTTTCGCGTACGCGAAACAGCGAAAACGGCGTACACGAAAGAAAAACTTTCACATACGTGTTTTATGCGAAACAGTAAAAATTGTGTACGGGATTTTTTTTTATTTTTTTTTATTTTTTTTTGTGCGAGTTTGAAATTTGAATTTCGCGTACGCAAAACCTTCTAAATCGCGTATGCGAGAATTTTTTTTTTATATGAATTTGAAATTTGAAAACCGCGACGCGTACGCGAAACAGTATAAAGCGCGTACAAGAACGCAAAAAAACAAAAAAAAAAAGTTTTTTCTTTTCACGTATGCGATTTTTACTGTTTTGTGTACGTGAAAAAACTTTTGTGTACGCGATTTAGAAGATTTCGCGTACGCGGTTTTTTTTTTTTCGATTGACGATTAAAAAATACGTAAAAACGTTTTTTTCAAAAAAATACGTATTTTTTAACTTTATACGTCAGGAATTTAGATTTCGTACATACAGAACCTATCCCTGTTGCAGAGTATATCTATGGAGCGGAATAGGTCTGAGCACCGGCGGTACTGGGATAATTTCGTGCCATCTGATGAGATGGATTATAACTTTGAGGATCTTCATGATCCATCCTCAGTCTGTTGGGTGATTCTATGTGTATTTTGTTTGTTGTACAACTTTAATTGTGTATTTCTTCTGTTTCTTTTTTAGGACGGTCTGTGATAGTGACATCTTCTTGCAGGATTGACATGGAGAGCAATGGGAATTCTACGGGGAAGACAACCCATCTTGTTTTAAATTGGACCCTGATTTGATTAGTGCCAGAATTGATGCATCCCATCCCTATCCTTAGGTGTATCCTCCAGAGGGTGAACATGTCTTCACTGCACAGGAGTTCATAACAAGTATTGTGCAGGTTGGGACCGAGGTCCACAGAATTGCCGCTTCGCTTAAGATCCTGAGGAGGTAGTTGACAGGTTTCTACGTGGCTATTGATTCTGCGATTTCTCGTGTCGCTTGGGAGGAGCTTGGGGCTCCAATGTCTGAGCTGCAGGCACTGCGATCAAATACGAGTCTTGCTAGAGGCCTGCTGACTCAAGAGATCTGCCAACTGGATGCCATTATCAAGCATGCTGCATCTGGGCAGCCTATGAACTAGACCTTTGTGCTCTTGCTGGTGTATGCAATGTTTTTATTGTGCAATTTGACGTAGGTAGCACATATGCCACATGTACATTTGGTGACCTCAAAATATGTCTTGTTTCTTGATTTGCTGCTCTGTCTCGGAGAAATTTGTTTGTTGTATTTGGTTACTAACATTTGTGCATTTTCATTGGGCTTCGGCCCCTGGGCATAAGGGAGATCCTTTTTTTCGGGATGTCCCTTATGCCTGGATGAGCATATGCTCATCCAGGCATAAGGGACATCCAAGGGAAAAGGATCGTCTTTATGCCCAAGGGCCGAAGCCCACTGAAAATGCACAAGTGTTAGTAACCAAATGTAACAAACAAGCTTCTCCGACACAAGACAATAAATCAAGAAACAACACATATTTATGAGGTCACCAAATGTACATGTGGCACAAATGCCAGCTATGTCAAACTGCACAAGAAAAACATTACATACACAAGCAAGAGCATAAAGGTCTAGTTCATAGGCTGCTCAGATGCAGCATGTCTGATGACGACATTCAGCTGGCGGATCTCCTAGGTCAGCAGTCCTCTAGCAAGGCTCGTATGTGATCTCAGTGCTTGCAGCTCAGACATTGGAGCTCCAAGCAACACTGGAAATCGCAGAATCAATAGCCACGTAGAAACTTGTCAACTGCCTCATCATGATCCTAAGGGACGCGGCAATTCCGTGGGCCTCGGTCCCAACCTGCACAATACTTGTTATGAACTCCTCTGCAGTGAAGACCTGTTTATCCTCTGGAGGATACACCTGAGGATCAGGAGGGGATGCATCAGTCTTGGCACTAATCAAATCAGGGTCCAATTTAAGACAGGATGGGCCGTCTCCCCCGTGGAATTCCCATTGCTTTCCATGTCAACCCTGCAAGGGGGCATCACTACCACAGACCATCCTCAAAGAAAACAAAAGACGCACATAATTGAAGTTGTACAACAAACAAAATACATATAGAATCATCCAGTGGCCATGGTATGGTCCCCAGTGTGAATGGGGATGTAATCCACACCATCATCTGGAATTTCAAGCTCTGGCTGAAGGATGGATCATGAAGATCCTCAAAGTTATAATCTATCTCATCAGATGGCACGAAATCATCCCAGTATTGCCGACGTCCAAGCCATTCCATTCCACAGCCACATACCCTGCAGGCAAACCAGTCAGGATAGTCTTGACATCAGATGACATGCAGTGGGCGGGGTCCAAGAGAACCTTCCATGCAGCAAGAACTCTGTGCTCATTCACATGAGCACTGTTGGAAGGAAAGCATCAACTGCTGCTCAAAGTGTACTTTTTACTCCTGAGCATCCTGCAAACAGTAAACGTCAGGCTAGGAGTGAGTCTACGGCCACCTTGATGAAATACAAAGTGTGCTGCCTTATTCAGCAGGTTTCTGTTGTCCAAAACACATAGGCCTTTTGTGTCCCGAGCATCCCATTAGATAGAGATCCTTCCCCTTCTCAATCATGGATTCAGATACGTTATGGAGGTGGCAAGAATGGTGCACCTTACCTATGTCTTTCATACAATACCCCAACATGCCCTCAAAGTAGTGTAAGCTGTTATTCTTCAGCACATGACGTTGCAAGAGTGGGTATTAGTGTACGTAATAATAATTGAGGCCTTGCTTATTATAAGGGAAAATCGGTCTCTACAGGCTTTTCCGCGGGGTTTGGGCACCGCAGAGTTTGGGTAGTGGCTCGCCCCAGCGGGATCGTCAAGCCCCGCATGATAGCCTGGGGGGAGGAGGGGGAGGGGGGATCTCTACCTTAACGTCCTTGGCCTCAGCATTTAGCTGTAGGTACTAATTGCAGTCGTCCATTCCAATATGTTATGTCCAGTAGCATTATGTCGCCCAATCTGTTGTGAAGCAATAGCCTGGCAAACAGGGACGTTATGTCCATAACATGTCCTCTGCTGCCACGTGGCCTCTGTTTTTGGGTACTCCGCTATAGCTGCCATAGCCAAGCAACGAATCTGCCTCCATAGCCAAGCTTGTGACAGTCCATAACATCTCCTCTACTGCCACACGGTCCTTGTTTTTGGGCCCTCCGCTATAGCCGCCATAGCCAGGCAACAAATCTGCCGCCATAGCCGAGCCTGTGACAGAGCAGAATGGCCTCACTCTGTTGTAAGTCACCCAGCCAGAGTCTGGATCATCTTTAAATCACGATCCAATCACCTGCCGACCAAGCATAGCCATAACCGACCCCGCAGCAATCAAACTTACGATCAAAATCCTTTTGTTCATGGCTTAGCCCTTTTCCTCTCTATTTTAGGCTACAAGTCAAACCTGTGTTTTCTTGTTTATTTCGACACCGATTCCATGGCTCCAGATTGTAATCTGCTCTCAAAACGGAGTATAAAGCTTCTGCACGCATTGTCCGATGAAGAAATCTTAGATTTTGCAGGCAAATCTAGTGTCAAACGCTCCAAATCCGGCATGCCGGCCGGGCTCCGAGCTCTGGAAGCTCATAATTGCATTTTTACTTCCGACTAAAGGATCTCTGCCTCTCGGTCAGTTTTGGAAAAACAATTTCAAAGCAAAGGCAACACACAAATCGGACTACCAAGCTTGGCTATGGCCGCTCGACCATTTTTTTTGGGCCATAACGCCTCTGCACAGGATGTCATCTAGCCCATAATCCAAACTTATGATTAGGATTCCTGTAGTTGCAAGAACCAGTACTAATATACATTACCTAGGGTTGTGACTAGTATTTTTGCAGAAATATGCTCTTGATGGCCATAATCAACCTGTCGATTCTCTAAAAGAACTTTAGAGTGAGGGGATTAGCTCTCTTGAACAGGTAAAAGTGTCAGATTTCTATGGAAAAGGCGTTACTCATGAGAAAGCAAAATCAGATAAAATTTATTTTACAATCACAAAAAACGAGGAGCATGCTCGGCTAAGTACGTTGAAGCTGAAAGGTCGAGCAGTGCGAGATCCATATGGATAATGGAACTTGGATGTGAACTTATTTTCTGTAGGTTGTTCACGTACCACACCATAGCTACATGCATACATTGATTCTGTTGAAAGAAATTGTTCAAAGTAGAACTTTGCAGCATTATGTAGTAGAGCTCAGAGGACTTTTTGCAAGGGACTTTTGCAGTCTTTTGGACCTAACAACTGGTATGCCAATTGACCATTTTTATAATGGTTTGAAGGATGCAATCGCTTCAAGTGGAACTTGATAATTTTGAGCTTGCTAAAATCTAGCTCGCTTTCTATAGAATTAGCTAGGAAGCTAGTTGGCAGAGACGAATGTAGAGAAGCACAAAATGATGTTGGAGGCACATCTCCATAAGAAATGGCCATGAACGAGCTATTTCAAGTTGAAGCAGCCTCGTGAGATATGAAATGCCTCGTGAGATAAAAGTTAAGAGGCATTTCAGCCAGCCAAATATAGATTTCGACAATAAAGTTGGCACATTTTAAGATCAGACTTATTATGGGTTTAAATTTTGATTGAAACATGGTGAATGTTGCAGTCCTTGCCTTGTGGCACCTTTAACTTGCAAAGCAACGTTCCCATTATGTCAATAGCGTTTGAATGTTGCTGATATGGCACAACCGACCCCAATTTCTTCAAATGCTTCTAGACTCCATTTAAAGTTTCGAGGAGCACTTTGTCTTGTAGTGCATATCCAATAGTTCTCTCTTTTGGGTATACGCCTTTTATTTTGTGCTTGTCCCATGGTCCGTTGGGGTCCCCGTGAAAAATATTTATCTTTGCCTTTCCCATTTTTATGCTAGCTTTGATCTCGTCAAAACCATACGAGATGGTTAAACCAAGAAGATGCAGACGCTAAACCTGCCATGATAAGCTAACAGTTAAAATATAAGAAACATATTTTGGGAAGCAGCAGCTCTGATAGCCATAGCTAGAGCTTTAAGGTAACACACATGCCAAACCCACTTGATTTTGCCCCGCCTGTAGGTTCTTCCCACTGGAGCACTCCTTGCAAAAAAAAAAAAAAAAAAAAAAAAAAAAAAAAAAAGAAAAGAAAAGAAATGGAAAATCCATTGTCTAATTTATTAAAGATAAGTAACTAAATGAAAATTATCTCAAACTTTTCTAGAATTGTGAAGGAAGATACCAATTTGCAACTCAGAAAGATTTGATCTTTTGATCTCAATATCTGCAATGTAACCCTTAAAAACAAAATTATGATTATGGTTATGATGCAAGATGCTTCTACCATTGGTTTTATCTACTTCTAATCAATGTTGTTAAGTACATCAAAATCCGTATGTTTAAAAAACGATTTTTAATATTTTTAAAAATTTTGGAATAAATCTGTAAAAACATATTTCATATAAAATACATTAAAAATCTTTAAAATCTTTAGAAATCCTTCGACTGCGATTTTCTTAATCTAAATGCAATGTTGTTAAAGAACCCGTTTCTTATTTTTAAAGTACATCTATAAAAATACTCACGTTTTTTTAAGGATTTTGATGATTTAGTATGGAAAAAAAAAATTGCACGTTCCCTGCACTGTTTTATTGGACATATTTGGTACTATTAAAATGCACATTTTTGCTACAAGTTACAAGGGATAGCATGCCAACAAGTAAATCAGAAGCTTATGCTGCTATTAGAATCTATTAAGTGCAAGTACAAAGATATCTTGGTTGATTTTCCATGCAACTCTTAAGAAAGTTCAGAAAAACATTATCATAGAGGTTAAGAAATATAAGTGTTTCATACACAAGGGTAAATAAGGTCAAGAGTTCTAATCTTCTCCAAGCATATCTATACTTCCCCAATTGACATATTGTTGATCCAAGATTCTTGGTTAACAACTCCTGGCTATCGTTGGTCACTGCCAAACCGGGAATCATATCAAACTACATTACCCTTCTACAATAGATAGCGTAAAGGTGACATCTAGTTTTCAGTATCCGAGACTTCCATTTTTGTAAAAGATGGTATCATGTTGTAACTTCGCTATAGGAAATGCTAATCCTGCTCATTTCTTTGGTTGTCACTTACTTTAAGTTTTTGTAGGTAGGAGAAAGATTTGCGAATATTTACCATAAATTGCTTTCCCTTTTTTTTTTCCCTAATATTTACAACACCCTTCACAAAGGCCCTGAACGGACCATATTTTTTTTTTCTTTCTTTTGATAACATAAAGCATTACATTTTACAATTTTAATAAGATGCTCTCCGAAATCCTCTTTTGTTAGGGTGCATATTCACACGACATACGGCAGCGAGATCCTCTCTAACTCCTCCTGCAAATTATGCATTACATATACCGAATTAACACCATTGCGTATATCTACTCCAAATCTTATGGTACATTGTTATCTTCCTATACTGTATACTCTAACTCGTGTGGACACATCCCACAAACGAGGATCACTATCCATAGTCTAAAATATATCATAACTCGTGAATATGCCCATCCAACAGCTCTTAGTGCCCGAAGTCACTTGTCATGTGAATATACACCCAAACCAAAGGGGGATTCAGGGGGAATTTAACTTAAAAGCGTTGGATGTGGAGATGGCTCTAACTTAACATAGTCATGATTCTAAATGCATAGAGCACCATGGTAGTGAAAGGAATAAATTAAAAGGGAAAAAAATGGCAAGGCATGATTACACCTTTCTTTAGAGCTAGGTTCCACAGAGATGAAAACTACTTTTATGTACTCTCACACACGCGACAGTGGCTAGTTGGAGGCTGACCATGCACACCATAGGTAGTAAGAATCCCACACACAAAAACTTAAGCCTAATAGTCAGATTTAGTTGTATTATTACTTAGAGGTGGTTAGAGTGAAGGGTTATTAAGAATATACATTTCCTTTTACAGTCTTTCTAAAGGGAGGAAATGAGAGGCATGTCAGTCCTGATTTACTGATATGTTCTGCTTAAACATGTCAGTCCTGAATCAAGATTAATGACTTGACCATTAGGTGTGAGTATTTTAATGGTTTCTTAATGCTTGTATTTTAGATGGTCTGGTTTCTATACTAAAGACTATTAGGTGGCGAGACATGATAAAATTGCAATGGGTTATTCCATTCATTTCTTTCCTGTTAATTCATTTCTTTTATACTAATGTATTGAATACCTTGGACACATGTTGTGTTTACACCTATACTTAACTGATCAATATGTTTACATATTTTCATAACACGGAACATGCCGAATATCTTTATGTTAAGATTTTTCTATGTAGATACCATAAATCATAAAGATCCCCATTAACTAACACTAGCACTCCTGACTCCTAAGTTTACTATGGGAAGGTGAGACTTAAATGCACATTTTATGTGGGTGGAAAATATCACCCATGATTGCCTTAACTCTTTTTTGTTTTGGTTCCTTTGGCATTTGCTACTTTCTTGACGGAACTTGCTTGCACTGATTTTTACCTCTGATATCATGGCCCCTAAACGTGGTCGTGGACATCATCTTGACTCGAGAAATGCTAGGGGAAGTAGATCTGGCTTTGCACAAAGGGATAACGTCCTGGTAAATTGTAGCAAGAATACTGAAGCTGTGAATATCATGAAAAGGTGCTTGATTAGAAACGCTACCATGAAAGCGACTGGTGCTAATTCAAGTACGCATGTGTACAACAATCCAATGATAGCAAACATATGCATAGATGAAGAACCTGGAAACTATGTCGGCAACGAAAATGAGGTTCATTTAGTGAACTACTAAATAACTGGCTTGAGTTCATTATAAATGACTTTCTAAATTTTTCTTATTACTGTGCTTGCTTTAACATATCCCCTCCTTGCTGATGTAAATATATGCTGCAGAAATATGTTTGTATCTCACACTACTTGATGTACCCCACCACAAATAGATTTCATATTATTTCATCTTAATGGTTTCAGCTTTTTTCTCTCGAAACCCATTCTTATAAACTAATTTGAAAAATAGAAAATGTATGGAACCAATCTTAAGGACAAGTTTGGCAAGGCTGTCTTAACCAAGATAGTAGATGTAGGGTTTGCCACTCCTACAACTTTATCCAAATCATTCAGCAATTTGTTTCAGGCGCCTTTGTAAATCCTCTTAAGGAAGCACCTACAACCTTATATAAAACAGACTGTTAAATAACCTCAAGAAATCACCCCACTGGAATTGACAATATCTGGTTTTTCAAGACATGCCAAAATTAGCCATATTGTGTCCAACAAGATATGTCACAGGTTTTGCTCAATACCATCACTAGCCATTGCTGTACAAAATAGAATTGTCCGACCTTGGAAATTCAATAACTGCCTCAAGGGGGTTTCACATAGTTTTAGCCATATGAACAAGATGCTGACCTGAAGGAATTTTGTTTTTGGGCTTAAATCATACACAGAAGGGTTTTTTTGCTAATTCTAATACAATACATGGCTTGAAGGTTTTTTTTTTCTTTTTTTTTTTCTTTTTCTTTTTTCTTTTTTCTTTTAATTTTTAAGCCATATACAAGGGGTTTTTGGCTGACTTCTTGCACATACATGGCATGTCCCCTATAAAAGAAGTGTACCCCCTAGGGTTGACGTCAGCTTTGTACAGTTTTGGCATACGAACACATACAAAAACCATTATATATGATTTGTTATATTGGCTCCAATCTTTCACGACAGAAGATAATATCTCAAGTAAAATGATATATATTTGATAATGAAAAAAAAAAGACAATAGATTACTACTGGGTTGACACAGATCCATAGATACCTAGAAGAAAATGTGACATATTACTCGTATAGTTATCATAAATTGACCCCGAACGAACGCGAAACGCGAATCGGATCATAGAGACAAGGGTTGCTCGAGCGAAACGAGCGTGGCGAATCACGGAGAAGTCGCAGATTTTAAAGTATGTTTTAATTTCACCTTGCCATTCTTTTGATAATATGGATTGAATGAGTCCATAAGGTTTTAATAGCCGGATATACAGAGGAAAGAGACATGATATTTTCCCACCCACACTGAGAAGGGCAGGTTTTTTTTTCATCACCTCTCCTTCAGTCTGTGACTGTTTTTTAGTCGCCCTTGTAAAATAACCAATATAAAATTCTGGTGCGCTCACACCATGTACTGTTAATCAAAAGGCTCCAGGAGTCAAGGTAACATTAAAACATACTCTATTCTATTACGCCACATTTATTCAGAGCAACCCTTGTCTCTATGATTTTTTTTTATTCTTTCCTTTCTTCTGTTCCTTGCTCGCCCATCCATGTCTGAGTGTCAAAATCGTTGTCGCCCAAACTGAAGCACCATCTTCTGGCATCTGTTGGCACAAACGAGATAAGAAAAGAAAGAGACTGAGAATCATACTCACAATCAATAGCTCCGCGGCATCGACTATGCTTTGCAAATCTTTGAAGAATCTAGAGCATATGAAAAGGCCGAATCCAGCAAATATGATTCTAGTTTTGGCCTTTCAAACATGCCAAAAGCGACCAGAGGGGCTAACTACCTTTCCATTTTTGGACTTAAAAGTCTTCGCCGTTGCCGTAGCAGCCCACCAAGCAACAGAGAACTACCTCTTCTCATAAAAGATCCGATGCAAAGCATTGAACTTGATGCAAGCACTGATCTGAAGCCGGTGAAGAGCATCATGATCATAAAATCTTTTTTGGGAGTTCGATTGGACAAGGAGAGGAACTGATCGGGCAGAAGGACCCGACCCATTGCATCTCCGTATACTATTTTTAGTCCAATTTATAATTTTCATAACCGTTGATGCTGAAAAAAAAAAAAATCTAATGGCGAAAATAATGCCACATCAGTTTTTGATGAGGTGGAGGTGCTACTTGGATAGGCTAAAATTGCAAGAAGCGGCGTAGGCTTGGTTAGGCTGGTGTGCTAAAAAAAAAAAATTGAGCGTTGCAGCAAGGTGCGCCCCTGTGACACAGGAGAAGTAAAAGGGGCAGCATCTGGAGGAGAGATCATGGGTATAGAGATTTGCTACAGATTTGCACTTCAACGGATTTGCGACGGATTTGCAGAGGCTGGATTGACCGAATAGCTATGGCCTTCAAAGAAGAGCTTCACAGCTAGAGCCATGGTATACATGAGATTGCAAAGCCGGATCTCCTTTACGGCCTCCTCTGCTCTAAAAAATACATCCGATGGCTCTGGGGCAAGCTTCTACCGCAAACTTCTACCGCAAGCTCTGGTGCAGAATACCCCTTGAAGAATAGCACATGAACTGATGATGAGCGAGGTGGCCACTAAGAGAGGAGAGTTTGAATGTGTTTTTGACCATCTCTGTTTTTGTGGCCATAGATGTGTAGAAGGCTTGATGGCATCCACTATTGTTTGAAGCTGGGGGTGTTCTTTACAATGGCTTTTTGCAGAAAGGAACCAACTGGGCTTTCTCAGCAGCTCTTTCCGATTAACTCTTGATCTTAAATGGAGGAAACTGGATTTTTTTTTTTTTTTTTTATTTCTTCACTTGTAAACTGGGATCAAGTGTGGGAGTTAGCAGTACCAATTCAATGCAAGCTACAGTAGAAGCAATTAGTGGGTGGAGCAGATCTGCAGCTTCCGAAAGCTACCCATTTGGATTAAGCAGTCATGGCCAATTTCAAAGGCTCCCTCTTTTTTTGCTTTTCGACTTTCTAGTGTTTGATAATAGTCAAAAGAATTTCGATATTTGTTCTTGTGGTTCTTTATTGGAGATGATGTTATTTTGCTTAAAATAAAAATAAAAAATAAAAACAACATAGAAGCAATGTTGGTATAGGAATAAAAAAAGCAACTTTTATGTGATAGGCCTAAAAGTCAACTTAGAGATTCTTTGATGTTTAACTCAGAGAAAGGACCATATCTATTTGAAGCATGTATTTCAAAAGGAAATAATCAATTATTGTGGAGCAATAAAATTAAAGATATATTCTTCTACAAACAACTCTCGTGAACTATAAATATCAACTGCACAAAGAAGGGGAAAAAAAAACTATATCCCAACGATGTCGCGCCAGACCTACATGTCTCGCTATAAAAGGGCTTTGTAGCTACCCCCTCTTCAAACTTGTTCAAGGGGGGTGTCCATCTGCTATAGGGCATTGTAAAAGTGTACTTCTATAAATGAAAATTCTCTATCCTTAAAAAAAAAAAATGTCAAGCTTGAATTCTTAGTCTTTATAATTTCAGAACCCACCTAAATATTTACGTAACTATTAGACATGGGAATATGCGTGAATATTTTTAAAACTTACCGAGAAATACAAGGTTTGCCCTTAGGGTGGCAATGCTTGGAAGACAAATATTGGCTCTATTTAGCTTCATAAGATGGTCATGTGTATTATGTTTGAACACATGGCATGTGAACTTCTATTTAGGTCCCTCCCACGACCTCCCTTAAAAAAAAAAAAAAAAAAAAAAAGAGAATACTTCGGGACTGCAAGGGGGTTGGGTGGTGAAGGAGGAGCTTGGAGAAAATAACACGACATGAGATTGACTTTGAAATACATTGTTTAGCATGCCATCGGGCTAGCTCTCGACTCAAGTATAATCTCATGCTCAACGACTCGAGACAGTCCAATGTGTTCTTGGTCCACTTGTACAACCATCAATGTATGGTCATAGGTATCATGCGCATCATGATAAGGCCCCATATTATGTGGAAGGTTAACAAGGAGCCGATTCTGGCCTGGCAGGGGAGCAGGCTACCTGTAGCAGCCAGGAGCACCGGGTAGGCACGGCTGGCTGCTGCAGGTAGCCTACTCTCCTGCCAGACCAGAAATCGACGACTTGTTTGTCTTCCACGGCGTCAAGGTAAGCAACTAAACTCAGATTCAGGCGATGGTGCTTCAACCAAGTTTTAAGGCAAGGTTTTCAGCGATGGTGCATTTCTGGCGAGGTTTTGGAGCTCACATGGCACAAAGCTTCAGCAATGGGGTTCGAAAATCCAGCTCCAGCGACCATAGCCACAGCAAGGGGTTTTTCACGCAGGTAACAGGTCATTTAAGAATGCAGGTTTTCGGCAGATAACAGGTTGTAAGAGGTTGTTCAAGAATGCCATATACTCATTTGTCATTCTTGAGTAGAATGGTCACCACATGGCGACCTCCCATTAGATAATAAATAAGAATGAATAGCAATTTACCTTGACGTGATGGCATTTTAAAAGATTTATGTATTTTATTTCTACGTCATGAACCTAAGGACATAAGGACCAGCGCCATAATAAGATTATAAATTATGCCACATTTGAGCCATATATTTCAAGCGTATTATGCTTAGCATACCTCTTGGCATATTATTTTTGGCTTTTTGGTCTAGTGTTTGTCTTTTTTGTTTATTCATGGGAGACCTATTAATATGTGGTCTTGAGATGTGTGGTCATTGGTTAATGACATATTAATCATATTTCAACAAATAGATAAATAGATGTCAGGGAATGGAGCTATATATAGTGCGACTCTGTTTGGTCTCAAAATCGAGATATAACTGTTCTAGGGGACTAGTGTGTTACCACTAGATCAAAGGCCCAAGTGCTATAGAAATCCAAAAAGAATATGTCTATCATGGCTTTTTGCCAAGAAATATGTTGCACAAAAAAGCATGCCACATGTGCATCCTAAAAATTGACCATTGGAACCTAGGCCCGCATGAAAAATAAAGACTTTTTGGTCTTATGGCCTTTTTGGCCAACAGAAAAAATTTGAAAAGATCATTCTCCAACCTTATGTTAGGTAGGTGACCTTGATTTATTGACTGGACACACCTTCCAAAAACTACCTTGTATCAACTCCGCCTATGTGAAATTTGCATTCACATTTTGAGGTTCAAGAAGTATTGACATGATCTCGAGAGTAGACATGCACTGCTTTTAAGAAGCACAAAGTATTGGCAAGGATCTACACAGTAGACACTCGCTTCCTTAAAGCAGAGACAATATTTATATGGGCAAAGTAGACGTGAACTTACACAGGAATGTAGCCACAATATTGGTTAAGAGCGAGAAACTTATAAAAAATTAACTCTTACATTAGGACTAAGGATAAAATGTCCCTTTTGAAGATAGATATATAGGGTTTCTAAGAGGACGCGCTTTCTGTTTTACCTAACACATTAAAAAGAAGCAAGCAAAAGGGGTCCTCCATTAGCCTACGTAGCATCTGGTCAATATCATACGAACTATTGCTAACCACGCCAAGTGTAAGCCATACATAGATTGGAACTAACAACTTTTTGTACACTGAAATTTTAATTTTCAGACGAACAAAATGAAGGGAATTAGAGCTTAATGAACGATTCTAATCTATAGGCGCCGACAACGCATTTAAGTATTGATTGAGATATAAAGTCTTTAGCATAAGTCAACAGGTCAAATTGAAACAAAATGAAGGGAATTAGAGCTTAATGAACGATTTCTAATCTATAGCGCCGACAACGCATTTAAGTATTGATTGAGATATAAAGTCTTTAGCATAAGTCAACAGGTCAAATTGGACTACTAAATAATGGGAGCAAGCAAACAGGCTCAATACCAAGTGTAAAAAGGGTGTATATGATGGGGATATTAGACCAACAAACGAATCTGCGTGTACTTAAAAAGTTTGCAGGTCACAGCCAGGGGCCCAAGGCACCTTTTTCCCTTATATTATATTCTGGCAAATACAACAATGTACATAGTCCAAGTACATTGTCTTCTTATAGCAGCTGTTTAGGGCTCTTCCTTTTCTCCAAGATGGTGAAAGCCAACCAATTGGCCTATTCATGACAAATATAATGGCCAACTATAATGCTAGATCTGTCACATCACAGATGCTTCCTTTCTTCTTAGAATTATACAGGAAATGGCATTGCATTGTCTTATATGCTGAATCTGCTGCAAGAATAATGTTACTAGATTTAAATTTATATTCTACAGCGCGCTCGATTAATAATTCTCTGTCTTGAACAGGTCTTATTGGACATGAAGTTGTGGCAGTGGCCTATCTGTCTTCTGAAGTGTGTATTAGATCAGTTGTCTCCAAACTAACATGTTGGTATCCATAGGCCTTGAGGACCTGATTATCAGCCAAGTTTAGTGCCCTTTCCATCTGATGCCTGCATTCTTCAGGGGTATAAATATCATTGATCTTGCCACTGCAAATCTGGCATCCTGTGAAATGAGTCACAAAAGGCCACCTATCATCACCATAGCCAGGTTCTCCACTTTGTTCATAGCTTTCAAATTTATCTACCAAAATTTTCCAATACCCATTTAAGTAGTAAGAGTTCTCCAAGTATACTTTATCTCCCCACTTTTCCTTCTCTGCATTAAGCAGGTATATAAAAGCACCCTGATCATCGGACTGAAAATGAGTTGGCCTGTATTTTAATGACAGGGTTAAAATGACCCCAATTTTGTCAGCAACGTGGCCTTGTACTCCCATTGGTGCCAGGGTATCAAAGAGATCTAATGTCCGCTGACAATTTCTGACAAGAAAAATTCCCATGTTTAATCCAGTCCAGCTTCTTTCTCCATAGATCAGGCTATCCCAGCCATGAAGAACAAAATTATAATCTGCATATTTTTCTATAGGCAAATAAAAGGTTATGTCAGTAAACACAACATCAGAATCTACCCACCAGAACCATTCTACTTCAGGATGTGCTATCATAAGGGACCTGATAAGGGGCAACTTACCCCACCATGAGGGCAACTGATGTGATAAAAAAGCAGAATTATAATATAATTCAAGCTTATGCAATCTGCAATAGTTTATCTTGTTCTTGATTGCCGTTACCAACATATGATACCCTACAAGATTCTGGCATGGCTGGGGCTGCGACCCATTAACCATAAAGATCTTAGGCTTCCCATTTGCAGAAACATTTGAATGTGGATGATCTTTGATATATATTTCCCTTCTCTCATCCCAATCCGATATCTTAGGTCCTAATCTGAAAGAATGATTTAACAGAGGATCTATACTTACTTTTTTGTTCAGCAGAATTGAAATTTCAGGATTTCCTGGCATAGCAGAGGCATCTGAAACATCAGTGTGTGAATCTGTATGAAAATCTTCTTGATTCAAAAGATGCTCTTGCTGAATGTCATGTTCTTCTTCCAATACTTTGGCTTCAGATCCAGGGCTTGAAGCTACAAAGAGACCCCAAAAGAGCAGAACAATTAGTACTGCTCCAGTAAGAACAGGGAGCCATTCATGGATGGATCGATGGATATTGGACTTTACAGCGCCTCCACGGGGGTTCATTTTAGGATTTGGCACATCGATCTCCATGCACCAAGCTGTGTGTCTGGCGTGAAGCTTTTTGGTGGACATCTATAAAAAACAAGCCAAATAGATTTATGATGTCCTTTCCATGCTGATTGATGCAAAACACATGTAGGAACCTAAGAAGACTGAGAGATCAAATATTACCTTCACAGAATTGCCTCACCGACACGTTGAGGGATGAATTTGAAGGTACCAAACAGGAAAAAGTCCCTCTCCCAAATAGAGAATTCTCCAGCTCTGATTGGCGGTTGTTGGAGAGGTTTTAGCCCAGGCGGGCTATCACGGGTCCACATAACACAATCTTTGATTTCTTGTATTTACACTTTGTTCTTTAGCTGTTATGCTTTCCCCTTCTTCTTCTTTTATAAACATCTCACTACGTAAAAAATACTATCTATCTAACTATCTATCTTATGGCATGGGTTGCAGTGTCCCCGTCGATGCCATGGGTTGCAATGTCTCCATCGGTTAATACACAAACACCACACCTTCCATCCATCCCCCACCGGTCGATGATTAATCTTCAACTTACAACCAATGTTTTGTCCTCCTAGGTGACATAATTGTGTCCTCCTACTGACATGTGGGGTTTGATCCATTCACATTAGCATTCGTAAGCCTAGGCATGTATGTTCATCCGTGCTCTGTCAAGTGTAGCATTGTAAGCCTAGGCATGTATGTTCACCCGTGCTCTGTCAAGTGTAGCATTCGGTTTTGTCATAGACTTTTTTTGCCTTGTTCTGTCCTATATGTTCACCTTCTAGATCTATCTTATTCCCTAAAGTAATTTCTAATGCCATTCCATTGAAAAATAGTCGATACTATATTACAAGGAGGCGCATTTTGTCGGCAGGCAACTTGTCACATAACACTAAATACACTATCTTTTGAGTCAAATCGTTTCCCAATCATGGTCGTTGTATTCTCAAGGTGTATTTGTTCTCATCATGTTGAAAACAAACCAGGCACAACCAATGGTGGTTGTAAAATTTCTTATAGGTGCATTTCATCAGCAGGCAACTCGTCACATAATACTAAATACACTATCTTTTGAGTCAAATCATTTCCCATAATTTCAAGGTGTATTTGATTCTCGTCACGTTGAAAACAAACCAGGCGCAACCAATGGTGGTTGTAAAAATTCTTATTGCTAAATTAGGTATCAAGCTCATGTTGATGAATACTCAAAAAAGAAAACATATGTCCTTATTAAGCATCTTTATATTCCTAATCATTAGCTATAGGCTCCCAAGATGGTGGAACACCAGTAAGTCTATACGTTATTTCTATTGAGATTTACCAAATTACGTAATTTAAACACAAATTTACATAAAATCATGCATTTTTCTAATTTAAAAAAAAAAAAAAAAAAAGAAATTGTCTTTTGTTGTTGCTTCTAATAGAAATTCAATTGAAGCTCACTTGCATGAAAAGATGGGATAGACTAATTATGGAAAGCATTTCTACCTTTTATCAATCTTGCACAACACGATGATCTTTTTAAATAAGTTTCAGATATAATACCACATGAATCTATCGCATGTTGGTGACAATCAACTTCAAAGATGAATTCTTCTTTCCTTTTTATATAATCAAAGATGAATTCTTCTTTCCTTTTTATATAAACATTTCGTTCAATTCATTGCCTTTTCTAATAGGAACAATCTACGAGAAGAAATTTAAAAAAGCAAGTTGAAAATTTTGGAAAGATAATATAAGAGTTTTTTATCATCCATGAAAACCCAATCGGCTTATAGGACCAGGCATGAGCCCCCAACAAAACAAAAGGCCTAAGTCCAAACAAAACACGGCATGGGGACTAAGCCCCGTAACAAAATACCAAAGAAATAGCAAAAAGAACTAATGTATGCTAAAAGCCCTATGCATATCCCGCCCAGGGATTCTCAGGCCACTGGTCGCAAATGATAGCCGTGCCTTCCCTGTACACTGCCCACTTTTTCTAGAGCCGAGCCTCTCAGACTTTACACAACTCCCCCCGTCGCCTAGTCAACTATATCGGGGAGAGATCCTCCTGAACAGAGAAACTAGTGTTCTTCAAATGGCTGCCGTGCTGGAGCACATATAGTCTGTCTTGAGAGGTGCTAAAGTGCACAACCATATAACGAGGTCGATTTGAGCTGATTACAGGAGGTAGGAAGGTAAATATCACAACAGGTAGACTGGATTTGTGTAATCAAGGGAATTTACAGAGCAATCAAGGGAATTTATAGAGTAGGGTTGATGAAGCAAGGCGGTGAGATTTACCATGGACGCTGTGAGTTCTAAGTAGGAATTGGTCTGACACCTAGATTGCTGTGGTGGATTCACAGTCGACAGATATGAAAGGGAATAACAAGGAAATTTAACCAAGCAAGCAAACCTGTGAATTAGAGGCAAACACTGAAGCTTGTTGTATTCCTGCGAATCAAGGGGCCACACTGACTGGGGCTATAGTTGGGGTCATCTTGAACCCCCTTCCCCAAAAAAAAAAAAAAAAACCGACCTGCACTATGCCTACCTCATGAATCACAACTGGGGCTGGCAGAATCAGGCCTTGGTTTGTGCTACTTCTTCTTGCTGCTGAGACCCGAGCCTGGTGGGGCTTACATGTGCGAGGAGGCGAGGAAGCATCTAAAATACTAAGGCTTTTTTGAAAAGTAACCCAAAGATAAAGAACATTTTGAAAATTCCCCTTATTTTTAAGAAACAAGAGAACAATCAAAAGCATCTTGGTTCGGGAATTTTTTTTTGGGTATGATCATAAAGTTTCTTCCAGCTAAATACTACCCCTCCATTCCTATCAGAACCACCAAGAAAAATGGCTATTTTTAGCAAGAAAGTTTCTTGTTGTTTCTAAACGGCACTTCGATATTTCAATTCCACACAATAGCTTATAATGCTTCTAGGGAATTTTCCAAATGAAAAAAAAGCATATTTTGCTTATTATTCGTGTTTATTTCTTTGTCTTTGGGGGGGTGTATTGAATGTCCATGAACACAACATTCAATGCGTTTACATTTTTTATGCATTACACAATTTGAAGTTTTAATCCACAATGAAACTATGGAAGATAAAAGAAGACATTTTTATAAACTTCCAATAGGTCCCCATGCTCCATACATGTTCAAGTGCACTGAAAAAATGAAGTTGCCAGCGTTATAGTATTGAAACTTTGGTTGTCGATAATATTATCCCAGCTAAGGTGTTATTGATGGTAAATTAGAAGGGGAATTTTATCTGGAGGGTTTTTTTTTAGATGGCTTGGAGGGTTCCATGGGAGAATATTCTTTGGAATATTCTATTGTGGCATGTCGCACCACTCGCCATTTTTTTTTTCCATCTAGCAAAAGTCACTATAAGACCTTTTAAAATAAAACAATTTTGCGTTCATCTAATGAACATGTGTAGTGTGAAGGTTATAACATATACCATAATGAGATCAGTTTGAGTCAACATTTAGCGAAATTGCTGATTACCACACTAATAACTATTATAATTTGATATGGAAATCTTCCTACCAAGAACTGTTTTTCCTCAGGCGAGGACCCTTTGGAGAACATCCTCTGTCAATACAGGCTGAATGATGTCCAAGAAAAACCTGGGGTCGTGGTTCAGGACTTTCGCAAATACGTACATCAGATGTTTGCATGGAATGTATATCCTTTTCAGTTCTCTACCCATGAAATCCGGGCATGTGCAGGTGGAATGCTTGCATACCCTCACTGTATAAGTTTCATCTGGGCGACGCAACTGGTAAGCAACATCCCTGTTGGTGATATTGACCTTTACAGACTCAATATCACACTCCAGTTGTAAAGCTTGATTAAGCTTTGTTTCAGCTTCTACACAAAGCTTCCCTCGTCTGTTCATGCGATTGCCAAAACGTTCCATGAAGTGGACAGAGCTGGTCAAAGTAGAAGAATTCACACTAGCCATATCGGGCATTGAGTTCCGTGGGGTAATCCCTCTAACGGAATAGTTCCCTCTCTCCAATGTTTCCAACTCTGCACTAGTTATATTTACTCCTTTTGCCACAGGCCAATCTGCTGGACGAGTTGGTATGGCTATGATTCCTGCAGTAACAGGCAGTAACAGATGAACACAATCTCTTAAGTTTGCTAGATCCAAAACTATCAACAAGTGTTTGAAACGTGGAAACAATGTTTACAATACTCTCACGAATATGCTGGATCGGACTGTCAACAATTATTGGTGCATGAGGAGTGTTGACCTCAAGAATAATAGGCGTGCCTTCGACTGTGACAAAGTTTCCATTACAGGCTAGGGTCACATACACACTCTGCCCCTCTTGATTCACAACTTCGTCAAGAAGAATTGTCATTCCTCTGCCACTCTTAGATTGCACAACACACAATTTTTCATTACGAAATTGGAAACTCTCACACAACCATTTCCTAGACAGTTGACATTCTCCATTCACAAAAGAGCATATCTCAATGTTTTACCAGGTGATGAGATTATCACGTTATTTGCAGTGAAAGAAAGAATCTCACAGTCGTTTGTAGCCATTGCAACAACAAATAACTTCGTGCTACACAGAACTCTTCCGCAGGAAACTAGACTACTAAAACTAGAATAGCTAACTTGAATACGTTGAACAATCAATTTAGATCCTCAAAATCATTAATTACTGTCACGAATATTCATAATTAATGAATTGCGCGCCAACAATTTCGTATGCTAATTACAAAATGCAATAATTTCAGCCGGTTTAAAATGTTTAAATATATTGGGCGTGTGAAAATGTAGGCGTTAAAAAATAATGTATAAGAGAAGCAAGAATTTGAATAATGCCTTTGCAACCTCCCTGTATGGGAATTAATGATTTTTTAACCTATATTATTTTTTTAAAGTTAATTTTCGAAAAAAACCTCGAAACATTCCTCTGTACGTCGGAAAATATCTCTGTACCAAAATCGTTCGAAAATTATCTGTTCTTGGAAATTTGTCTACCCATTCTAAGAACCGGTCTTGTTTGCGCCTCCATCCAAAGAAGGTAGGCTCGATTTGAATAAGCTGCATGATTTGCATGATTACCATGATTTCCACGATGTTTTCCATGTTTTTTCCAGCTGCAATCCGACCTAGTGCTACTGCTACTGCTTCAATCCGACCTAGTGCGGCGGCGCACTCCATTTCATAAGGTAAGATCTGTTTTGGAAAAACACATGTCTGTGATTTGTGATGGCAAATTTTTGAGAGATTTACCATGCCTATTTTCAGCTGTATTCATATCTAAATCCTTGCTCCAACTTCAATCCGACCTAGTGCGGCGGCGCACATCCTCCAGAAAGGTAAGAATGGTTGGGTTTTTTTTTGTTTTAATGCACCACAACGGCCTACAGACCTAGTGCGGCGGCGCACCTCCTCTGGGATGGTAGGCAAACTGCAGATCTTTAGTCTGTTGTAACACTCAGATTATAAGAGCTCAGATTATAGGAGCTCAGATGTTAATTTATCTGACCCAGCCCAGACCATAGCATTCCATATTATTCCATGTTTTTTAACTGAAATTCATTACTTGAATCGGTTGAAGACAAATTTTGAAGTCATGGCAATAGACTGCAGACCTAGTGCGGCGGCGCACCTCTTAGATTACAGTAAGCTATCTGATTCACATTTTGATGTCTACGTTATCAAATTCTGTTTATGTAAGCTGCTCAAGCCTTTCATACCTCTGGATTTAATAATCAGTTTATACGGTTTCATGCCCCAGCTCAGAGCATTGAAAGATCTTGTACGTCCTCCAAGACTGTCTCCATTAGTGTAAATATACTGGAGATATTTACCGTCCCTGGTTGCTTTGTAAAGCCATGCAGCTCCCCATAACAGTTCATCCTGTATATGAATAATCTCAGTATTAGGCCAAAGTTTGCTTGATCAAACATATAAACAACTTCGACAGAGTAGTCATACCTGAAAACCTGAGTAAGAAGTGTAAAAGGGGCTGACGGCAGAACGGAGAACATCGCTGTAGCTACCTCTGAATTTGTCTACAAAATCAAACATCTGCCATAGCCAGGTTAAAGTTAGCTAGGTGCAAGGAAAAAAGAGGAAGAAAAAACTAGTAGTCTGGAGGAGTCTGTTGGAGTAAGAAGGGTCACATTGTCTGAAAACCATGGATGCAGCAGCAAGGGCAGCAGCTGTCTCAGAACTTTATAAGCAGTTCTTGGAGTATCTATATCTTCTGGTCTCTCCCAGCATTGGTGATCAGAGTTAGGATCTCCAACCTGAAATAAGTCAGATGAAATGTTCCTTTGTTGGGATGGTAACCATAGAACAGTAGCGTGGATGGAGGAGATACGTTACAACCATCAATTCTGTTATGAGAAGAGCAGGCACATTCGAGTCGAAGTGTCTTTCATTGATGTGGAGAAGTGCCATGTTCAACAACTCATTTCGGCCCTCAACAGAGTTAACGAGTAAGTGGGTTGCATGTTTTGCATTGTTATGGTTTTGAATTTTGTTGATGATTTTCATGTGCATTTTAGGTTGAATGAAGATGGTGTTGTTCAAAACACAATGAAGGATACAATATACAGTGTCCACAAAATTGCTACAGCAAATCCAGAGCAATATTTTTCCAAACTGGATCCGCAATACCTGGCTACATTGAAGATTAAAGATAATGCTTCTTCCAGCACTGGCACGGAACAATGGTATCAACTACCACGTCTGGCTTACTGCAAGATACTATTCCAGGTTACATGACATACTTGTTTATTAAACCTTTTGAATTTATTTGTCCTCGTTTGTGTGCTCGTAACAAAATGGATTGTCCTTGTAATTGACATGGAGACAAATGGATAAGGAGATAGCAGTTGAATTGGCAGCAGCAAAAGATAATGATGACAAAGAGGCCTTGCGAACAGCAGCCACAAGAAGGGTCCAAGATAAATGGGTACAGAAAATGGGAAAGTTGCTTGCCATAGTCAATCTTGCATTGGGTCCAAGTTGGTTAGATGCTGTTACTAGAGCTGATTTTGACACCAAAACATCACGATTGTCCATTGAACCCGGGGGGTGCACACAATGTGAAGTCTATATGGCATGTGCGTGCATAGGGTCAAGAGAAATTATCCCTTATACGGGATTTTCCTACAAAAATATCCCTTATATTTCATATACCCCTACCATATTTCCTTACAAATATATACGGAATTAAAGCAAAAAAAATCCCCTCCCATACTTATATGATACGGTACGGTACGGTTTTGGCCCAAAAAAAACCCCCTACCGTACACGCACATGTTTTGTACGGGTTTTCCTGTGTGCACCCCCCGGGCCATTGAAAAGTTGCTCGAAATGGTGAAGGCTAAGGTACCCAATGACATAAGAGATCGTTGGGTGCATTGGATGTCGTCTCGGTCTGCTATCCACAGCACGTATGGGATCCCTAAGGGTGACAAAAGCTTTAAGGACTGGATAAAAAAGGAAGTTTGGTTGGAGCACTTGGTTGAGAAGTCTTGTGAAGTCTTCACTGAGACTTCTTCAACATAGCAGATTCAAGTTCCACATGGTGCAGACCTGGAAAGTTGGTTCCGAGCCTTCAAATTAAAGAACAGAGCCAACATGTTCAAGCCATATCACAAACATATGTCTGCAACTACAGCTCCTATCTCTTCCTATGAGATAGATAGAAGTTCAAGAAGAGTAGCCTACAGGTATAATAGTTATTTCATTTATTTCTTTTGTAAGAATCCGTCTAAATGTTATGTGCAATTTTGCAGATATTACAAGCACATTCTCCGTGAAAATTTTTTAGCAAATCTTCCAATTGAATTGGAATGTTGGAAGTCCACAGATGAAAATTCAATGTACTCAAAGAAGGGGAACTTGGATAGGCCAGGTGGTCTAAGTGATTATGAAGCTCAAAATTGTCCTTGGTGGATAGATTTTGCTAGTGGAGAATATCCATTAAGTGAGGAGGAAGAGTATAAGGCAAATGTCAAAGTTTCAAAGCTCAAGAGTAAAGTGGGTTCTAATGAAACGATAAAAAGAAGTTTGGATGCTCCAATCGATAAAAGAGATGTGAAAAGAAAGAGAAAAAATCAAGAAAAGTCACAAGCGTCTGGTAAATAATTTCAATTATTTTTTTTGCATTCATGTGAATATAGATCTTGAATCAATGTGTGACACTTTCTTAAACATGTGGCAGCTACTGCAGCAATTGATTTGGATTTATCCGAGGCT
This sequence comes from Isoetes taiwanensis, assembly GCA_021234155.1. NCBI lineage: Eukaryota > Viridiplantae > Streptophyta > Lycopodiopsida > Isoetales > Isoetaceae > Isoetes > Isoetes taiwanensis. The sequence continues at coordinate 1,093,121 of JAJEKV010000148.1, read as the reverse complement.
ACTTCAGAGGAAGATGTCCAACATTTTGACATTGCCAAGGTGATTACAAACACTTCGCTTCAATTGCATTGTGGAGACATTCACCGTACATATGAACAATATTCAAAGAAGGTAGAAGCTCCAGTTTTCCAAAATGTTAGAGATTTTGCAAAGAGAAATGCAAGGAAGTTGCATGAGTACAAGAGAGGTGGTAATGTCAGGGATTGGGGGTTTGACTTAATAATTATTGATTTCCCTACAAATAACATGTCATGCGGGGAAGATTTTGAGATTCCTCCATGGAACGTATGCAACACTTCTTTAATCCAAGCCTCTTTCTCGTTCGGCACATTGTGCCTTGATGATGATGGCTGGTTGGTCTCTATTTCTTCGGTTGAACAAGCAAGAATATTGGAGAAAGAGGCAAGATTAAAATGCTTAGAGCCCTTTAGAACTTACTACTTGCATCAGGATGCCCCTTTTGGATACATGAAGGACAAAATTGGGAAGTTCACAAGCAACGTGTTGCTAGTGACTGTATGGTCAAGAAAGGGTACTTCACCAAGCATTCAGAGTAATGTTCAATTCTCAAGTAAGTGATCTTCAATTTTATCTATTACATTATAAGCTATCTTAGTTGATGCATATTGATTTTATGTTTATCTTAGTTTTACTATATCTGGTTTCATGTTTTATTAATATTTGTCCATTTCAGACAAACGTCTTTCAATCTCCAAACAATCTCTTGCTAATTTCTTCATGGAAGGCAGTAAACTTACAGCAAGTCCTACTACGCCTGGTAGGAAATCCACCGAGAAGTCCATTTCATTCATGGAGTTTATTATTGAGAATTTTAGTCCAAAAGAAGGCTTGGTATTGGACCTACTTAGCGGCACAGGTTCAGCATTGGTAGCATCTGCTATTTTATCTCGTCATTGCTATGGATTGGACAATGATAAACTGTTAGTGGAACATGTAAAGGCATCTCGTCTTTCAGCCTTAGCAAGTGTTTCACAAAAGATTGATGAAAGTATTATTGATCATCCCGAGGATTCAGATGACGAAGTGGCAGAGGAAGATGAAGAACCTTCATAGTATGTTTGTTTCTTTCTACTGTAATTTTTTAGCATTTGTGTCAATGCTACTTAACTTTTTTACGTATTAGCATTCTATCTGTGTATGCAGAATCAGTAGCATCACTAATGTCAACAAGGGAATCCCCAATTCAAGTGGAAAGGAGACGTCAACGTTGTCTGCTTGTAGATGATGAGTGTGAAGAAGGATGACGACTTCTTGTTGCTGTATTTTCATAACATTATTGTTTCTCATAGTGTTTTGGCTTCTGTTGTTTACTTCAAACAATTTGCTTTACAATGCTATCTTTTTCTATGCCTATACTGTGCCTATAGTATGGGCAGTATGATGTATAACATAGTAAGGAGTATGGTGTATTTAGTATAATGGTATGAACAATATACTACTTTCGTGTAGTTATATTTATTATAATATGTAGTCTAGAAGTGCATCTTTTATACCTCAAAACCATTGACAAAATTAAAAAAAAGAAGACACAATCTAATAAACCCTCTAAACCCTTCCCAGAAAAACCCTCCAAATATTCGCACTCAATTAGAATATGTAACACAATAACAAGGGGTTCTATGGGGATTTCAGATGCATGAGTAAATCACCATTCCTGATAAACCATACCCCTAAAACAATTGAATGGGATTATTATAAGGAAAAAAAAAAAAACTAGCAAAACGGTGTGCGTAATCGGTATCCTCTCCCGCTACAAGGTGCACGATACTTCACGAAAATTGATCTTCAAGGTGCCTATAATCTTATCCGCATCAGGGAAGTCTTTCAGCACATGGCTAACGATGTTTTTTGGGAGTTTTTGGATCTTTTTGTTATCGTCTATCTAGATGAGGATCATGAAGAACATGTTAGGAAGGTCCTTCAAAAGCTACGGAAACATGGACTTTATGCCAAGCTAGAGAAGTGTCAGTTCGAGCAGGATAATGTCGAGTTTCTGGGCTATCGCATCACGTCTCAGGGTGTTACCATAGATCTAGAAAAGGTCAGCACAGTTCTTGATTGGGAAACACCTTCCTCGATTAAAGATGTACAGTGCTTCTTGGGATTTGCCAATTTTTATCGCCACTTCATCAAGGACTATTCAGAGATCGTCTTGCCTTTGACACGTCTCACCAGGAAGGATGTTCCTTTTAAGTAGACAATTGAAGCAGAATCAACATTCATCACTCTGAAGCATGCTTTTATAGCAGCACCTGTTCTTGCACACCCAGATCCTGCACGTCCCTATATTCTCGAAGGTGATGCATCAGATTTTGCTCTTGGAAGCATCTTGTCGCAAGAGGGGAATGATCATGAGCTACACACGATCGCCTATCATTCCCGAAAGTTCCAGGTTGCAGAAATCAACTATCCTATTTTGCATCGTTTTTTATTCATCATTCTTGGGCAATTTTTCAAGATTTTTTGATTTGTTGATTTGTGGACTATATATGTATGTGCTTACGCTCTTCGAGTTGTTATTTCCTTCATTATGAATACTTGATATGCACTCTTGTTTCGTTTGAAATGCACTTTTGTTTCAAGGATCTGGCTTTAGTCTTATGGTGTTAGTTTCGTGAACTTTAGATTCCTTCAGTTTCATGAACTCTTTGCTTGTTGGTTAGTATCATTGCTATCTATAGTTTCTTTCTTTTTCTTATCATCTCTCGAGCTCCTTGCTTAGTTATTGTGATGTTTCAGCATAACATACGATCCGAATACGTATATTATACTGCCATGTCACACGTACATGTCACCACGATAAGTACTTGAGAGCCGTAAAGAGTTGCGCCTAGGGGGCAACCTCGTATGTTGCGCATGTATATTAAACATATGCAATAAACCCCCTTTCCAAGTGGCAATACCCCATTTGGTCCCTTCTAACCTAATCCTAAAAGTTCATGTATAAAGAACAAACAAGGGGGAAACCCTAAACTTTCCCTTTTTCGCATTTTGGGTTTCCCTGCGCCATTCCGGCCAAGGCAACCTGCCATTCCGCATTGCCAGGCACCGTGAGCTGCTTTTGCACATTAGATTCATCAAGGACATCTGTCTTCAGCAAGAACGAGGGCATGGATATGCGATCCAGGGAGCTGGAGCAAGTCAAGGATCAGGTAACCTACGATTCTATTGTGCAAAGCCGCCTCTTAGCCCGGCAATGAGTTAGGATAGTATGTTAGATCAGTCCTATCAGCCTTGTAGATCCTAAGATTACCAACCGTAACTAAAGAACCTAACCGCGTATGTTTAGGTAAGATAGATTAGATCTTATTCAGTATTTCAGTCTTGATGATGATGATGTTCCATTCTATGCTCTCCTGTGTATGTGGGAAGGGGGGTAGAGACCCTGAAACCTTTAGTACCAGATGATCCTAGATAACCTCATTAATTCCTAATTAATGCGGCCCGTGTACAAGAGCCCGCCTGGTTGTGGGTGGCGGGGCTAGACCGGTGGAATAATGGGGACTTGTCCCATCACTGACTGATCCCTCTGGTGTGTAAAGCCTACCAGGGATCTAAGAGGGCTAGGCTTAATGGTTTGCCACTGCGTGTGGGCAAGGCATGAGCTCGACACCTCTTGGGTGATGCGTCACCTTCAATGGGGTTCAAGTCGAATACGGGCAGTGGCCCTCTAGCCGCCTGTGATGGGCATGCATGCCTCTGGAGGGGAGGAGACTCTCCTCCTGCCTCATCGGGACTGGGGAGATGCAACCCAGCAGTAGCCCCTCTGGCTATGCACCCGGCAGGCTACGGTCCAGTCCCAAGGCTCTTCAACCTACTCTGTAAAGTGTGCACCGGAGGGGCGGATAGAGTGGACTACCCAACAGCTATGTTTCTATGCCAGCCCAATTCATTCTTATGAATTTGGCCTGTAATGACTTCTAGAGGCCCAAGCTGTCAGTCCATACCTTGGAGTTCGAGCCATTGGGTAGGATCCCCCATGTGATGATGATGTTATTGATGTGCTATTACATGTATGTTATGGTGCAGTCACCCTTCGAGGTGACTATATTGTTATATTGATGTCATGTCTTATGTTTACTCACGCTTCCACAGCTCGGACGGCCCCGAGGGAAGACGGGACAAATGATCCATCCATTCTTCCTCATCGATCCATTGTGAAGGATTGGTGTCAAGTGGATGGCCCCTGTCAATTTGGCTGCCAGGGGGATGAACTCCGTCTTCTCATACGATGGGAGCATCATAGAAGAAGTAGGGGACATCACAGTGGTATCAGAGCATGATGTTGGTAGACCAAGATCGGGCACTGACCATTCCCTGTTAGAACTAACAGTACACTTCCAGCCTTGGGAATAGCAACCCAAGCATGAACCTCGAAAAATTGAATTTTTTTTTTCCAATCTTTAGAGCAGTGAATTATAGGAAAACCCTGAAAAATTAGGGCCATTAGGAAGTGACCTGACCCCTCACAGAGTGCGCCATGGGCATTTCCAAAATTTTTGAGAATGTTTCTTGCGCACTGTGTGAGTGGTTGACCCATGTTGACCTAGCTAGAGGCATAATTAGAGCAATCTGATAGCGCAGAATAGCTTAAACCTTGAATTTGAGCTAGGAATGTATGTTTTAACACTAAGAAACTGCTTATAAAATGAAAGTTTGAGTCAAAAAGGTGTCACCCCTCACAGAGTGCGCTAGGAGCATTTCCAAAACTTTTGAGAATAGCTCTCGCACACTGTGTAAGTGGTAGGTACTTTTTACCTAAAGGAACCCTATGTATTAATCCAACAGACACTAATGCTTTACAGAATGGTACGACATGAAATTGCAGGGCTAAACCCAAAATCCCCAGACCTATAATTAGACCTTTAGAGTTCTTCATTTTCACTTTCCTTCTCCAGCTAGCTGCTCTCCGTCCAAGAAGGCGATTTCTAGGTGCTCGGAAGGCGATTAGCATATTTCAAAACATGGCCCGCACCAAACAAACCGCTCGAATGGTTGTGCCAGACGATTAATCAGTGCCCAGGTCCTTGTAGCCCAACAGAAGGCCAGAGAAGCTCAGGAGCGAGCCAGACAAGAACAGAACCCTGACATAAATCCTGATGCTGAGGAGGAGGACCAGCAATAGCAAGACGAGCAAGAACAGTACCAAAATCTTGATGAGCAGGAAAACCCTGAAAATCAGGGCAACGGAGGAGGACGAACCAGTGCCAGAGGAGCTCGCACGTAAGTTAAGGAAAATGGGAAAGAGGAAGAGAGCAGCGAAGAGGAAGAGAATTGCAGAGAAGATGGAGCGAAAAAGATTGAGGGAGGAGCGACAAAAATTGAAGGACGACAAAGGAAAGGACCCCAAAGTGCCTAAGAAACCCAAGGGGTGAGCATAAGGGAGCGGAGCCCGACAGGCCGCCGTCGTCTTCATCAGACACCGAGTCGGACGAGGATGAGTCAAGGGTTCCCCGTCGAGAACTTCAAATGTAGATAATGAGGAGGAAGAGTCCGCAGCAGCACCCCCATACCCCAAGTGGCCGAAGCTGACAATGGATCCAAAGAAGGGCAGACTGGCACGGGAATTGTATGTATTCAAGCAGAGCGGGAGTACAGGAAGAAGCTAAAGAAGTATAACGAGTACATGAAGATGTACGAGGAGTACTCGAAATACTATGAAGCAAATAAGGTAACGTACGTGGAGGGAGGAAGGCCATCTAAGAAGAATACTTTGAAGCCGCCCCCGGAGAGACCCGTACCCCACATGAAAATTCGGACAAAATGACCGAAGGAAAAGAAGAAACCAGGTAAAAACAAACGCTATCCAAAACTAGATTCCAATGTACCATACGTATACCAACATCGTCTATGAATAACCACGTGCATACACATGACAAAGGGAGAAGACCTCAAAACTCCACAAGACTCAACGATTTATAAAGGGGAGCGTGGCAAACTATTCCTGATAGGCCATAGCATGAATAAAATGAACATAAGTTATGAGCGAATGCAAATGGAGTAATATCTTTATACGAGAAAAAGAAGCGAAAAAGAAGGCAAGGTTGTCAATGTTTTAGAGGATAACCGAAGCATAGAAGTTATGAATTAAAGTAACAGATTAAAAAGAAGAATCATACTTGAAGGTTCAACCTGGACCGCTCCCTTATGAAATCAACAATCATAAGAAAGGGGCAAAGTGTGATGAATCCCCAAGTTAGTCAGAGCAACAAATATTCAACAAAATAAAGCTTCAACCAATCCATTCTATATCAGGATATCTTTAGCTAAATCAAATTGAGCAAGATACAATGACAATTTTGAAAAATAGATGAAACGCATAGGAAGGCCAAATTTAAATTTGTAAACAAAGCCAAGACAAAATAACTCAAATAACACACTTAAGGCATAAGCAGCTAAAATGGAACACATACTGTAAAAATACAACTAAGCGAGCAAACATAGTTAGGAAGCATCAAACTAAACTTGGGGTATAAAATAGGAACAAACTGCAAGAAATACCTAGAATCACCCAGGGCAAAAGTACAATTGTCCCAACAAGACTAAATCCAACAACGTGATGCAACATGCTAAATTGAGTAACTGCGCTAACTAATGGGGCCAAAGACCAACATAGTGCAAGCGAGCAAATGCCACAGCCAACTAAATTGAACCATACATTCCAAAGAATGATGGAATTCGGACAACAGACAAATTGACCAAAGATGCAAGTTGAAAGTTTCAGACAAACAAACAGACACATATTGGTATCCCCAATAGATCAGCCTAATATCTTATGGGACACTCTTATGGGATACTGCCTCCAAAACTTAATAACCTGAAAATTCATAGCATGCTCACGGATCATCATGTACCAACCAACAAACAAGATCAAAACACAAAACAATTTCTTCAAACGAAATCTGGCGAGATTTGGCGCCGCTCACTAAATCCCGTGGTTAATAATATTTGTACATCGGTTGTTCCCATTCCAGAGGAAATAGGCAAAATAGCTGAGAGCATGAACACGGATCCAAGTGATGTATATGAGAAAAACTGATATGCTGCTTTGATCTTTCTCTATCTAGAACCCGTATTCAGGGATGAGTTGTTCGATCGACCTCAGGCCCCCCATGCATCGTAACTGTTCGGTCTCATGCATGTAGCGATGTCAAGCATTCTTTCTGTTGCTCTGACACAGCACCTGCTCGATTAGTAGCGGCAGCCATAAGAACAAGAAAAAACAAGCTGTAAATAAAGAAATGAGTGCAAGTATTGAGAGTAGGGATCATTTTCTTCTCATGGAACCGCACGTGATATTCTCGCATCACACGGCTCCCTTCTATCTACATGTCCTAGTTGTTCTTAGTATTGATTAACTCTCATCCCTACATAGATAGCCTCAGGGGAAGGATTCTATATACTCAAACAAGATTGCGTATTAAACGGGAGCAAATCATCGAAACGAGAGCAAAAGGAATATTCCTTAAAGATTCCTTTTTTACATGAAATTCTATTTTGAACCCCCCCGGGGCAAATGACTAGTTTTTTTGTGCAACGAAAGAATTGACTTTTTTAAAATGACAGTTTTCTTAGCAAATAGAATGTTCTTGAAGTATGTTTTAAGAGAGAAACTCTAAATTCAGAGGATAAAATATTTAACAAAAAATTGAAGTAAAGTCTGTAACTGAAACTGTAGTATTCTTAAAATTTGAAGATAAAATCTTCATATTCACATGCAAAATTTACAGTCTTTTTCTAAGACTCAGTTATGTACAAAAGTGTGAGGAGTGATGAAGGAGGGATTCAGGACGTCGTCATATTCATTTATGCCATCCTCATTACCTTCACTTTTTTCACTGTCACTCCAGAAAGTGCTTGAGTTGTCTTCCTCATCACTATCAACAGATGGTGAAGCATTGCCACCACCACTCCATTCTTCATCCTCTTCCTCGTAATTACAAGTTTTTTTTAAGCAAATTGGTAGTCCTCTGACATAGATGATTGTCAGATTTCAATTTAAAATCATAGCACAATATAGTCACGTCATTAAGGTTCAGCTCATCCGTACAACCCACTTTCTAGGACTTTCTCCCTTTTCCTTGGCTTCTCATTTCTAACTCATATCTACCTTCAAAAGCATTTTCTGAGCGTGTTGCAAGCCAATGAATCTTCAGTTTAGTGACTAAGCCTTCCTCCTTGACTGTATCAAGTACTTTTGCTATCCAGAAAGGTCGACCTTTATCATCCTCCTCAGTTGGAAGAGCAACCAGCATACCTTTGGCAATTTCTGTGATATTACCTTGAGGCCCATTCCTGCATCTTGGTCTGAGGTACATGACTCGATCCTCATCTTCTTCTACTGCAGGTGCTAATGTAGCACTGCTTGGACTTGCTTGGTGCTGGGGTTGATGGAAGTGTTAGGCCATTGAAATAGTTCTTGCAACTTTTGTACAACAATTTTCTGTTCGAGAAAGAAATTACTCCACCACATCTGATCTTCTTCTAAGAAGTACTTAAAGCTTGGGGAAATTCCATTTTCAATGGCTTTTAAGGATGACACTGGGGTACTTTTCTTCTGCTTGGACTCCTTAGGATTTTTGAGAGAAGTTGCTCAGCACATTCTATGAAGGAAGTGTCTGGAATATATTTAAGGAAGCGTAATCCCTCTGGTGGACTCCAGTCCTTAGTTGTGGTATACTTCTTCCCCTGTAAGAAGCTTTGTCCATCCTTCAAGTAGAACTTGATGTGATGTTGAAAGGTGAGATCATTCAACTTGTTCACAGCTTGTTCTCTGTCTGAACGTTGAGAGAAAACAAACTCTCCGAAATCATCAGTCTCTTTAAGAAGATCGATCACTGGAGTAGGAGTGTAAGAATCTTCAATAATTCGAACTAAAGTAGGAAGAGAAAAAGCCTTCTTCCTTCTAAGGCGCACAGAAAATATGCTGAACATTTGGTCAATCTGATCATGAGTGTGGCCTACAAGTAAGAAACCAAGCTTTACTTTTCTAAAGATCTCTAGCTCCACTAACATGGCACAGTACGCAAAGAATGTTTGATTCTTGTTCTCCCTTGTAGTATTGTCAAGTTGCAGGTAGAGCACTGGTGGTAATTGCTCTTCTTGCACAGGACCTTGTTAAGAATTATAATTGTGAGGTTCGGGTCACCATGCAAGTTCGGATACATCAAAAATACTTTGCACTTTAGACTTCCTTTGAGGACCATAGCTCCTACAAGGTGGACCTTAACAAAATATTCCTCTGGCACATCTTTAGGAATGTTCAAGAAATGGGATAGAGTAGTTTTTTTTTTTTATCCATTCCATCAATCACAACAGACATATATTGCAGTGGACATTCAAGAGCTTTTTTCTGTACTTGGCAAGCTTTCTTCTCTCTGCTGCTTCTTGTTCACGATGTCTGGCAAGGTTCTGTTGCACAATATATGTAGAAGAAATCAGGTCAAGACATTTTCTTTAAAACAAGTGAGAGATTGGAGAACATGAGCTTACTCCTTTCGACCTTTGTCTTTGCAGTTTCTCGTTGACTCTTTAATTCTGCACACCTTGAGCAAACAGACATTCTATGTCTTCTGGGAATTTTCACAAGACCGAATTCACTTTTCCACAGTCTGGTGAAGTGTGAGTAAGAGATGTGCTGAAACTAAGTGCAAGTCTCTTTGTATTTGTTAAAAACATCCTTTTTGGTGATGTTATCTATCAAATGATACATTTTGCTGTTAGGCAGCTTCTCACATGTTTCTCTAAAATATTTCTCCATCCATGACACAGCAGCAAGGGCATGCATGGTTACAATTCTTCTTGGTCCACAATGATCATCAATTGCTGGATTTTTGTCCAGTCTTTTGTGTACTCTAGACATTCTGGTGGACCCTAAACGGTGGACAACCATAAAACATTTCTGGCAAACTTCTTCATGGTTAATGTAGTGCAAGAAGGTGTTGTGGTCTGGTCTTACATGATAGGCCAAGCAGGCATTCTGGTCTGCCAGTATCGTTGAACTGTAGTTGTCTCTAATTGCTCGTAATTTAGACATGTTAAATTTGTTGATGCAACTCAATGAGCAGCATTTAGTTCTTAAAGTCTTCTCATTTTGTGCTCGTCTATAAGGTTTCTTCTTCGAACAGAGGAGCATGCTCTCAAACCATAATCCATCTTGAATTTCTTGGTGGACTGGCTAGAGAATGTGTAATCTCGTTGCACCTCGTTGGTGTCTTCATCTTCTGAAGAGAGTTCTACTCTAGGGGTGACCTCCTCTACCCTTAGTGGTGTGCTTGTAGAGGAGAACAAACCACGTGAAGCTGTACCCGGATAAGGCGGCAGTACAGTGTTGAATGAAGGAGATGGGCCACCATATGCTGTGCCAGCAAATGTTGTTGCAGCTTCTTCACAAGGAGTTTGTTCAAACATGTCTCTTAGAGCTGACTGAAATTCTTCAAACCCATGTGTCACCACGGCTGTGTGAAGAGGAGTAGATACTGCAAGGTCGTCTTCATTTGTAGTGAAGTCGTGGTGGGAGAAACGATTGAGAATCTCGCAGTCTTCGAAGCGTGCTGTATTCCTTGTTTGTGTAAGTGAAGAAGGAGAAACTACAAATGGCTGAGGTAGTCTGTTCCGAAAAATTTGCTGAGGTCGAGCCTCTGTAGTGTCGGGGGATAGTACAAAAGGTGGTGGAAGATTGCTACGTGCAACAGGTGAGGCTGTGAAAGGAGGTGGCAGCTGGTTTCCTACTGGACTTGGAGAAGGTTGGAAAGGTGGTGGCAGTCTACTAGTTACTGGACTCAGAGTGTCTTCAAGAAGCAACAAAGACCTTGTCGAGGTAGGAGTTGAAGAAGCGTCTGCATCATGTGTTTCATCTGAAGTAGAGGTACTTGGGGAAACAAATGGTGGTGGAAGTTTGTTCACAAAGAGGTTAACTATCTTAAACAACTGCAAAAACTGTGGACTTGTTAGTAACTCACAAGGCGGTTGGACTAATGATATTCGAGAATACAAAAAGCTATTCCAGAATATTGTTTGGTGTACAACATTTGCCGTGTGTGTGCATGAATCCTATTCCAGAATACACTTGTCCAGACTGTTTGGACAAGTCGTATTCCACTGCACATAGAAAAAGACAACTGACAATAGTCTACCTTTTAAAAGGAAAATTGAGCACCTCAGTTGCGTATTCTGTTTTCAGAGATTTAGTCATCAGCCCGAACGCCTTCCAATCTATATTGATTTGCTGTATCAGGTAAGCATGTAAAGTACATAGTACGTCTTTCGTGTCTGTGTTGGTTTACTTTTGAAGGCCAAAGTGTATTCCGAAATACACTTTGCCGTTCGCCCGAAGGGCAAAGTGTATAGGGCAAAGTGTATTCCGGAATACACTTTGCCCTTGGCCAGAAAAACAAAGTGTATTCTGGAATAAGTATCATGGATCATTGAAAAATAGTGTCCATTTTTTGTTGTTTTTAGCTTATACAAACCACTTTTTAGTTAAATTAGAGCACGAAAAAGCAGGTTTGTGCGTCATGTTTTTTGCTTTTCTTCCTGTTTGTTGCTGGCCTTTAACGCAAAAAATTAGCAAATCTTATTCTGGAATACAGTTTTCGTCCCTTTTATACTCTTAACAGTGTTGTTTTAAACATTTATGTGGCAGGCAAGAAGGAAGCAAGAGGGCACCAAAGAAAGTGTTTAAGATTGTCAAGCGGGCACATCCAATAAAGCAGACCGCTGACACAGACGATCCTGCGATTTACGAAAATTTTCAAACGCAGTGGTTTGTAACCAGGGGTGCGGGCGGCAAGTACAGCACACTAACATTTCTTCACGTTTGCAAGAGCCCTGGGAACAAACTGTACGCTGACTCCGAGTTTGTCAACCTTGGGACAATAAAAGATGTCTCTGAGGTTGCCGGACAAGGAGGTCAAGCGGGGAGGCTATCCTTCAAGATCTCCCAGGGCTACATTGTTGTAGACCTTGCAAGCTTTAGAATTGTCATTGTGCAACCACATGCACTGTACAAGTACATTTCACATTACCGGAGCAAACGAAGCCTGGCTACCATTATTAGACAGGTTTGTTCCAGTCAAAGCGAGGACTTTCCTGTCAGTGAGTTCGAGCACGAAGAAGCAGCTGAAGAATCACCTTCTGCTAGTACTTCTGGGAGGGAAATATATAGAAGTTCAGAGGAAGAAGTAGAGGAACAGCCCCTAGAGCAGCCCAAGAAACTTAGCAGGCCAAGAGACACCATAGCCGCTAAGGAGCCAAAGAAGCAGAAAGTACAACAGTTGGAAATTGCAGAAATTCCCAAGGAAAGCACAAAGAAACGAAAGGGAAAAGGAAAAGCTCCCGAGGTTGCAATAAAAGAAAAGAAAGTTGATAAGACCTCCGAAAGAATGGAGGTAATAAATAGAGAAAAATTTGTACAAGGGGTGATCTATCTTCTTGTGTCATGCACGAGGCTGCCCCGAAGAATGAAGCTGGTGAAAGGCCACTTCAGGTTCGAAAGATCTATGCCGATCACTTGAGGAACCTGAAGGACAGAATAAGGAGCAATCCAAATGCTCATGTGGCCCCAATAGTTATCCTTGTTGATAGGGAGCAGTGCACAACTCCCCAGGACTATGACAGAGAAAATGCGGACACCTACACTCACTACGTCTTGGGAGGTAATCATAGCTTCAAGGCAAGAAGGCAACTGTATAAAGAGAAGAAGAACCCAAGGTACCTCTCCATCTTGTGCGCTGTTTACTGTGGTCTTACCGATGAAGAAGCAAAAATCGTTGCCAACACCCACAATGCTGACAACAAGTACAAACTAAAGATGAGCTTCGTCGACAAGATCAGGTTTATGCACAGGGAGTACGTAATTTTCAAGGAAAAATACGGTGAGGACCTGAAGAAGCCAGCGTTCTCTTTGGAGCTTAAGGAGGCGTGTGCCATTGAATGCTGCCTGAAATATGACGAGGCCAATAAAAGGCAGTCCCTCATTGACCACGATAACTGGTTCCAATTGGCTTTTAGAGATGGCCAGGTATGCACATAACGTATTCCGAAATAACAAGTCCTATCGCTTATATTTGTTTGTGTCTAGTTCTACTTGTCAATTAGGTGACGTGACATTTTCTTGAACAGATATGGGAACTCCAGGACGAGATATTTACAATGTTCGAACGAGGGGAGTTGAAGAGCAAGGGCAAGGAGACAGCCAAGAAGAAAACCTCAGACGTGCCTAAAAAAGAAATGACCATTACCGTCTGGAGGAAAATGCAGGGCTTCTCCAACACAGACCTACTGGAGCGGCTGCTCCAAAAAGTTGTTGATAAGGAGTTCAGCCTCGAAGAAATGTCAAAGGAGTTGCACAAGTAAGTTCTCTGACACCAGCTTTTGTCTTTGGATGTTAACGTTCTAGAAGCTTCGGTGCAGACAGTGTATTCCGGAATACACATGCCTTCCTCTAGACGAGCATTGTGTATTCCGGAATACACATGCCTTCCTCTAGACGAGCAATGTGTATTCTGGAATACACTTGGGCCTGCTCGGAAAAAAAAAAGTAACCTGTGCTTTAGAAAAGACACTTAGTATCGGAACAAACAATAACAATATTCCAGAATACAAAATAACGAGCAGCATATCATTTTCAAGTGGTTTGTATTCCGGAATACAAATTGCTTGACTTTGATTTGTTTTCCTTGTGCTTTGCTTTGTTTCACTTACTTCCTAATACAATGTTTCCTTAACATCTTGCAGCCAGAAAAACGTCATAACATGTCAAACATGTTTGATGGAGCAGCTAAACGTCGAGACATGGGAAAGGTACAAGGAACTCTACCCAATAGCCACCTCCGACGAGCGCATTGTGCAATACGCACCAAATTTTGAGGGTTGGGTAAGTACTCTGAATTCGTTTTCTCTGCATCTGTGATGTGTTGACATTTGTATTTCTGTTCTTCCTTTCAGAGCAAGAAGAAGAACAAAGACCTTCCCGAGGGCTTCATGCACTTGGTTAGAAATGCACGGGAAGAGAGGTCATTAGCTGAAAGAAGGAGTGTTGAGCCAGAACCATCCGACTACGAAAGATTTTGCATGTTTGATCAAAACAATCTTTTTTCGATCATTCATGGCGATTGCACGAACCTAGTCGGAACGTTTAAGCCGCAGGATTTTACTTTAGTTCTTGCTGACCTTCCCTACGGGTTTAAGCTTAAAGATAGCCGATACGACGACCAGCCCTTTAAATTTTCAGAGTTCAATGCGTTCATTGATGGAATCAAGCAGATCACAACGGCCAAACATTGGCGTCTAGTTGTGTTCTATTCCAGCATGCAGGCAGGCTTGGTAGAATCAGCTTTAAAAAACCACTTCGGTTCTCCAGTTCAGACAGGATATGAAAACCTTGTCTGGTAAGTCTTATTCCAGAATATAGTTACTATCCTCTTCGATTACGTCTCGTATTCCAGAATAGGATTTCTCTGTTTCTAGTTTTCGAAGTGTTTTCTTGTTTTTGCTGACATCACTTCTAATATTTCACTAGGTACAAAACAAACAACTATCATGGTGGAGGACCAAGGTTACTCAGCAAGATGAAGTACCTTCATGTCGCTCACTGGAGTTTTGATGGGAAGAGGACCATGGAGCACTTCGACACTGCCGCCTGCCAAAACTTTTCAAACGTCCTAGAGTTTCCAGCGGTCTTACAGAAATTGCAGGACCCAAGTGCACAAGGCAGGATTGTAAATCACTACCAGAAACCACAGAAGCTCATCAACCATCTCCTGGACATGTTCTCGCGTTCGGAAGATTGGGTGCTTGATGCTTTTTCTAGTTCTGGTACTACCATTGCATGTGCACTTAAGAAGGGCCGCAACTGTGTAGCCGTGGATATTGATAAGGAGGCTGTGAATTTTGTGAGGATGAGACTGGCTGCCTTACCTACTTTACCAGATGAAAATCAAGAGTTAGGGGCCAAGTCTTCATCTGATTATGCTAAACTGACGTCCTCAGAGATACAGCCTCCATTCTCGAGCTCACTAGACGACGATGCTACCTTTGCAGAGCTTAAAGAAGTAGCTTTAGCTACCATTCCAGAGGACAAGGCGGAGGCAAAAGGTAAGTCTCCAGAAAAGGAGCAGACGGCAGAGAAGGAAAGTGCTGAGAGCAGCAAAAAGAATGATGAGGAGTATGATGTAGATCTTTGACTACTGCATGTTAAAATTATTATTATTTATTACAATGGATATCCAATATTGATGTACAGAAATTTATTAAAAAAATAATATTATTTTTTCCTTCCTATTCTGGTGCTTTTTTTTGTCTTACTTTCAGTCTCTTCAAGTCTATGCCTAAATTTCACCTTTTTTATGGTTTTTGTTTCATAAGTACAAAGTTATCGCGTAATGATGGCCCTAAATGATAGGAAAAAAAAATGCGAACCTTTATAAATTCTCAACAACTTTCAAAAAAGGCTAATTTTAGAAACGTGGTGTTTTTTAAAAGGGAATCTACAAAACGGGAGTGTTGCAACACTCCCGTTTAATTTGCAACAGTGTTCTCATCGCTGAATCGCGAGATTCTTGTAGTGGTTCCCGACTATGTCATGTCATAGACGAGGCCCTCTAGGCTTTGATATCGGCCCCTGCTAGGGAGCGAGGGGACTGTCCGATCGCCATTAAAGAAGAGCCTCCATGTGCGTTTCACAGCTTTGTTGGATCTGTCCAATATGCCATGAGACAAAATGTGTTGAAGTTAAGGAAAGGTAATCTTGGAGCTTTAACCAAATGTTAGCAAATGTGAGACAGAAGATGACGATATGCAGCATCCAACATGTTTATATAACCTTACTAAATAGAGAGAAAGGAAGATGCGAGGAACGGAGTAGGGGCTTGAAGTACTGATGTTAGCAAATGTGAAACAGAAGACAATGATATGCAACATCCAACATGTTTATATAACCTTACTAAATAGAGAGAAAGGAAGGAAGATGTGAGGAACAGAGTAGGGGCCCGAAGCACTGATAATATTATGTTGAACAAAGGAAAGACATGGTTGGCAAAGAGTTGGGCCTAAACTGTCAATCCGCTTCAGATTTATGCTTGCCACAAAATATGGAATGGGAAAAGAAATATAGATGTTTCAAGCAACTATTTATGCTTTTGGAAGAGAATGGAATGGGAAAAGAAACTTTACCTATCAAGTTCACTCTTAGATGCTCTAAGGCAGTATTATAAGTGAGAAAAAATTGTCTACTAGCTTCTTGAGCAATGAAGCTATCAAGGACTAACCTACAAGAAATATCTACAGGTGAAAAGCACCAAAATATCTACAGCTGAAAGAAACCACATAGCTGCATTTGTTGTCTTAACAAAATGGACATCTTGAAAATGCAAGCAAAGAAAAGACTGCAAAAGCAGGTAACCATGAGCAGAGGAAATAGATGGGATGAGAAATTGAAAGGAAAAGACTGGAGAATAAGGAAACTAGATTAGCAAGGAGGAGAAAAAGATGGTGCAAGAATATAACGACCAGGACAATCCTCCAAATCCAGCTTGCATGCAATCTAGCGAAAAAATGATACTTTGATACAATCCATGCCAAGAACATTAAAGAATATAAAACCATACCTGGATCCAACCTTACCGGGTAGTATGGTGAGTGCTCAAAAAACACAAAGCTGCTATAGATCTCCTGCGCCTTACAGAGAAATTATAAAGAGGTTGAGCACTTTACAATTTGCAAGTCTTCTTCCTCTGATCCAGTCTCAGCCTCACTCTCCCTTTTTGATTTACATGAAGTCTCGGGTGGAGTGGCTTGTCTTCGTCTCTTAGAGGAGGACCCCACTACTTCGTGTTTACTCCGTTTCTTCACCTCCCGAGCTTATGCAAACTGCTCAGAGAACTCTTCTGACCCAGGACTGGAGTTCGGGCTAGAATCTCCTCTTTGCATACCTTCAAGAATGAGTTTTGGTGTTTCAATGCTTTGCTTACTTGCAGACTCCGTTCTCTTTTTCTTTGGAATAGCAATTTTCTCTACTGTCGCGTTCCCGGCCTTCTCCGTGCTTTTGACTACCTCCCCCTCTTAGGAAATCCATAACGTGACTTCAACCATGGCGTGTCGTACACCTTTGGTTGGTTCTTGCCATGATATTCTGTGTAAAGGGCTTTGGACCTATTTTGCTTGTGATCAAGAATCCACTGCCTAATTGTATTGAAACCATCTATTATATCTCCACGTTCTTTTATTCTAGATCTCTCCAGGCTCTCGTAAGATGCTAATACCTAGCCCTTCGCTTGACATGACTGTACATTTTCAGTGGTGCTTGCAGCCATGAGTTGAGGTTCGTAAAGGAAGCTATATCCAAGAAAGAACTTATCCAAAATGTCTTCAATAAAAACATCTATCTCGTCATCCACCTCAATGCAAACAACCATATCAATTGCCATTGCTTGTCTTCCTAGTAGCTGGTACAACAAAGTACAAGCACAGATCTTTGAGGTGATTTATGCTAGAGCCAGGGTATCTCGATGCACCAAGTGTACTTATCAGCAACAGAAGTTATCTGGTCGGGTACCACTTCAATACCTTCAAAAGACATGTTGGGCTCTGTGTCCTTTGTAGCACCAATTGCTTACGCTATTCGAGGGCCCGTTCCAGCTACACGGGCAGTTTGTTTGGTCCTTGTCATAGGTGCTGGATAACATAAAGAAGTAGATCCCATCAGCAGGTACTAATAGCTTGAGTAAGTCTAAACATACAAAAAAGCAAGTAAAGCAGTTGAGAGACCAAACTGTGAACTGATGGTGGGAGATGCATTTGGGGCGGTCAAATTGGGCGCCCGCCCAATTTGCTACATAGCTTGAGGTAAAGAAATAACGGCAGGCATGCATTTGGGATGCCAAATTGGGCGTCCACCCAATTTGCTACCTCATGTGATGTCTACAAGTAATAGGCCATGCACTCAGGGGCATGCACCAAGGGGGCCAAATTGGGCGCCAATTAGCTATCTCTGGAGAGCTCAAGACATGAAGGTAGGCATGCACTTGGGGAGCCAAATTGGGCGCCCACCCAATTTGTTACCTTTGGAGAGCTCAAGCCATGAAGGCAGGCATGCACTTGGGGGTCCAAATTGGGCGCTCGCCCAATTTGCGACCTCAGGTGATGTCTAGGCGAACATCATGCATGCACTCAGGGGGGCATGCACCAAGGGGGCTAAATTGGGCGCCCATCCAATTTAATAACTTTAGTGCTCAAGACATGAAGGCAGGCATGCACTTGGGGAGCCAAATTGGGCACCTCTCCAATTAGCTACCTCTAGAGAGCTCAAGACATGAAGGCAGGCATGCACTTGGGGAGCCAAATTGGGCGTCTGCTCAATTTGCTACCTCTGGAGAGCTCAAGGCACGAGGGCACACATGCATTTAAGGGGCCAACCACCCAATTTTCTACCTCATGTTATGTCTAGGCAAACAGTATGCAATGCACTCAGGGGGCATGCATCAAGGGGGCCAAGTGCTACCTCAGGTGATATCTAGGCAAACAGTATGCATGCACTCAGGGGGTATGCACCAAGGGGGCCAAATTGGGCGCCCGCTCAATTTGCTACCTTTAGAGCTCAAGACATAAACGCAGACATGCAGTTGGGGGGCCATTGCTACCTCAGGTGATATCTGGACAAGCAAGCAGGCATGCAGTTGGGGCTAAATTGGGTGCCCTCCCCCCTCTCCAATTTGCACAGGTGTGGTTACTTATTTGGGGCTACCGGGAACTGAAGGCAAAATGAAAAGGGAGTGTGTATGGAAGGAAGAGACATAAAGATTACCATCGAGCAAACATTGGAGATTCTAGCTCATTGATGCAAGAGAGTGCAACCAAGAACACATGGCGCTTGATAGAATAAAAGAAAGAATAAAAAAGTGATGTCTACATTATCTTTTCCTCCTTGGTAGGCCGACTTTCCATTAAAACTGGGGTAGGTGGTCATTCGAGAAGTGACGCCTTGCCATGTATGAAAGCTAGAGCAACCGGATCGAAGCAGACAGAAAGGGACAGTGCATGTTCTTCCCAGCCAATTACGTCAATTCTTGGTATAGGAAATGGAGGCCGACGACTGCTAGTGACCGTGTTGAGATATAGACTATTGATTATGCTTGGACTCCTTTCAATGGAGCTACCCAACACGATCAAGATTTCTGTATTTGTTGGCAAAGCATATGCAACACTCGCTGGGGATGTATGTTAGTCTAAGAAAACTATCATGGAAGCATGATTTTCATAAAAAATCCACAAATTCAGGTATTGTCCAAATTTGATGAATTTGTGCATGATTCTATTTGTTGTTATTTGGAGACCCTAACCATCAATCGACCCCCTTTTGAGGCTACGTTCAAGGTAAAACTCTCATTTATGATGCATTGAGTATGTTATTTTGACGTTATGTTTGATGTTTATATTGATGATGGATGGGCCACCCTTTGTGGTGGCATGTTATTTGTATATATTGTTGCTAGTGCTAATATGTATGTATGCTTCCATAGTATAGGATATCCCAGAGAAGGCATGGGGCGAATGACACTTTTGTGTCCTTCGCTCAGACATTTGGCCATCACAAGTGGTCCGAGTTAGACGGAGGGCGGTGGCAGAGTTGCTGGAGAAGCGAATTTCACGTATTTATACGATGGGAGCATCGTATAGGCTCGCGGAACATCGTAAATGTGATTCGCCTGAGTGATCTTCGGATTCATGGGAGCGATTCACATGATTTGCTTGATCTGATCAGAGTGATGTGGCGTTTACATGATGTATTTTCTCTTTTTGCATTTTTCCTCTCCAGATTGCGTGTTCTGCATACCTACAGATCCAGCAAATACACCTGAGCATGCATCTGACCCCACACACATCACGAGAAAGCTGTGATTAGCTCGAGCTAATCACAGTTGACGCAAAGTTCCCCTAGAATCACAATATCCAGGGGAAAATTCTATGTAAAATAACAGCTCGAGCTAATCACAACACACATGCAAAATAAATATATACAATAAAACATGTGAAAACATCATTGAATCAAAGCACCGCCAAGCTGCGAAATAAATGCAAAAAAAAAAAAAGTAGCATCGCAAGCCCACCATCTCATGCCATGTCATTCTCCTGTCATTAGCTCGAGCTAATACACGATGTCTTATAATATGGCTGTCCCATTTCATATAAGACATCATTTGTGACTCCAAAGCAAAAAATAAGACACACAAATATAAGTTGTTTTTACACTATAGGGTGTCTTATGTAAATGAGACACTAACAAATACTAATGTGAAAACCATCACAAAATAAGACCACCTTTTATTTTGAATATGACTGGTCAATAGAATAAAGTAGAATATAATAAGTGGTGTCTTATTTTATGGCGGGGGAAGTTCCCCGGTATAAAATAAGACTCCATTGCCCTTATCGAACCTATCCGAACCTAAATAAGATATGTTTTATATGGCTCTGTGTGAAAACCAGTTCTTAAATGTTGACATGGACCAATAATATGCCTTAAAATATAAGACACACTAGTCATGTGATTCGCTCACGACCTTGGTTCGAGAAATTTTTCAACCTCAAGAAGCACCTTTCCAACTGTTCTGAACCTACCTTGGGAAGCTCTAACATAGGACTACGATTCCTCCAGAACTACTAAGAAAGTCTGCTATTTTCAGTCGGAAGTTTTCCTATTGTTTCAAATCTGTCCAGCTAAATCTGGATCTAGGATTGAATCCAACAATCCGGTTCAAATTAAAATGTTCCGGTCCACATGAAATATTCTAGGATATACGGCCGGTCCAAAAAATAGAGTATAAGGATTTGGGCCGGTCGAAGCCATAGATTCTAGGATTTTTTACGGTTGGTTTTTGCACTAGTAGGATTTTTGGGTTGCCCCTAGGGGGGTAAACCCTTGTTTATGTGGGCTTTTGGCATATCCTAGGTATATTCTAGAATATCCCTAGGATATGCTTGTGACTGTTCGAAACTTATGATTGGTTGTAAACTCTCGGTCACTTCTGTTGGTGGGCAGCCGCTCTCGAAACCGGCTAACCGGAGAGGTCTGGACGATTTGGGTTTTTTTTGCAGAGGGCAGAGCATATGACCAGCACGCATCAAACTGCTCTTGCTGCTACTGATCATACACTCATCAAAGCTCAGTCCTATTTCAACTTGGCTCGCTCATACCATAGCAAGGTTCGCAGCTTATTGTTGGAATTTCCCATATAAATGCCGATAAGTTCTGCCATGGGTAGATTTTAGCAAAATCAATAGCATGATGGAATTATATTGTAATTGCAGTGTGATTATGAGACAGCAACTGCCTATTATCGACTGTCTATTCAAGACCTAAAGACCCCTAAAGACTTCATTCTGCCATATTATGGTATCTTCTGTGGTCATGATCTTTTCTGCTTTCTAAAGTTTTGGATTTTCGTACAAGATAACCCTCATTTTTTATGTATCAAAGGACTTGGTCAGGTTCAATTTAAACTTCGAGATTTGAAGTCTGCAGACTGTCAAACTTCGAGAAAGTCTTGGAGGTTCAAACTGATAATTGTGATGCATTGAAGGTTCGATCAAAGTTTCTTTGTCATCTTCTGAGGTGTGGACAATGTTTTACTTGCTCCATGTGTTTGTTTTGCAGGCCATAGGCAGCATATATATTCATCAACGTCGTCTTGACAAGGCTTTGGAGAGTTTTAAAAAAGCAACCAAGATAAATTCTCGAGATGTAGATGTATTTACTTTCACAAAATTACAGTTTTTAGGTTGTTAACCATATACTCAGATAATTGTTTTCTGGATATCCCTCTTTAGGCTTGGATTGGAATGGGCGAATTACTTGTGTCAACAGATTTTTCTGCTGCTCTTGATGCATTTAAAACTGTAAGCTGTAAAAATCAAGCTTTTCACTTTATGTGTACGTCTTAGAATCATAATAATGCTTCATGATTTTTCTGATTTTCATCTGAGTGGATGCTAGAAATAATGTTGGAAAATTGTGACTCAATTGTATACACTGTATAAAGACGCTTGTAGATGAGAAGAGGTGTTTTATCATTGTCCAGAGAAGGTTTAGGCTTTGTGAGCCATAATTACTTGGCGACATGAGCAATCACTAAAGCAAACAGGATATCAGATCTAAATACCAATGCCTAATGTATGCCTTGTAGCACGTATTCAAAGACTTATCTCAATGCTTCAAGTATCATATCGCTCCCAAGTTGAACATTGTTCCCATCGATCCGAGACATCGGATCGCCATTCTAGAATGGGACGAGCATGCATGTTTTTGTATGCATGCGGGCGGCGCATGCCCATTCTGGTTGGGAGTTCGCTATTTTAGGCGCGTTTCTGCTTCAACATCTCATCGGCGCTTCCTCTTCTCTCAGCAGTACCTTATTCTCTTTGAATTGTTTCCCAGGCGGGGGAGGGGCTTCTTCCTGCTTGGTTTGGCCAATTTGGCGTTTCTTTCTTGCTGTCCTTTTCCGGCCTTTAGCCTTCGTCCTGTGACCTTCGTCCTCGATCCTAGTTTGTAAGGAAGTCCTTTGGTATTCGGGCGGTTTGTTGGTTTCATGCGAGTCCCATTCTAGAATCCCATCGATCCGAGACATCGGATCGCCATTCTAGAATGGGGCGAGCATGTATGTTTTTTATGCATGCGGTGGCGATGCCCATTCTGGTTGGGAGTTAAGCTATTTTAGGCGTTTACGCTTCAACATCTCATCGGCGCTTCCTCTTCTCTCGGCGATTACCTTATTCTCTTTGAACCCACCCTCCCCTTCTTTGTTATTGTATTTTTATCGCGTGGCACGCGCGTAATCAGCCCCTCCACACTGGGAAGTTTGTTTTGTCTTGTTGTTTTGTTGGTGATGTGCAGGTACAGGTTAGCGAGCGACATCTGTTTCGACTTTTCCATTCGTGGGTTTTGGGAGCGATTTTTATGCCTTACGTTTGTCCAAGCCCCTTGCCGAAGGCTTATCACTAGGGTTTTTCCTCGAAAACCCGAAAGGGCGGGGTTTTTTAATCCCGGTGATAAGCTTTCGGCAGGTACACTAGCCCAGTCTCTATTAGCATTGTATTTTGTTGGGGTCCAAATGATATAATTGGATTTTCCCTTTATTTTTTATGGGTAGTTCGCATGTGTGCGGCTACCCACTATCTACCATTGTAGAAAATCTGCTGAGATGAATGAGAAGCAAGTCTAAGTGGGCGGTTTGTTGGTTTCATGCGAGTCCCATTCTAGAATGTTAACATTTCCCATATTAGGATTTAGCCCAGCGTGTTTTCCTTATTTTGTACATTGCCTTAACTTCTTTGATAGAATGTCATTCTTTTTCTACAAAGAAAGCAGGAATGTGCTGCTTTCATTAATGGGTATTTAAACACAGGACCTGGCCCAGGCATCTTGTATCATCTAACAGCATAAATACATTTCAGACATTCTTATCGTTGCATGGTTATGCGTGCTCTTTTAAACTTTTGAAAAAGAATCGGGACTCGATTACTGTTGGACTACTCAATAACATTGGAGTGTTGCATTTCGGCGAGGGGGAATATGAGGTAAGTAATTCCACATGTATAAGTAACTTAATGCCGGGGATGTGCTCTATAAATGAGAGGCCTTGGCTTGCTACATCAATTTCAGCTAGAAAGCTATTTGGAATGGGCTCAAAGTGTCTCTGTGTTCTACCGCTTATAAAGAAGCATTAGGAGATGGTGTTTGGAATGACTTTTGTGAAGGAAAACTACCCGGAACTCATATTGATGCTTTCCTAGTTGCCAGTTTGAGATGACTATGGTTGTCACAACAATGAAGACCTTGAAGCAAGTTCTCAGAGATAACACCGCACAATGCTTTATACATCTTGTGTCTTTTGAGAGAAACAGTGGGTTTATGCTTCTAAATGCCGCCAAAGCTCATAAAATGTCATGTGGTACTCCTAGTCGGCCTACCAGCATGATGTAAATGAAACGAAGCAACAAAATTTGGAGGAAGAAGTCCGTAATATGTGATGCCTTCAAGTTAGGAAGGAACTTACGGCTGCCTTCCAATGAGTGGTGGTAGGGGTATGCATGAACCTCGCTAAGCATGGGAATACCAAAGCAAATATCAAACCGTCGGGCTAAGAGGACCTGAAAGATGTGATAGATTCGGATCTTTGATCATAATTTATGAATTTCTCGCATGTGATTGTAAATGAAAAATCCAGATATTTACATGCTGGACATGTAGAATCCTTTGTTTTTGACTTTGATGTAAATAAAAAACATACTGTCATTACACGTTCTTGTATTATGTAATCATGTAGATGATTTCGTGTTTATACATTTTACAGTTCCTATTCGTGGTTATTCGTGGTTATTCGTGGCTATCTGATTCTATACTCACAGCTTTAATGCGGGCTATGTGAAAACTGGTATTATAATCCATGCATTATCCATCATAAGTGATTGTGGGTTATTCCATCATAAGTGATTGTTGGTTATTCCATCATAAGTGATTATTGGCTTTTCCTTTATTCCATCTCTTGGCATCTTTTGCTCCTTCAAATTTTAGATCTGATGGATATTTGGTGGGTCTACTTCTCAACGTAATGTTCTATGAAGTGTTTGTAAAATTGCTGGTCTTAACCCTAATATGCCCAATTTATGTATTTTGAAACTGACGAACTTGCTCCCTGAGAAAGTTAGAATTGTGCCTTTCATGGTACCACTTACTTGATTGTTAGGTGTAAAAAATTTTGTTTGATATATGTTAAAATGGTCCACCTAGGTTTTAGGATTGTAAGTGATGAGAATTATGCCCCGGCAAGGAGCAATTTCCCCCATGTTTGGGATTCCATAAAAACACTCTAGCCTCCTCCTCTCAAAGTAAAGGGGTTGTCTCACTTGTTTCAAAAATGGCTATTCAAATGGGAAGGATACTCATGGTGTATTGATGTCTAATTCTTTTTTTATAAATTGGGCTTGATTGGTTTGAAGATACTCATGGTGTTTTGATGTCTAATTTTTTGTTTATAAATTGGAGACATGAAAAAGTTATTTTTTTTTTCTTTTGCAGTTGGATCCTAAGAATGTGGAGGCTCTTGTAGCATTAGGGGTCATGGACTTGAACACAAATGAATGTAGGTTTTTTTCTTTTTTTTTTCTTTTTTTTTTTGTAGGCAAGCTTTTTTAATTTTCTATTAATAGCAAAAATAGGGTACATGACCTTATTGGAATGGGCTCCACAATAGGCTAGATAAACATTCTCATACAATGGTCTACCAGATAATAAACATTTCAGCACGTTTTCCCAAAAAGTGTAGAGAAAAGGCACAAACACCATTATAACAATCCATCTCAAATACTGACCCCAAATTACCTGAAGATGCTACCTCTTTAAGCTCCCCATCCGGAATTGCAACAGTCACGGGCAAAAGAGTAGAGGTATCATCCTTCGCCTTAACTCGGCCTATATTCTATCCATACTCCAGTACTACTGGGAGAATAAGAACCCACTTCCGATGTCTCGTACTTGGAGTATCTATTCTCACCTTCTTCCATAGAACATAGATGATTCTAAGGCCTCCCCTATAACAGGGTGGTCCACATCCACCTCCCTTGTCCATGGCTGTCACTTGGGCTTCACCTTCCCTATCTCTACCCACCATCTCTAGTAGGCAGCTATGAGAACATGTGGTCCTCCCGTCCCTATGCCTCATGGAGTCAATAGCTGTTGTAAATTGCTTTCGTGGTGCAAATTCCTGAAGCCTACACCATCTTCCAGCTGGGATGGAAGAGGGCAAACATAAAAAAAAAAACAGAACCTCTCTCCATGGAGCAAGTGCAACAGATTAGAACGATCATGGCTAAAGCATAAAAAAGATAGCGCTGCCACCAAAAACCAAAGCTCTCCAAACAAACAGTAGCTTGGCTCAGGCTAAAGCTACCATGCTTGAGGAATCTCCTTCGCACACCCTTAAGTAGCTCCGAAAGATTTCATACAGAGGCAACTTCTCAAGCACAAGAAAGCTAAATATGTCTCACCTCTATTCAGCTATCAGGTAAGCCACTGCAATAAAAGCGCCATGGATGCCGGCTAAATAAATCCAGTGCCCTCTTCTTGCTGTACCCAACCTGTAGTAGACAGAACTTTGACATACCCAAAACCAATGCAAGTGCAACAGTGAACAGAGGTAATAGGACTCCACCAATCAAACTCATGCTTGCCACAACTAAATCCCAAATGTAGCACATTACCTTGAAAGAAAGAAACTGTCCTCCATGTTCAGTACGAAAAAAACCTAGCCAACTGATTGTGCCCACACCTTCTTTGAGATGAGAACGAAACCAGCTTACATTTGAATCCCTGAGCTGCAGTGAGTGCAGCATATTTGGCTACAGTGAGTGCAGCCCTCTACAACGCTACAGCAGATGCAGCATAGCCTCCTGAACCTGAGAAAACTGACTAAGATACACGTCAAACAAGGGAAAAGGCATACCACTTGGCCGAGGTTTCTTCACGGCTACCATTCTGGTTAGATCACAGAAGAAGAAGCGAGCATCTATTTTGACCGTAAATCCTGCACTTATGATCTCCTTCAGAAGTTAAGGCGAGCTCCAAAGAAAGAACGATTGTAGCAAGATGTGAAATGCTTAGCACTCTATTCTCCACTCTGCAAAAGAACAATCAGAATGTAGAAGCCAGTGGCCTAGCTTCAGCCACTCTTCCAGCAAGCAAGGAGAAATCAGTCTGCTGCACGAGATGGGCGGCGGCTAGTCGCGACCTAACCCTAACATTCCCTCCGAATGTAGGTTTCCCACTTTCTTATGTATGATATCAAATTTATCAGTACTTGTCTAAAATCTGTAAACTTGCCCAACTACATCCTACTCCAACAACACCTCAACACCTAAGCAGAACTTAGTAATGCAAATGCGTACCATCATCCTCACAAAATGTCAATGTCTTAAAATAGCAATTTCGATTCAAACACTCTATTGTCTACAACTACAACTTAAGCCACTTCACTCTCCGGCCATGGAGGGCAACCCTCCGTGCGCAGCACCTTGTTTTATGAAATGCTTTATGTATATAGGGGAAAGCCAATATATTATTTTTATGATTATATGCGTCGAAATATTTTTACCCCGGTTATTGTGATTCCTTCGCAAGATATTCCTTGCCGCAGAATCACGACCCCGGGGAAACGGGGTCCGCTTCCGGCGACCCGTGAATCATTAATGACAACGCAACGCGTCGCGACTTCGACGCATCCCGGTCGGTCGGTCACCGGTGTATCCGCCGTCGGTTTTAAACCTTCCTGAGAATCACCACGGGTAGAAACCGTTCGGATAGAATCACAACTCTTGTATTCCACTAGAAGGAATCACGCGACCTTAGGATAGCACGCCCGCGAATCACTAAACCCCCGATTCCACCGGAAGGAATCACCACGACGCCATTACCTCGCTAGATGGAATCACCACATATAGATTCCTAGCGGATGGAATCACGCTTTTTTTGATTCCCCATTCGACGTAATCACAACCGTAGGATACCGCAACGCTGAATCACCAAATTCGATTCCAACGAAGGAATCACGCCAACGCGATTCTCGCTAGATGGAATCACGCCTGCAATGATATTCAACTCCGGTGGAATCACGACATGAAGATTCCCGGGGCCGGAATCACGGTTTTTGATTTTCCATTCGATCACACAACCGTAGGATACCGCACCGCTGGAATCACCAAATTCGATTCCAATGTAAGGAATCACGTCAACGCGATTCTCGCAAGATGGAATCACATTCTGTGATATTCAACTCCGTGGAATCACGACATGAAGATTCCGGGAAATCTAATCACGCTTTTGATTTTCCATTCGACCGAATCATCGCGCAAATGGGTGACGATCCCGATAAATCAATTTCTCATGACGCATCCTAACCGCCGATTTGTCGTGGATATTTTGGCTATTTTAATTATGTCCTTGGGATATTTTGAACTCTGGCGACTCATAATTATGGCCGTTACCGCGTACCACGACAATGTCATGATTGAAGCCCGGCTCGCGTATCATCGTCCTCCGTCAAGCCCTTGCATTTCTTTGCGCCCATCAGAAGGAATCACGCGAAATTTCCCTTTCTATCTTTGAAACATTACGTTTTCTCGCGAGGTTCGTTCGTTCGCCCCCTTTACGCTGGCGTCCAACATCGATTTCTCTCCGGCTCACGTTACGGCTCGGTTCTTCCGGCCCCCGTTCCTTCTAGCGTCTGTTCTTGTGTTTTGTCGCTTCAATCCGTTTCCGGATAGCGCAAAGTCTTGAAACCTCAGCGAGGCGAACTTCGAGTTGAATCCGATGCAAATTACGCCTTTGTGTTCCACATGAACAATCCCTTTGCAAGAAAGAGCCTATTGATTCGGGAGGTGGACTCCCCTCAGGTAAGGCTTTTTGCGTTCATGGTTTTGGGACAACCGCAGCGCAGTTTGGAGCCGCAACCTGATTCTTCGGATTCGCTCGCGTGCTAAGCTCATTGCTCAAGCTTCTCGCTTTTTTCCCAAATATTTGGGGTTGCGTGATGCCCGCGAAAAGGTCCGCTCCAAAGCCTCAAGAGGATGTTGATTGCAATGAAGCGAAGCCCGACATAGAGTGCGGCGGGATTTATGCAACGATGCCATAGAAAACGCCCCCCAGGAGAATCCCTTAAACATGGCGATATTCCCAACCGAAATTCGATGCGGGTGATGGCTCGGTGGCACCGCCAATTCGACAACCGTGGATCGGTTACCCAAGAAGTGGGATTTGGAAATCCACAGATTAGCCAAGCACAACATGGGCGGGATTACAAGTCGCCGGCCAAAGCAATTCGGGAAGGAAACCCAATGCCCCCGAAGTTAGCGAAGAAGAAGAGGGATTTTGAATTGGTGAAGCCGCAATGAGTGTAGATGAGGATTACCCGTGGGCAACACAATCTGAGACGGATTTTGGCAAGGGCCAGGCGTGGGGCGAAGCCATGGCGAGGAGCAAATAGAGCATGGGATTCTCAAACCCAAGAAACAAGGTCAGCTTGGGTCATGCAAAGGTGGGAGATAAGGCGGATGGTGGAGGAGAGTTTGGAGGAACGTAAGAGGGCAGCAATAAGAAATAACATTGCTAGAAGGTTCAATGTTACCGTTGAAGAGTTGAGGGCCGACTGCTTTTGGGTAGAGAGCAGGAACAGTCGACCGAGATGATTTCAAGATGGAAGTTGCACAAGCAGAGGGGAATTTCCATCCCCCCTCCCAAAAAGAACATGCAAGCTCCCGGGTCCCCTCAAGAAGCTCCAAAACACCCGTGAAAAAGAGGGGTGCAAATAAAATGTAAGATTGCATAGCTCCTAATCACATTGTTTTTGAGACGCCCAGGCTACATTCGTGGTCTCAGCGATGCTATTCAAACAAAGAGTCTCCCACCCCTCTACTGGCCTTCGGAA
Source organism: Isoetes taiwanensis (assembly GCA_021234155.1). Taxonomy (NCBI): domain Eukaryota; kingdom Viridiplantae; phylum Streptophyta; class Lycopodiopsida; order Isoetales; family Isoetaceae; genus Isoetes; species Isoetes taiwanensis. The sequence goes on along the minus strand of JAJEKV010000148.1, from coordinate 1,063,629 downwards.
GAGGAGGGGACAATTATTGAGATTCCCATGATGCATAGACTGGAGGCCACATTTTTGATTCTGCTTTTTGCTTACCAAACAGCCTTGTTTCCAGGAATTGGACCTGTATTTTACATTCAAGTATCCACTAACAATCTGCAAGACAAAGAATTCGAGTAGGGAAAAAATCCAAGCAGCATCTCAATTTCGGATCTATGCCAATTTTGCCCGTGGTTTTTCATGGCGCCCTGTAGAAGACGATGTGGATCTGCAAATCAACGAGGAATGCGTTGGTGCCTATCTTCCGTAAGTTCAAAGCTGATTTTTCGCTTGGTTTGACAATATCATTCAAGCATCGTAGAATGCCCTTCACAGAGCCTTAATTCATGCCATCCCCCGAATAAGAGGTGCCAAAGATGTTTTCATCCATCCCGGCGCCTTCGGCCTCTTCTTGCAAAACTCTTTGGAGGGTCGGTCCAGTGCCTATGAAATTTTCAGTAATCTAATCCCACCCAAACCTTTTAGCGGCGTGTGTAGGCGGATGCAAAATGCCGGTTTCTACTACTTCCCGTTATGAGCGGTATACAATTCGATTTCGAGTTAACGGTAGGCCATTGGATTTCATAAACTTGTTTTGCAGCAACCACTTTGGCCCTGTTTATATTGGTATCCAACGAAGAGGCAAGCCGAGGCTTCAAACCCCGCGGCCCCGTGGTGCCGCATCCGGATTCAATGGCCCCATGCACTCCAACTTAAGATCTTTCGCGACCATGTAAGATCAATTTTACAGCTATGAGATCGAATTTGCCTTCCCCGATTGCTATGTTTGCGCCGGTTCATAGCGCACATTATGAAGAGATGGAATTTTGAATCCACAAGCCTTCACAATGCCCCTCGTGTCCCCTTGAATGTGCCCCAGCCAGAGAACACCTGTGATTGTGGGATATACACAATTTGTTTTGTGAAGAGGTTCTTCTTTGGACATTTGCAACTCGAAAGATCATTCTGAGTGTTATGTATGCAATTTTTACTTAATTTCGTGATGTTTCATTCTAAACTTCTCGGGCGCTGTGTCATTGACACATCCAAATGGTTTGGGCGAGGGAAATCGACATGACAAGGTCGACATTTGCTGTCATGCTACGAGTTATTTGATTTGGCCCAAAAAAGGAAAAGCACATTTCATCTACCCCAGGGAGATTGGACCGAGGAGGGTGGCTTGGTTACCCGTCTGAGGAAAAATGGCCCATGATTTCAACCTTGCTATTGTACAGAGAACGAAAATTCCCAGCTTTGCTGGTTTTAATTCCCACACCACTGTATATGATCTGATGAAGTTTTTTGAATCTGAATTTGAAAGATTTTGGAGCGGGAACTTTTTTGAATTTGAATTTGAGTTGCATGCTCGATTCCTCTATGCGGAATCACACCACGGTGATTCCAAACCGTGGAATCACCTCCATGGTGCGTCCATTCCGTAGAATCACACTGTCGTGATTCAATTCCGTGGAATCACTCGTATGTTATTCCATACCGTGGAATCACATTTAGGCTATTCTTTCCCGTGGAATCACAAGGCTGTGGTTCCATGGTGCGTCCATTCCGTAGAATCACACTGTCGTGATTCAACTCCGTGGAATCACTCGTATGTTATTCCATACCGTGGAATCACATGTAGGCTATTCTTTCCCGTGGAATCACAAGGCTGTGGTTTGCGACGAATCATCATTGCTCGAGTCGGTGACGTGGAGCGACGTACGTAATAAATGCCAAGCCGCCGCCATCTATTGCCCTCACTACTAGGATTTGTGCCAGACTGAGCTGACGCGACGTTCACGAATGCCAGGGTGCCACGTTGGCCCCTACACTGACAGCGAATTTAGTACTTCACTGCATGGATTCGTGCCAAACTGAAGTGACGTGACGTCGACGAATGTCTGGGTGCCACGTTGGCCCCTAGACTGACAACGAATTTAGCCTAGTCGGTGATTCCGTCGGGGGGAATTTCTCAGAGCCCCGACGGACAAGCTTCTGGCGCTTCCAATTCAATCATATGTTTTGGTTTTGGTGCTTAGCTCCAGCTCCGGCGCTTCGATCCGATTGTTAGGCGCCATATCCTTGCGATAGTTCCTGTGGTTTCCTGTTGTTCGGTAAGGAAGTTCTCCTTCTTTCCTGTGGTTCGGTAAGGAATTTCTTTGTCTGCTCTTCGCCTGCTCTAACATCAGTTGCCGGCTTGTAGGAATGGCGGACTGTCCACCAATTGTTATAGAGGACGGGTTTCTGAAGATTGATCTTCGTTACTTGGATAATTTCCACAGCTGCAGGCTCGAGAGCCTGCAGGATCGTCTTCGAAGTCGGTCGCTGCCAGAGGTCCCGCCGGTTTCAAATTAATATACCGAGGCAAGAGGGCTGCGACTGCGTGAGGGTGCCTTTGAGGAAATCCAATGGCTCGAAAATTCGAGTTAAAGTTTCTAGGGGTTCCAGAATTCCTGGTCACGAAGAATGTGACGGTGATTGGGCCAAGAATTTGTTTGCATCTCTTCATTCAACAGGTAAGCGTACTGCATGCGGATGTTCCAAGGACGCGTTTGAGTTCGATGAACCAGAAGATGACGACTTCGTGTTTCCGGTTGCCTGCTGCAAAGACCCTTCCACCGGCAGAACTAACTGGACCAGCGTCAAGGTCAGCCATCTGCGCCTCTTGCTTCACGATTTTTCTTTTTTGCTGGATGTAAGTAATTGCATGTTTGATGCAGAGGAAGCGTTCCCACACCTCCACTGGCTAGCTGCTGGTAACGAATGAAGCGGACACTGCTGTCTTCTTGGCAGTTTCCTTTTGAGCATCTATACATGTCTGATATTCACTGTCTGTTAAACCCTGGTGTTTCTTTTTTTGGTTGAACCCTGCTGCTAAACCCTGTCCGTTAAACACTGCTGTTTTTTTTTGGTGCGACGCTTCTCGATTATGGCTTCTTCTTGTGATTCCATACGCAGGATTAATCGTGATTCCATAGGCAGTATAAACGTGATATACATGGGAGTATTTATACTTCAAGTATTGTACATAGAGCTTCGAGTACTTCTGCACAGAGTATTAATATATTAAAGTTTTTATAAAATGTAGTATTTATACTTGTGGTATTTATGGCCTCACATGGTATTTATAATGCTTAGTATTTTATATAGATAGTATTCAAATGTATACTCCTTTGCGCATTTATACACGCAGTATTTCTACACATGGTATTTATACACGGTATTTATACTTACGGTATTTTATACACATGTTATTTATACACGTAGTACTTATACTCACGATTTTTCTACACATGGTATTTATAATTTAGTATTTTATACGAGATAGTATTCAAGCCTATAGTAATTTGCAGATTTATACACCGCTATACACAGAGTATTTCTACACATGGTATTTGTACACAGAGTATTTATGCTTACAAGATTTTTCTACACATGGTATTTATACACGATTTATACATACGGTATTTTCTATAAATGGTATTTATACTTTTAGTATTTTATACTGAGATAGTATTCAAACCTTTAGTGATTGGCGATTGTGTGTGTTTTGTACTAATAGTATGTATAATGATAGTATTTTGCGTAGTATTTATAATGTCGAGTATTCATCTTCAACCTTAGATTCTGTACATTGAGTATCTATGCAAAACATATCATGTCAGGAACTCATATTGTGCAAAACTCATCAAAAATTACCATATGTACATTCACAATATGCATAGTATTTGAAGCCAACTGAAGAGATTGCACAACAATTAACTTAAATCTGTATTTTCACAAGAAGGCGTGTAGCAAGGTAGCTACCAGGAAATCAAAAATCAACAGAACTGTCTGAACAGAAACCAAAAAAAGGACGGTCCTCCATCATTGATAGTCGCGAGCTATGCACTATAACTGGGGCGGGCTCGTTTTTTCTGCGTGGTTCATGCAGCAGCAATAAAGAACATTAGTTGCAGCGACAATACAGAACATCAAATGAACAGCAGTGTATGAACTCACACCTTGTTGGTAGACCAGTCAACCCTCCCAAAACTTGTCTCCTTGCAGCAGGGAACCGGGAAAGCAAACTCACCGTCATCTGGCTCATCCTTGCACTCCACCTTCACTGGCTTTGAACCAGCAGATTCTTCCTTCGGCGATTCCGTAACGTAGGCAAACAGATTCTTTGCCCACTCTTCATTAAGCGTCTCGTGCCCAGGGATGTGTGAAACGTTGGAAACCTTCACAGGAATCCTGATGCATTCACAACCCTGTCCCGAAGGTATGGCGATAGGAATGGGCGGGACGTCTACCAATGCTCGACCCCGGAGGCGCTCCTGCAGATTCTCGAGCCTGCAATCTTTGAGGGCCTCCAGAAAACCGAGGTCCACCACTAGGACCCCGTCGAGTATGGCTACTGGGGGGCAGTCGGCCATAACTGGAGCAGACGAAGATCGAAGCGCCTCACCGGAGCGTCTTCCAGAGAATTATGAGTGAATACTAAGAGGACGGTGCTGGTCCGATGCCCAAGGTTGATTCTGTGGGGTGGAATCACCACCTGTGATTCTGTTCAGTGGAATCACCACACATTGCGTACGTCAGTTAGCCGTCCTGCATAATGGCAGACAACTGACTTGACATCTGACTTGAAGTAGCATCATTGCCTGCGGCATGCAATGATGGCGGAGGCGTTTCCATCCGGTGGAATCACGAATTGGTGATTCCACCGGACAGTTGACGACTTTCGGGATTTATTTCGACCAGTAGTTTTACAAAATGTATTAATACATTGTGTATTTGTACACATTGTATTTATATTTATAGTATTTTGTACACATAGTATTTATACGAGTAGTCTTACAAATTACAGTACTTATACATAGAGTATTAATACATTGTGTATTTGTACACAGAGTATTCATACTTATAGTATTTTGTACGCATGGTATTTATACGAGTAGTTTTACAAATTACAGTACTTATACATAGAGTATTAATACATTGTGTACTTGTACACAGAGTATTCATACTTATAGTATTTTGTGCATATGCTAAACTCATCAAATTAAAAACCATAGTATTCGTGCAAAACTAAAGATATTACAAACCATCTAAGCAAGGCTCTCCATCTCAACTTCCTTCCAACTCCGTTTCTTGTCCTTTGGCCCCCTCTTCCATATTTCCAAGAGTGGCTTCATCCTTGCAAGGCTCGTTCCATATGCCTCCTCTTCCTCCAAAGACAAAAGACATTATAGTTGTGTCTTGTCCATCCTCTTCGGCCCATCCTCTCAAGCCTGGTGTCGAAGTTGTCTCATCATCAGCCTCTGTGGCTATGAGGAGGCCGGGATCCTTGGAGGCCCGGCCCCATAACCCTTGCAACACACGATCCTAGTGAGGCCCTAGCTTCCTCTACTTTACAACCCAACTTTCTTCATAGGGAGAATGTCATCCTCTAGACTAACTATCTCTTCAAGTGAATCTCCGGGGGACCCTGTGTGTACAAGGGCGCAAGTGCTCCATGCCACCACTTGCATTTCCATAATCGAACCTAGAACCTTCAAGATGTCCCTCTCTCTCAGAATCGTCCATTAGTTGAATAACCTTAACTTGGTGTTTGCAAAGGTTACCTTTGGCACCCCATGGGCAATCACAACTTCGCCCAATTCTGTGTGCCCCACTCACAAAGTACGGTTGGCGGTTGAGATCAAGAGTCCGGACATATGCCTCGCCCTCCTTCGAGGTCTACAAAGGTGATCAGATCATCCCTCATCGCCTAAGCCCCTCGAATAGCCGATTCTATAATTTTCTCTTGTGATGTGTTTATGACAAAACCAGCCTCTTTCATCCCCCATTGTGCTTGTAAATGAAACAACGCGTGGTGTGTTAGTGCACACGTAAGTATACAAAACACGTTATCTTTTGCAAATTACCTTGAGTATGTTGTATGTGCCTCAACTTCATTGACAAGCATATGTAGTAGCCAGATCCATCCTCCTTCCCTTCAGGGCTCCATTTGGAGATGCCCGAGCGCATCTTTAGTATCTTGTGCCAACCCTCTATTGCAAAGATTGGTTTCTTGGTTTGAATGGGGGAACATTCTTGTGGCCAACACCCATTCACATATATTGCGAGTCCACTCACGACTCATGTAGGAGGCCAATCTGGGATACTGAGGATACTTTCCTTTCAGGGTTTCCAACTTTCTCAAAGCTTCTACTTTAACAGCCTCCTTGTAATCCTCTCCATATTCATTGTTACCTGGGGGACACTTGATTCCATACATGATCTCACCCAATTCCTTAAACATTTGGTTCCTTATCTCCTTGTTCTTCACGTTCTTGACTAACCACTTCAACCAAATTTTCTCACATGCGGATGCAAAGGTTCAAGCGCACGCTAGGGTAAACCTGAAGTGTAGAGAGATGCCACATGCTCATAGAGTGTGCAAAATGAACCACTTAAAATTGCTCATAGTGGAAACATTGTTACCTTTTTAATTGCATGTATTTTGGCATCACAAGAATCCATTAGTGATAAAGCATGAGGGCTTCCAGTGTTGAGTCATGGCGTTCAACCCACACTTTCATGGCTTCTAGCCATCTTGCAATTGCATCTTTCTTCTGGGAGTTCGTGATAATCCAAGCCAAAGGCATCCCATTGAAGTAGTCATCGAATCCAATGATAGTGAAGAGGTAGTACCTTTAATGTAAAGTAGCAACACAACTTAAGAATGTTGGCAAGGAAGCTAAAGTCTTATATGAGCATTGAAATGCAAGAGGTGCAACCCTACCTCATCCCGTTCGTCTTGTAGGTGGAGTCGAGACACAATGCCCTATCCTTTCCAAATCTCAACAAGGCTCCTCTTTGGGTGGGAGTCATAACACCCAATTGGAAGATCTCACCTTGCTCATAATGGAATACACTGTCAAGGTGTTGTTGCACCCACATATGAGTGCTTGTAGCTTCATCTTCATGCAACTTCCAAACATTTCGAGTCACTTCCTTTTCAATGTTGTAGATTTCATGCATCTTTAACATGTCATCTCTCGAAAGCCCCTCCAAACCAAGTAGTTCCTTCTTCAAGCTCACTCTTTCTTGGTGGATATTCATCACCATTCTAGGTGCAATGTAATGCAATAGCTTTTGTTTGATCCATTCTCTTTTTCATCCGTGAGCCACTGGAGCCAGCCTATACCTCAACCCTTTCTCGCCAGCCTAAAGCTTTTACCGTGGGCAAATTTGACCTTGCTTTGGTTCACATGATCCCATTTGTGGTAGGTAATTTGAGTGGTTTCGAAGAAGGTAGAGTTGTCTCAAAGTGAAATGACATTGGCATCCCCTTCTAACACTCTCCCCTTGAACCCTCCTCCTCCTTTGCCCCGAGGACGAGGTCGATCTTCCACAACATGGGTGTTCCCTGCACTGTCTTGGGGCCCAAAACTACACCAAGACTGCTTCCACCATGGAGGATGAATCAGCCATGCTTTAATTTCCATGTGTAATCTACAAAACTAAAGAACTGCATACCTTTCGTAGAAAGATATGTCCCATTTTGCCGGTTTTGATAGCCCCTTATTCATTTGAGAGCTTCTTATATAGAAGTTGCGGTGCATCCCCATTTTTTGCTCCCCAAAGAATGAAATCCGGGGCTCGTGAGGTGGGAATATAGGAAACCCACACCAATTGAGTGCCTCCTCCATCCGCATCAGGACCCCGGTGCTCTAGAACCGCCCGTGGCAGCCGACCAGGGTCAAAATGCCCTTCTGCGGGGTTTGTTTGCCAAATCTCTCTGCACACCCGCCACAAGAAGCGTAATGAAGCGCAATTAGAGCTTAGCCACAACAAAGAGATGGAACCGGAAAGTGCTTGCCTCCTCAATCTTCTCTTCGAGGTCCATGACAAGCTCCGCTGAGGACTCCTGCTCGCTGTGATCGAGGAGTTCCACGCAGGTGATTCCGTCCGGTGGAATCGGCACACCTACGTCCGCAGGCCGGACGAACTCCACGACGCCACAACGCCCGGCCAACCGGTTTCAGCGAACGGACCGGATGCATCCACTTGTCGCCCCGGGAATCACCGTGTCTAATCACCTGTATCGGAGTCACCCGGGAGTGATTCTATCCCCGCGGGATCATGGATCCGTGATTCCATCCGGGTGGAATCACGGAGGGTTGATTCCATCCGGCAGAATCGTTCCGGATTGATTCAACTCGACGGAATCACTAAACTGTGATTCTGTCGAACGGAATAGCGCTGTTGTGATACCGTCGGGCGGAATGAAGTCGTCGTGATTCCATCTCAAGAATCGCTAGCCAGATTCCACGGGCTGTATCCATGTCGCGGATTCCATCCGGGAATGGCCATGATGTTGTGATTCTATCCGGGCGGAATATATTCGCCGTGATTCCGCCTCAAGAATCGGGCATTTGTGATTCCACAGAGTGAATCGCGGGTCGATATTCCATCCGGTGGAATAGTCACGCCAGATTCCACCAAAGGATAATCGGAGTTGTGATTCCATCTCATGGAATCAGGCATCGAGATTCCATCCGGCGGAATAGCATGGTTGTGATTCCGCCCGGGCGGAATAATCACGCCCTCGTGATACCTTCCCGGAGGAATACATTTTGGCGTAGTGATTCCGCCTCGTGGAATAACTTCGGGAGATTCGTCGCAAGGGAGAATACCCGTGATACCACCCTAAGGTATATATCCCATGAAAGCGACCCCGCCGGTGCACGGAAAACGGGCTTCGCACGGAGAACGGGGTTGCGGCCCGGGTGATTCTCATGGCAAGGAATATTTTTGCGGGCGAATCACAATAACCGGGTAAAAATATTTTGTTCCTGATTATATACTATATATATATACATATTATTAAATCTCGTTCAACAGCCATCTGACTGAAGATTTAATTTCACCAACTGTATTATTATATGCATGCACTGCTTGCATGCAAGGGGCGGGAAAAGCTAAGAAAAATCGTAGTGGAGTAGCCATAGGCAAGATCCGGCAGCATTTTTACAGATCCGACAAGATGCCGTAGGCAAGAGCTGCCAGCATTCGCCACTAGCAGCATAGTTTTTGTATATTATCTTACAAATAATGTAAGCCATGTTGTTAGAGTCGCTTTTGTGATCCATATTGTAGATTGTAGAGCCGATTTTTTAAGGTTAATCAGATAATTTTGTCACTTCTTCTTCAGCCAGAGTCACTTCTTCTTCAGCGAGAGTCGATTGGATTGCCGCTTCTTCTTCAGCTTGATACAACCTGATTTGAGTTTGTGAGGATGGGAAAGGATCCTATGGCTAAGAGGAAATTCAGTGCTCTTAATGTTGCTAATGCTAAACAGAGGACTCTTGGATTTAGTAGGATCAGAATGTCTAATGATGAAGAGGTATTAGAAGAATCAATTGCAGCAGTAAACGAAGTTGGAGTCAAAGATTCAAAAGGCATTCGAATGAAGATAGTTGCACTAGCAAAGAAGAAATGACAGCCAGATTGGAAGGATAAATGGAGATAGTTAGAATTTGATGAGAAGGAAGGGTTGATCTTTTGCACATTATGTAAAGAAAATAAGTACTGTAAGAACCCATTTGGCAAAGGGAGCAGCTCCAATTTCAAAACTTCAAGCTTTCATACTCATGGAGGAACTGAAAAACATAAGCATTCTATATATCTACAAGAGGTGAGAAATGGAGAGCAACTTTCACTTGGAGCTACACAAAGGAGGAATCAAGAAGTTGTGGATAAAAATGTTGCTGTGCTATTTAGATGTGCTTATTTTCTTGCCAAAGGGTTTGCTCAATTTAGAAGATTCTCTGAATTAATTCAACTAGAGAGGTTGAATAGCAATAAAGATGTGCGAAGCATGTATAATAGTGAAGTGGCTTGCACAAGATTTGTTTCAACTATCAACAGTGTCGTCTTGGATCAGGTTCTTCAAAAAGTGAGGGCCAGTCCATACTTTGGTCTCATGGTAAATGAATCAACCGATATCAAGTAACCTACTCTCTTTAATTCTACTTTTCTTTCATTTTTCAAATCCTCAAATACTTTATCTTAACATCACCTTCTTTCTTTCTTTTTTCAGTGTATCCAAGCACTTGATTTTCTATGCTACCTATATTATGTTTACAACTCTAGAGTTGAGAATAGTTACTTGGGCATTGTTGCCATTCAAGGTGATGCAGGCATAATTTTTTATTGCATTCAAAGATCTTTAAAAGATTGGGGGCTAGATTTTCAGAAATGCATGGGATTTGGCTTTGATGGTTGTAATGTGATGGCTAGAAATAGAACAGGGGTTGCAGCTAGATTGAAGGAACTTAATCCATACATGTCAAGCATTCATTGCATAGCTCATAGGGCAGATTTATGTATTCAAGATTGTTTCAAATCTGAAAATTCCAAGTCCGTTTGTGATGAGATGGATAATATTGTGAATAAAATTGCAGCTTTCTTCTCTAAATGCCCAAGTAGGATGCAGGCTCTTATGGAGCTAGAGAGGGAGTTGGATTATAGCGAGCTCCAACTTCAAAGAATTCAAGACACAAGGTGGCTAAGTAGGCAGCAAGCCATATCAAGATTATGCGAGTACCTGTTTTGGAGTTATTCAAGAATTATGGCACAAAACATGCCGATAAATTGTATCAAAAGCTAAGGACATTTAAAAATATTTATATCCTTCACTTCTTAGGTGACATCTTGGCTGTTATGAACCAATTAAGTTTGGAGTTCCAAAGCTCTAACATTGATGTTACAGTTGTAGGGGGTTTATGTCGGCGAGCAGTGGCTAAGATCCAATCGTATTATTTAATTAGCAACATTGATCTCAATGCTAACTTGCAGGATAGCAGATGTTACCCAATAATTCCAGATGGGGGAAGTAAAGATGGCTTATTAGCTGAACTTAGAAGTGCAGTAAGAGGAAATGATTATAGAACCGTGGAATTGATAAGGTTACCAAGTGGAGAGGACTTGCAGCAGGCAATTGAATTTCAGAAAAGGTTTTCTAAAGCTCTTGTAGATGGTATTAAATCTAGGTTGGAAGAGTTTGCAATAACAGGAACTTTATCAAAATTTGTTGTCTTAGCTCCCATTAACTTACCCTCATCATTCAGGGAGTTGAAGCAATATGGCATGGACGAGATTAAAGTCTTTGCACAGTTTTATGGCAAAGATAATGTTGGAGTTGGAGGAGAACTTGTTCATGGAATTGTTGATCTTGCTAGTTTGGTGCGTGAATATTCAGTCTAGAAAATTACAGCCTCTGAAGAGTGGACAGGCAGAAGTTTTCCAGACACATGGGGTATAATTTATGGTCATCCAATTTGGAAAGAGGAGTTTTCCAATTTGCTAAAAGTGGCCACTATTGGTATGATACAATGTTGCAGCACAGCTAGTTGCGAGCGTGGATTTAGTAGAATAAACTTGGTGAAGACAAAATCCAGAAACAGGTTGTCCACTACAACACTTGATGAGCTTGTCAGGATTTCTTTAGAAGGGCCTGAAATAGAAGAGTTCGACTTTGTTGCTGTTGTACGTGCTCATTACAGGCAAATCTATACAAATGCATGATCTTATGTAACTTTTGTTAAAAGTAACTTTCTGATGATCCTTTTATAAATCTTTGTTAAAGGAAAAGTTCCTACTGAATTTTGTAGCAGAAGGGCCAATCCGGCTCAAAGTTCTAAATCCTAATGGTTTTGTGAACGTAAGGCTTTTTGCCTATTTAAAAAAAAATGTTTGTTATACGCTATAGGGAGCCAATATACGCACCTATCTTATATTATAATGTTTTAGTGCAAGTAATGGACCACGCCCTAAATCTGACGGCTCTAAATCTGCCACATGGCAATATCTAGGCCTTCCGTCTTGCATCTCCTATTTCGGACACGGTTCGAGGGCTATGGCAGATTTCGACAGCGATAGTAAATCCTTTAGGTGTAGGTCTAGAGCTCCCCATATTGGAGAGGTAAAAACATGTCTTCGAAGCAGCAAGTAAGGGTGCGCTAAGGGTGCGCTGCTCATGGAGTTTGGATGTTAAGCTAGGATCTGAAGGGCAGGGAAGTGTAATAAAGATCGTATTTCCCTTCTCTCTTCTCTTTGCAGCATCACCATAGCCATAGGCGTGATCGGCAGCCTAGCTGGGTTTTTGATATTATATTTGGCATTGTTCCCTTCTTGGGAGATTTTAGACAGTCTCAGCTCTTCATACGATTTTATATTGCATGGCAATGATGCTCACTGATTCCAAATAACGCTCCTACACCAGCATAAAAATCCATCTATTCTCTACTCAGTTCATAAGTTTAACTCTTTCAATCGAGCTAGCAGATCTGGATATTCAGATGATCCTTGAGATTGCCAGTGCTGCAGCATAGCTGTCTAGATTTGGGCTTAAAATGGTATTTGGAAAAAAATTCTACTTCCATTTATTGTGTTTCTTCATTGTTATTGTGGATCAATATCTGGATGTCACAAACAGAAAGAGATGCTTAGGTAGATGTAAATGGTGGTGCATGAGGAATAAGATAATGCTAAAGTAAACCAGATCTGCAAAAGTCAAGAGTGAGAAAGCAAAGTGTTATTGCAGCATCAAGAGCAAGGGTTATTTTACTGTTTTTGCCAGACAGTTCTAACACAAAGAACTTCACGGATTATGTCATGCGCACCTTGCAAAAACGGGTCTAAGGATGTGTGTGCCATATCTCATGACGGTCCATCCATTTTCTTAAAAGAGAGCTCCCTATTGCATTTCATCTATCTGCATTTTTGTAGCAGAGATATTTTCAGGCAAATTGCTTTTATGGTAATGCTACTTTCAACACCTCTTTGTACTTAAAGAAACAATGGAGCGTGCAAGAAGATAGGTGGTATGCACATGGAGCTGGTTCCCGGGTATGTTTCTTAGTTTTGTGACTTCTTTTCCAGGTTTTCCATGTATTACCATGCAAAGCTGGTCAGCAATGGGAAGGCTCCAGTCCAATCAGGCGGGCTATGGCTATTGCAGGTAAGCAGTGTCTATGCCCAAAGATTTTCTATAGATTTTTTTAAGCATGTTATTCATGCGGGTTTATGATTCATGGAGGTCTTCTTGCAGAAGGAAGAATGCACGACAAACTAGAGTTGTAAAATACATTGGCTAATCTTCTACTCTATTGCTCTATTACATTTTCTACCTTCTCCATGGTAATGAGGATGGAACATTACTTGCCTGTACCTTTTAATGTGTCTAATAATAGGTCTCTCACATGATCAATAGATGTACAACATTTCTTCTTTGTCTTGCTCCAGTGTTATATATACATTGGGCTTTTGGAAATAATTAAGCGTGTCAAAGGTTAGTTGCTCCTTGGTTGTCAACGACCAATTATGCTTTCAGTTGTTCCACTTCTTACATTGCTTGGCTGGATAATTTTTAGGTAGCAGCTACACAATCACTTGGAGCTGCAATGGCAAGACAACTACTTGGTTTGAAAATGTAAGAATTGCTTTGTTTATATTGTTGCAGGACATGGCTCATTAGGTGCACTTATGATGTAGTAGGAGATTTTCTTAAAGCTTGGGAGGTGTTGTTTCTAAGCTCTGTTTGACAGTTATGCCTCTCTGAAATTTATGCCCATACACTTGCATGCCTGGGATGAGGAAAGATATGTATTTATATGTCAGGCGAAGGATGCCTCATGCATGGCACAACTTTCTAGAGTCAAGCTCTTGCAAGTTGTACAAATGTGCAAATGCAAGCACATGATGGGCAGGTTATGATTGTTGTGTACAAAACGCATCAAAGGATATTGCACAAGTTGGATTTTTCAACATATCATTGGGAAATTTTATGTAGTGCTACAATGTTAACTTCAATAATTAGCTCATTTATCTCTTTTGGATAATAGATTGGTAGCTCCACTGCTTCTGTGCTCAGTTGCGCTTGAAATTTATTGTTTACATGGCCTCAATGATTTAACTCCTTCTGAGCTATTTAGACTTCCTTTCTACAAACAAAATGAACTGTACTAGCCAATATAAAGTTAGTAAATATTGTTTGGGATTTATGTAGCTATTTAACTGCATTTGTTGTGTGATGATCAATGCATCACTTTCACACTAGAAGCATGAAATAAAGTCCTACGATGAACCAATAAAACACTTAAATCTATATTTGGTATTATTATATGCCTATGAATGATTGTAAAAGCTTTTTTGGTTAAAGAATGTCACTTTTGCTAACATCATGACAATGCTATCCAAGGAGCATTGAGCATTCGAGGAACGGAAGTTAATGATGCATAGCTAGAGCAATTATGATTTCAAAAAATTGTAGAACAACATACTTAACAAAAGCCATAGGACAAGCTATTGCTGAATTTAGAATATTATAGAGTAAATACTATGTAGTCACAACACAATTACAAGACTTGACAGACAACAATTTCCAAATAAAAACAACAAGTACTTTTCAAAGATCAAATAATTAACCTTAAATTATTTAATCCCTTCCATAAACATGGCTCTATATACAAAACACGAAGATCAGTATCAGCTGTATTTGACTTAGTGTAGGAACCACTGGGAACACGAAAAACAACTATAATTATCAACGATGTCTTATATACAGAAATCGCCAAAAAATATTCAACAGATTATAGAAGCAAATGCAATTTATTGTTGAATATAAATTTGTAGCTATAATCTAAATTATAGATATAAACAGAAAAATAGAATTTATTTGTCTTAAAAATAGGAAATAAACAGAAATCGCCAAAAATATTCAACAGATTATAGAAGCAAATGCAATTTATTGTTGAATATAAATTTGTAGCTATAATCTAAATTATAGATATAAAATTGCATTCATATCAAATGAACACAAATCCTCAATACGCAGCATGAATGTTAAAAATAGTCCGTGTTGGTGTATTTTAGGATCAAAAGAAATGATAGAGAAGAATATTTAGAATGAATAGCCTTAATTTTCGCCCAGCAACGCTGGGCAATTTTCTAGTTAAAGGCAGATTAGGTAAAAAGCAAAGAAATACGTGGCGCAACGTTTCAGCCTTTTACAGTGCCACGTTCCAGGGTAACCCCATATACTCCAAATGGCATGGCGCGGGCTCTGGTCTCCTCCGTTTATACCCTAATGCTAGATTCAAGCATCCCCCTTCCTTCGTAATGCTGAACGCCGGAGCAATCAATATGTGGTATGTATCCTCCCTTTCATTACCCGTTCTTTTTCTTTCCTTTTGTTGCATTTTATGCTCCCTGATTGCCCTAATTGTATCTCTTCAATCCTTTGCAAATTCGTGTGTAAATTTTCTTAAGTGATCTTTAAACGCAATGCGATCTAATCCAGACGTTTTGACTCACTCAGATCCTGTTGCTGTGCTTTGGCTTCCCCAAAAGTGCATAAATGGGGTTTTTTATATCTCGACGCCGCAGAAATTTTCTTCTTATCTGTGCTGCTCTTGCTGCCGGTGGTTATGCATCCTATAAGATTTATAACTTGCCAATTGTGGTACAGAAAAGGAGAAGAGTTATGCTCTTTCTTGGTAGCCTTGCTAGGATGGCTGAATGCGTGTCTGAGACTATTGATTCTACTGCTATTGTTGCCAGTGATTTAAAAGACGTTTTACTCTCTGATGAAGACAATAGCCCACAAAGCTTAAGACAAAGTCTTAAAATTGTCAAGTTGCCAGAGTTTCAAGACGCACTTGTCTGCTTGTCCTCTTGTATCTTCCAGGGCCTTATAAATGGGGTGCAAAATAACAAGAGGCTGGATATTTCTAGTGGAAATGTTAGAGTAGATGAGGCATACATAAGGCAGGTTCTGCATCCACAAACAAGAGAAGATTCTGCAAAACGTACACCTGTGAATGACCAGAAAGTTGAACATATAGAATCAGAAAATTCGTCAAAGGGAAAGAATCAGGCCAATGAAGGGAATGGGGGGATTCCTGAGAGGTTGATGCAGAAGCTCTTTACTGATGCTGGAACTGGTTTTGCCTCTACTGTACTAGGTAGTGTTGCTCGAAATGTTGTTTTGTCATACCTTGAAAACAAGAGACAACGTGAGTTCTCTAGGAATTTCACAGAATCCTCTGACTCAAATTGGGAGTCGCCATATATTACTGAATTTGAACTTAAAACTGCGTCTGGACAAGATGGCTACCTTGGAAGTAGTTTGGGCAGTAGTGGATGGACTGGCAAGTTCCCTTTGGATGGTTTAGAGTTAAAAGATCCATGGAGTCCAAATAATCTGCTTGATTTAGCTTGCAGCAAAAAAGGACGGCTTTTGGTTGCAGAATCCATTCAAACATTGGTTGGAACAGCCGTGTCTGTCTACCTTGACAAAACAAAAGATGTGAATGTCTACGAGGATATAGTTGCGAGCATCACTAAACCATCTCATGAAGCATCCGTGAAAGAGCTGTTGACCTCTGTATGCAGTGGAGCTGTTGAAACAATGGTTAGAACAACACATGAGGTGCTGTCTACAGGTGTAGCATCTGATTTAGGTCAAGATTTTGAGCAGAAACAAGAACAGTGCTCTAGCTTTCAAGGACAAGAAAGTGACTTAACAGCAGAAACTGGAAAACAATCAGAAATTACAGGAAGTAACATCTCTGTGGATGGGAGCATGTCTAGCAAGGAAGATCTGGATAGCTTTTTGACATCTGAACGAGATTCAGGAAGCATGTCTTATGGTGATAGTAGTGACTCTCCATGTTTGCCGCAGGAAAGTGATTATGGGAAATTGGTGAGAAGAGAATCATGGTCTACACTTCACAATTCAAAAGCTTTGATATCTCATGTCAGTTCTCCAGTCAATTTGCCTAATTGGATCGAGAGCCTATCTAAAACTCTTGCAGTTCCTAGTAATAGGAAACTTGTAATGGAGCTAGCAGGTACTGTAACATCAGAAGCTGTTCACTCATCTTTTGATGCGGTAATTAACATTTTCAGGCCATCTGGAGGCAGGAAAAGAGGTGAGGAACAGAGCATGGAACAGCTTCTGTCAGCACACAGATCGGAAAGGCGTGTAATGAGCAGCCAAAGTTTAACTGATGCGCCCAATGTGGACGGCAAGTATCAACCTGTAACTCAAAGGGTTGCAGAACTTACACGCAACATGGTTGCAAGGTCTTTGGTAGCAACGACAGTATGTTTGGTTATCATCTTGCATGTCCTGGTTGGTATTAAATTGTTTGAGCCTATTTGATCATGGAGTTTTGTTCTCTAAATTTTTCTCAAAGGGATGGAAGTTTTCCCCCTTTACCGAGGTCGTGCAATCCACAGTTTGTATCTCTGACTGAAACATGCTATTATTACTGGAAGCAAGGCCATTATACCTTTACCTTGATCATTTAAAAGGGCAGTTTCAAGTTCTTACGATTGCATACATAAAAACAACAATGAGATCCCACATGCATGGCTCTTGCGCTCTGGTCTCTGGCTGAATCTTAACAGCGAACTCCTCTCTCTCTTGATGGAGGTGCTGTGCAATGTTTCTTAATAGGCTGGCTGTATGTAACTATCGGACTGGTTTGTTCTTTAGTTTTTTTTTGCTTGGAGAGTGGGAATTGTCTATGGGGTGGATTTTTGAAGGCATTTTTTGCCCTTTATTTGATTATGAGAAGTTTTTCGCGGCAGCCTTCACCCCCTTGTGTATGGAATTGAGTCTGACAAAGAGAGAGAAATGTAAAATGTACACTTACTGGCTGAAATTCTCGGCAGCGGACATGTATCACACATTTTCTCACATCCGCATCACACATTTTCTCACGAGAGACATGATGCTCCTTTGATAAGCTCAAATGACATTAGAATGTTTTAATCCCATTGCTAAAGTCCGCATTTGTACATAATTATTGAACGGCATAATAAAATATAACAAGCATGGTTGGCGACATCCAGGTTTTGGCTGATTATTATTATCCTTGTTATGTAAAGCAGTTTGCGATTTTTGTTCGCGTTCCTGAGCCGCAATTTAGAGAAGTGCAATCAACACGTGTCGTTTTACTTAAATCAGATAATATCATCGATCTTTCAATCAGATAATATCAGCGATCAATCAATCAGAGTCAAACAGATAATTCACAGGTCCTACCACGAGTTAGAAAATCTACCACGAGTTAGAACCTGAAAACAACACCCGTCATTGCATTCAAAATTCAATCAGTGATTCTAAGATTGGATTCTAAGAATTTGCGCTTCAAGATTCGATTTGCTGTGCAACGAACTGGACCCTCTGGATGATTGAATCTCCTACTGCCAGATGTATAGACTTATTGGAACGCTGACATACTGGATAACTACTCTGTTCTGTTCGATTTGCAAATCTAGCCAATTAATGCTTTGGCTGCCTATTCTAGATTGACCGTTCGTTCTTCATGTGGTTGGCATGTGGCCCCAAATGTGGCTGCTGTAGCAACGCTGCAAATCCTGGAAATCCAGCATCTGTTCAGTCTGGTCCTGTATAAATAGCATGAATTAGCAGCTCTAGATGTCCGCAATCTGTTGAAAAGGTATGTTTACTCAATCTTTATTCTGCGTCCGTTTGTATTTGGAGGAATTGGAACTTTTGATCTGACTGTCCAATTCATGGCTAAATACTGGTAGCAATCGGCCCCAATACTTTGGGATACTAGCAAAAACACAGCTCTACTTCTACAAGGAATTCCCAAGATGCAATCCCCCTTTCATTTAGTAGCAATTCTGGCCAAATCCGACTCATCCAGATGCTTGAGTTTCCACAGGCGGAATTTCCCTCTGTTTTTTCATCTCCAATTCCGATTTACTCTAGCGTCTATGATTTCCATAGATCTCCATAAACTGGCCAATTTAACCTGTCAAAAACTAATTTGCGAGATCTAGCCCTCAATTAATGTCTGCAGCACTGTTGGGGTGTCGAATTAATGCTATCTAAGAGCAATTATCAATTTCGGCCTGCTATGGGGTCGATTTGCCATGCTCTGGATTGTTCGGTTTTGGCAGATAAATCAGGCAATAAGTCTGGCTTTTTGCACGATTGCTTTTCCTTCATTCTGCCCAATGCTGACCCAATAGATAGGGCTATTTCCGTGCTGTTGTTTTCTCTTAATGCGACCTGCTATATTTCTTCTGTAGGATCGTCCATCAACGAAAGTACATTCTGCACCTGGTGGAGGATCATCTCTAGGGTATTTATTTGGTGATTCTGAGAGTAAAAAAAGTTCTGGATATTTGTTTCGCATTTCGCTTCTCTGAAGAACGTAATGTCTTGAAGCTAACGTTTTCTTTAATGCTGGGGTTAAATGCGTGCATCTCGCCCTTCTCACCAAAAAACCCCAACAGTTACGTCAAGGCAAGTGGGTCTGTGTTCTTGCCTGATACTCTGATCATTCTTGTCCAGAATGGAAAATGGGTCCCCAAAACCTGTAGAATCCGGTTCTTCTTGCCTTGACGTTGTAGAATGGCATGGGGGAAGCCATTCTTGCTGCCCCCATGACCTGCAGAATCAGGTCGCGGCGGGCATGGGGGAAGCCATTCTTGCTGCCCCCATGACCTGCAGAATCAGGTCGCCGCGACCTGATTCTGCAGGTCATGGGGGCAGCAAGAATGGCTTCCCCCATGCCATTCTACATAACTTCCAACCATCTACTTTTCCCAGCCCAGCATATCTCTTCTTTGCAATGACCCTCCAATGAGAAGGATATTTCATCGGTTTCTATAAAAGTCTCAAATATTAGCTTTTGCGGCATCAAGTATGGCATCTCGATGATACCATGTATCTGCACCAGAATACAAGGCAAGAAAGGTGCATGAAGACCAATGAGAGACTTCTGCAAACACATTACTATGTCTTTCTATATTATGCAAATTTGTGCACTTTTAAGGTCATACCATGCTTAAGGTGTTTGGTAGCAAACGAGGAACACCTTCATATAATGCTTTCAGGTATATAGACAAGTCTTCACCAGAGCTGCATTTATTGTATGGCTATAAGTGCTTAGTTAATCTCTATTAATTGAGTTCATAATAATGAGCATACCATAGTCTAGCAACACCCGTTGAACAACCATCAGCTGCAGGTTTGACACAAATAGTGCTGCACTCCAGATTAGATTTTAGGTTCTCCCATGTCTCTTCCATGGCAACATCATCAGGAGAGAACATAACTTGATAAAGTTGACTCGTTTCACGGACTTCCTTTCTTGCCGTGTAAATTCCTTCATTTGCTAGCTGCAAAAGAAAATGGTATAAGAGTAATAGAGGTACTTATAGTAGCAAACGAAGGAGGCTACTGATTAATAAGAGATCAAGAAATCGGCAAGAAAGTAGGCACGCAGACAAAGAGTGGACCAATGAAGACAATACATATATAAAAGAAAAACGAAATTGTGGGCCTTACTGATCAAAGAAATACTTACATTGTGGGCCTTACTGATCAAAGAAATACTTACAAGTCTAATTGATGTGTGCCATTCTCTAGGCTAACAACTTAACTATTCTATGATATGCAATAAATTTTGAATAAACTTTGATGTTACATCAATTTGTTCCAAATGTGTTAATAGATTGCATCTATCAAGATGAGGAACACCACACCTTATACATTCAACATCAAAGGCCAAAAGTTAATGGAGTATTTGATGGAAAGAGAGATGTATTATTCTTATACCAACACTTAGCAATGGTCAGGTGTAGTAGCATATCAGTAGAGCTAAATGGAGCACACAGACAATTGTTGTACATTATTGTTTTGGGGGCATAGTTTTTTAAGCTCTTAAAAACTGAATTCACCATCCCATTCAATGGTTTCACAGGTTTAGCTGTTCTTGCCTATGAATTAATAGACTGACATTAACTTACTAATCAACAGATTGTTTAGTCAAAAAAATTTATCTTGAAATTCCCTTTATATTACTTGGATTTTGAATTGCACCAAGTCAGTAAAGAGAAATGTTCGCGGCGGCCTTAGCCGCCGCGATAAATTTCTTGTATGCTTAAACTATTCGTGAGAAGCGTTTTTAAATCTAGGTCGCCTCACGTAGGCGATAGCAAGAGGGCGAATAATTGATATCTACAATGCATCAATGAACTCCACAACAACCAAAGGAGGAAGCCACTTTCTTTCTTTTGTTTGTTTTACCATGGCCTTCAGATCTATAGCTCTAGATCTGAGTCGTTGGATCTAGATTATAATATAGGATGAATGTTCTCCATTCTATTTTCAATTCTCCATTTTTTTCTTCGTTTTGACTAATGGCACCGTAATTGTTAATCATGGACTCTCTTTGCTCCAGGTGGTTCAGGCACAGATCTCGCTCAGGCTACACTCTTGCCAGGGCTTTGGGATAAGCTTGCTCGTGATTGCAGATGCTATGTGACCTCAAGGGATGAAGAAGAGAGGAAGAACATTTCGCAAGTCCAGAAAGCTCAAAGCATCTTGCAAGCATTGCATGACATCCACGGAGGTTGGGAAAGGAGCACATTCGATCCGGCCATTGATGAAAAGCTGCGGGAGGAGAGTGGAGAAATTGGGTGGACAGGTCACCGGGTGGTTCCCGAGGCACCTCCTCGTGAGGCATTCCCACATTCTTCAGGTTGCCCCCAAGGTTTACAGATGGCAAGAAGAAGCCCCGCACATTCATCCCCTAAGGTGGACCACCTACCACGATGATGTATCTGTAGTGACAGCAAGACCACCATGGTCTCTGCGTCCGATGTAAAATACATTGTAGCTATTCAATTTATTAACAAAAATTCTTTTTCAACTACAACTTTGGTTTCAATCTGTAATGAAATTCCATTGTTTGAGTTGTATTCTTCTTGTTCTCGACTCGCGATCCGAGAAAACTGGGAGAAAGATTGGACCCACACTAACAGACAAATATTCAAATTCTAGACAGTTTTCGAGTCCGAGTAATATTTCCAGGTCCTTTTTGTGTAAAATAACAGGGTTCCCAAAAAAAAGTGGGAATGGAATGAGACCCACTTTAATTAAATACGACTTAATTAAAGAAGTTGTTCCAGAGCTGAAGAACTTTGATTTCTAGATTATTTTAGATCACGGTAATTGTGGGATTGTTCGTCGTCCATAACATGGAGCAAAGAATATCTTCATCAAAAATATACATGAGGCCTTGGAGGTGATAGAAGGATTTCAAGAAGAGCAGATAGACGATGACCCCATCAAGTGTTGCTTGAACGTAGGCAACATCATAAGTCCTCTGATATGGCACCCAAATAATGTAAATGAAAAGAATTGTGTGTCAGCAGAAACATTACAGATGTTTGACTCTCTGATGTCAGCCCCTACAGTGCCTGCTTTCGTAAGTAGTAGACCAGATTTACAAGGAAAAGTGAACCCTATAAAGTATAGACTATCATTTGGTTGTAAAAAATTAATGACAATGAAAATGTACTCAGATTTGTAATATATCTTGTACATGTACATAACTTATTTGAACATACAAGATGTTTTTTGATGCAAAACTAGTTTGTTCTTGGCTCTTTCTAGTCTACACTCTACTTTTTGCCTTAGTTTTGTTGTCACTAATCTCTAGCACATTCAATAAATGGTGCAATATTGCCACCAATTCATATTAGAAAACAAATACAGGATGCAATTTCTTGCTCAAAACATAGGGAAAAACCCGAAAATTGAACAGTGGAATAATTTCAAAATAACGGAATCGTGGTTGATGTGTGCTACGGTGTACCACTTTTGGAACCCTCAAAAGTACCTACACTAGGTACTTTTAAAACTGGTACTTTCTGTTTTTTCTTTCCATTAAAATCAATTCAAAAATTTTGAATTGAAGGTCAATAACATGTTAATCTATAGTATTAGAGGATCACAATACTATTAGAGATTAAAATGAATGAATCAACTCTCAAAATTATTATATATCGAGACATTTATGCAAGTTCCCAGTACCCAGTGCTGGGTACTTTTCTGGGTAGTTTTGCACTCCCTAAAAAGAACTTTAGATGGTACTCCCTAGCATGCTTTCACCCCTTACCTATCCGGTTTTTGGGAATGCGGAAGGAAAACCTATCCTGGATCAGAGTGCTCAGGCACACATGGAAGAATGTAAAGCTCTGGCTATCTTAAACGGCCACTCTCAGCCACAGCTCAAGTTTCACATTTTCTTAACCACGCTGCGTGGAGCACCTCATCAATGGCACATGGCCAATAAAAGTCATTGGAAATAGAACTGGCAAGAAATGAAGACAGTCTTTCTATCACGTTATGGTACTACTGATGATGATCAACAACTTCTCAAGCAACTCAACGACCTTCAACAACCACCCACGGAGTTTGCCCGTGATTTTGATGATAGCTTGCATAGCAAGCTCAAGGAATACCCCACGCAGGGTCAGATCTTAGTTTGGTTTCTGCAAGGCCTTCCTCCTGCTATTCGTCTTATGACTGAATACTTGCGACCCAAGACGCTGGACCACGCTATTGAATTGGTCAATCATTCTGTTAATCTCCTCCCATGGTATTCCTCTCACAGATCTCCCTTTCATTCCTCCTGTTATGGTTCTACAAAACACTGTTCAACCTCATCAATCTACTCTGCCACATTTGTAAGTATCAAGGACACCTGGCCAATGAATGCAATTCTATTAATGGTCCTCCTCACTGCAAACATTGCAATATCTGCAATCATGCTACTGAAGAATGCACGCGCTCTCATCCCACGCCTTTTCGACAAAAAATGATCTTTCAAGTTCAGAGGCCTCAGCAATATCAACAACAATAGCAATATCCACAACCTCAGCCACCTCAACAATCACGAGGCCAAAGCTCACGCACTCATTTTGATCATGTGAAGCTCAATATTATCAGCTTATCAACTCTGGGTCGCCAATGGGAAACAAGGCCCCCGCCCCACGTTGAAAAAACCACCTCGAACGCTTCAACAGCAGAGGACCCAACAAGCTCCTCTACTTGCTGTATTGGACCAACAAGCTCAAGAAGAGATCTATCAAGCTCTCAATACTCCAGTCCAACAATCCAACTGGGTTGGTTTGGTCTCACACCAGCACCTGGTTAGCCGCCCCTTGACGCTCACGCCTCACGACACGCAGCCTGCTTTTGTAGTCGACAATGTCCCTTATGAGGAACGTAAGATGGTACATTTTGTCCCTGATCTAGACAAGCGCATGCCTCATCTTATGGCCAAAGTCCATCAAAGTATACTTAAGCTCATGCAAGCGGCTGAAGGACGCACGCTGACCAATGTTCACGCTACCACACGTGCTCAACAGTGTCAGCCGGAAGCGCCCTACACGTCTACAACCACCTCATGCGCTCAGCCGTAGTATAGAAGATGAAGTCGAACACCTCAAGAAAGTTTCAGCCTCGATGCCCCAAGCAGTCGCGCCATTGGATCATGTTGATCCCTTAGCACATGTTCCCTTGGAGCTGCAAGAAGAGCTCGCCAAGATCAAAATTCCCCTCATCTCCACTATCTTAAAGTTATGCCCTGCCCTCAGGGAACAATTGCCGCTACCCACTGTTCTTGTTGGCGCTGTCGCCACTTCCACACCCATGGTTCATGCATCTTTTGAGAATCAACAGATTAATCATGTACAGATTGATGGAGGCAGTGTTGTCAACCTTATCACGGATAAACTCAAGAAACAACTGGGCATCATTCAACTATCTCGTGCTCCTTATGACATCAAGTTCGCCAATGGACACATCATGCGCCCTCAAGGCGTCACTCCCATTCTTCGCATCAGCATCGGTGATCCCAAATTCCCCTTGGAATTTGGTGTTTGAAAAACTGGAGAGGATCCTAGTGATTATGAAATGCTGGTTGGATGACCTTTCCTCCGTCAGGCTAAAAACATTTACTATTGGGCCACTGATCAACTTGTCATTACTGATGGCCAATTGAATGCCACTATGAATCTTGAAATTGAAAAACTCATCTCTGTTGGACATGCTGAACCATCACTTCTCACGTCCCCCTTGTTTGGCTCTATTCCCTTGGAAGGTGCTTCCAGGTAATGTGTGTACTAAGCTGTTGGGTATTCCCTTTGGAGGGGATGTTTCCATGGGGAGGGTGTGGGATGAGATTTTGCAGGGGTTGCAGAAACACCTCAATTGGTGGAAGGGTAGCAAGTTGTCCATGGCGGTAGGGATCACTATTGCCAAGTCGATTACTTTGTAGCACTCATGTGTATCGGCATCTGCGATGTTAGCTCCCCGAGGGTAAGATCTGGGGCTTTGGATAAGATTGTTCGAAATTTTGTGTGGGCGGGGATGATGAAGGGGCGGTTGTTAAAGTGGCTTGGTGGAAGTGTCTCCGCCCCGGGAGGATGGGGGCTTGGCCATTGGATTTGGCACTTGCATAGTAAGGTGTTGGTCTCTAAGTTTATTTGGAGCATTCTCGGGATGGAGCATGTTCTCCTGCGCGCACTATTGTGGCAATCTCTTCGCCATTGTGTGGCATTTGGAAAGTCGTCTGTGCATGTAGAGTTGCCCCAGGCGCTGTTGTATGGTCTCGGCCTTTCCCACATCGTCCCCTTTTCTCCGCGGGGGTGTTGCGGGCTTGGGATCACGTCGTGTGCTCTTCCACTAGATTATGCCTCGGTTTATCACCACTCTTCTCCTTTCTTGTGGGTTCCTCTACCTCCTGCGTACTTGCCCTTGGTCGCCACTTGTGCATGCTCTCGGGCCTTGAGGCCGTTGGAGGCGAGCTGCGTGCTCACCTTGGAGGATTGGTATTGGGATGGTCAGCTAGCCGTGGGAGTTCTTTTCGAAGCTCGCTTTTACTTGAAGGGCGATGGCCAGGACTGTCACGGGAACAAGTGGCGGGGAGTATTCCGCTACATATACCTATAGTCCCTCGGGGTGATGTGGTGGTGCGGGTTTGGAAGGTTCATCCGGATGTTGTATCTTCTTGTTTTGTGCGGTCTTGTTACCGGGTGTTGGCTATTCATGACACTCTTGCCCTGGCAAGTGGTCTCTGCGGCTTCGGTGTTCTCGATGGCTTCGGTTTGGGCGTGGACATGGAGCTCACTTCCCCAATCGAAGGTTCGGGTGCTTATGTGGCGGGTGGTGCAACCGCCTCGGGTGAATGTCCTTGTGAGTCGGTTTAGGCGGGTGTGAGCCCTCTTTGCCCTTGTTGTGGCCTTCATCGTGAGATCGTGGAGCATTGTGCGGTTTTATGCCCTCATTTGCGAGTTGCACAGGATTGGGTCGGGCTCGTTTTTGGTGAGATTGAATAGCCAACAATTCTTTGCTTCATGTGTATCCCGGTGTTTGGCCACTCGTGCGGCAGCAAGCCTTGCATCCGTATATGGCTTGGTTGGTGTGGCTGATTTGGAAGCGGCGGCGGTTGTGGATCTTCGGGGATTCAACTGACTGCGGACCTCTCGATTCCTCGACTTCGGTACAAGCTATTTCAAAGCTTTTTGGTGTTCCCGGGATTAGTAGAGCGGAAGTTTTCCATTTGGCGGGACTTCTTGGGTGTGGTAGATGGTGATGGTCAGTTTGTACAGCAGTAGAGTTGCAGTTGTTGTGGAGTGTCGAGGTATCACTGTCTCTTTGGGGCAGTTCTCCTTCCTCCTCACTTGCTTTGTAACATTACCATTCTTTTAATATATTGCTGACACAGTTCTTCAAAAAAAAAAAAACACTTCTCACGTCCAAGCACCAGGCGTCGGCTTGCCTTTATCTGCCTATCCTGAGTATGTTGATCCTTGGGGCGATATGAGTCTAGATAAAGACCACGTTGTTGCATCCTTGCTTGATCCCTATCTCGCGCCTTGCAATTGCATTCAACGTGTTGAACTCCAGTAGGATGTTGGCACCCTTACGGGCGCTGTTGATATTGCTGCTGTTATGACACAACCTTTACTGGATCTAACTCAACATCCTCTATTCTTTTCCACGCAGATTGTTATAACCACCTGCTCATACTGTCACAGACATGGATGTCATTACGCATATTCAGACTCTAAAAGTTGAAATCATTGATTTAGGAGACAACCAACCAATCAAGTTAGCTGCCAATCTTCCCAAACCCTATAAAGCTCGCGCACACAGTCTCTTCAAAAAATTCAAGCACATTTTTGTATGGAGTTATAAAGATTTAAGAGGTATCAAAAAAGAGCTGGGGGAAGTCACCATTCCTACCAAACCTGATGCACGCTCCATCTAGCAACGACAGTGCAGGCTCAACCCCAACTATTGTGACCGCGTCAAAGCCAAAATTGATAAACTTCTGGCTGCTGGACTTATTTATGAGGTCAAACATTCTGAGTGGGTGAGCCCCATTGTTATTGCCCTTAAGCATAATGGGAAAATACGTGTTTGCGTGGATTACAGAAAACTCAATATGGCTACGGAACGAGATCATTTTTCCCCCTACCCTTCACTGATCAAGTTCTAGAAGTAGCAGACCATGAGATGTACTCCTTCATGGATGGTTTCTCTGGCTACAATCAAATATAAGTCGCATTTAATTAAAGTGGGTCAAATCTCGAAATTTGGGACTTAGACTGAAAATGGGACTCATACTATAGAAAAAAAAAATCTGAATTGAATGCTTGAATAGAATACACATCATACACAAAGAACTGGGTAACTTGTTTTCCTCATAAATTTTACAAACCACTAGTTGAGAAAGTTTTCAAGCTTCTCAATATTATCTACCCTCATACAATGATATAGCATGGAGGTTGCTCATGGCTTTGTCCATCTCCCTTTTTGGGATCTTGTGTGTCTTGTCCTTTGAAATGTGACAAGTTGGATATGACCATACCACACACTCCACCAATTCTTTCCTTTGAGGATCAGCATGATTTGCCCTCCACTTCTTCTCCCAGCAGTCGGTGTATTGCTCCTTTAAGTTGCCCTTCTTGTGTCTTTCAATGGGCTGAACTTGGAATCCAGGACGCAACTCCTCTCCATCAGCCATGGTGGTGGTTACATCAGAGAGCGCCACCCCTAACCATATTGGACAATCCTCATCGTCAGGCCTTACTAGCACAAAGTATCCTTCCTTGATGTCCTCAAAGGGATCCCACTCAGGAAGATCAAACCACTTCGGCTTTGAGGCCGTACTTCCCACAAACCACTTGGAACCATTGTTAGGACCCAAGTGAACTTTCTTAGATGTGATTGCTCCTTGAGAACCCTCCTATCTGGACTCTGGTATGAACCCGTCTCCCAGCTCCCCTCCACATGGTTGTTCAGTTTCTAAGCATGTCACAACTTTCACAACTGTTGTCAAAGAGATTGACCTCAGGTTTTCCTATGCTGATCACCCCCAGCATCTTCCACCACTTCCTGCTCAATCTGAAGAAGAGGCTATGATAGAAAAACTCTTTCGCAGCAGATTCAGGTACAGTTGACAAGGCTTGCCCAAAGAAATCATAATGAGAAGTCAGCTGGGTCCTGCAACTTGTTCCTACCTCGTGCAAGAGCTCGTACAGCCAGGTACAGGAGTGTTCGATTATTTCTCTTGTGGTGCTTTTGGCAGAGCTGCACTGATTCACAAAAAATTCTGCATCGTGTTCGAACATGATCCGGTCAAACAACAGTGCCTGAAGGGGATTTTTGGTAGGCTAGACTGCGTGCTCAATCCTATCCTTGCTGCAGTCCCTGTGTCCTAGCAGCAAGGTGCTCTTCCTGGAGTTGAGGAACATGCAGAAACAAGCCAAGCAGTGAAATAACCTGAGATTCCTGATGTCGACTATGATGCTATTAAAGAAGCTAAGTTCAACCTCAACAATCTCGATGTAGCTGACCTCACTGCCCAGGTTTTTTATTTTAATCCCATCAACGATGCCGGGCCATCTAATCCTACACTGCGGAGCCTAATACACTGGAGAAAGACTTGTAAATTGTATACCTCAAATGTAAAATCTACTTATTTAAAATGTTTTTGGGGGCAGGCGGTAACGCCGGTGTGCCCTTTTCCGGGTGTTACATTTGAAAGAAAAAACCAGTTTTTCGGCCAAACGTTGTTTCTTCCGGCAACATTTTCTCCCTTTAGGCGTGGGTAATGCAGCCGTTACGGTGTGTGTGTAAGGTAGATAATGCTGAATCATGTTCTAGCTCTTCAAATCCTTGCCGGTTTCTCTTCTATTGCCGCTTTTTTTCAACAGCAAAAAAGGGAGGAAGCTTGCAAGATCAACCTAGCTCTTGCATAGGATTTGCTTTAGGGATTCGCATCCTTCTGCAGCTTCAAATTTTGTGCCCATTTCTAATAGAGGATTTTTGGAACACATCTTTTTAATTTTACGGATTGGTTCTGGGTTTAGGGATACGGAACCCTCTGCAGCTTCAAAATATTTTCGTGTCCATTTTTAACAGAGGACTTTATAGACAGATAGTCAATTTTTTTTTCTTAGCCCTGGGAGCTAATTTTGGAGGTAGTAATAGACGATGTAGTGTCTGCCTTCATATAAGCATCAATCGGCTCTTATTCATATTATCCTCCTCTGTTTCATATTTTCATTCCGGCTTAGTTTCATCTTATTTTGGCAAGTATTAGCAGGATTATTGTACGTTCTCTATTCTATTCGATCTACTGCAGCTCTTCCATTGTAGGTTGCTGCTCATGATGGTTATTTAAGGCCAACGATGGGTTTAGGGTATTTCATAGCATTTGAAATAGAGCATCGAACACAAATAAAGGAAAGGGCAGTGGATAAAGAAAATCAAGATTCAGTCGGATCTTACATGATAGCATTGGTGAGCTCCTTTCCATATTCTCATAGCAATCTGTAGATTTTTATGGATACTCCAGTAGTTAGACCAGTGCATTTATTTTCCTAGAGATTTTGATTTGTTGAAGTTTTGAAACATAATGCTATTTGTTTTCTCATTCCCATTTATAGTTTGCATTGTTTGAATGTCTCTATATCTGACCTGCTGCTATATAATGTACCAGATTGCTATGGAGTAGTAAACTAGACAGCAGATTTTACGATCACATAGGAAGATCGACATGAATAGAATATGTTTTCTGGTAAGGCATTCTCATCTTAAGCTGGTAAGGCACCACATTATTAATCACTAGTAATGGTGCCCAGCGTTGCTGGGCATAAGTTGAGAGCCTGTAAATGCTTTGGGATGCAGTGAGAAAAGCCCTATCCCTTTCCCTTTCCCTTTTGCTCTATCCCGCATTTCATTTTTTCTTATTTTCTCTATTTTTTTTTTCTTTTCTTTTTTTTTGCTCGTCTTTCTCACATGTTTCCTTGTTTTCCCATTCCTTTCCTTCCCCCTTCCCTGTTCCCGATAACCTTTTTCCCTTCCCTTTTGCTCCTTTCTCCACCTTATTCCTTAATCTACACCGTACGTAAAGTTCCTCGTTTGTGGGGTATGCAAGTACAAAATTTGCTATACTGTATATTCGCAAAATACTATAAGATTTCAAGCAGAATACTATATGGTGTTGATTTTGTACGTGCAAAATACAATTATGAGGGCTCTCGCTGCCCTACGTCACCCCCCGTGTGAATATGCACCCAAACCAAAGGGGGTTTAAGGGGGATTTTAATTTAAATGTGTTGGACCCAATGGTTGTGTTAATTAATGTCAATGGTAGTTATGTGTTTGTTGTTAATATCAATGGTTGTTATGTGTTGGTTGTTATATTGTTGGTTTTTATATGTTGGATGTTAATGGTTTGTGTTGCAAAAAAAAAAAATTTGGCCCCTTCGGGGCCTTAGGACGCCCCCCTCCCCTGGGTGTGACAAAAATTTTAGAATTCAAACCAGAAAAAAACTAGAATTCATTTGAGGCTTTCATCACAGATAGCTTTTGAATTTCATCACAATAAAACAAATAGAACATAAGTAAAAGTTACCATAAAGATAGAGGGGATTGATCCCATTATTCTGAAAGTCATAAAGTTTGCAACACCCATACACAAACATTTTTCAACTGGAATTCAACAGTAGCCTTTGGCCTCCATGGATTCTTGTGGTGAGAAACCAAAGTGGAAAACTTTTCTGCTTGTTAGCTCAAGGATCTAGAAGCCTTGGAATTTGCTTAATAACTGCCTCAAAATCTAAAAATGCATAGTAATTTTTTGCAACCTTCATTCGGAATGAGCCATAAAACAATATCCAATAGCGTAATCCTGTATTAATCAGCTGGTAGGATGTGAAAGCCTACCAAACCCGGCCGAAAAATTGCTGTTTTAGCATAGATAACTTAACCAAACATATCCATATCATACACTATCAAAAAGATCTCGGAGAGAGCTTTCCAACGCAATAAAAATCATCTCAAACAGAGCTCTGGATCAAAAGTTATGATAAGAAATGTGTTGTCGGCGGGAAACTGCACTACATGCGCCCTTCAAGCCCTTCATGTGCCCATTATGCACCACACACACAAAAAGAGGACTTTTGTTGTGAGCCATTGGTTGTTGACCATCATGCACCACACGCACAAAAAGAGGGCTTTTGTCGTGAGCCATTGGTTGTTGACCATTATGCACCACACACACAAAAAAAGGGCTTTTGTTGTGAGCCATTGGTTGTTGACTATTGGAAAAAAAAAGGCTAAAATCAATGGCTCAGAAATGGTGCACTCTAGATGTACGCATTAGTACATCCATTTGAATACATCACGAAATCATAGGAAAACCTTAGTGAAAAGCGTACAAAAACACAAAGAAAACCCCCTGTTATTATGCTACATATTTCTCTTTTTTTATGCCTTCTCTTTTCCCCACCCTTTTTCCATGTCTTTCCTTTTTCTCAACCTTTTTCTCTTTCGCCCTTTTTCCATGCCTATTTTCCCTTCCCTTTTCCTCCTTTTCCCACTCTTTTCCTCCTTTTTTTGTGTGCCTTTTTTCCTTCCATTTTTCTTTTCTCCCTCCCGTTTTCCATGCCTTTTTTACCTTCCCTTTTTCCATCTCCTCACCCTTTTCCTCTTTCCCTTTTCCATGTTCCTTTTTTCTCTTCCTCTTTTCCATTTTCCTCATTTCCTTTTTCCCGTGCCTCTCTCTCTTTCCCCCCTTTTCCATTCTTTTTTCTTTTCTATTTCCCTTTTCCCATGCCCTTTTTCCCACCCTTTTCTTCTTTTTATTTTTCCCGTGCTTCCTTTTCCTCCTTTTCCCACCCTTTCCTTTTTTCGTTTTCCATGCCTTTTTCTCTTCTCTTATCCCCACCCTTTTCCCCATGCCTTTTTGCCCTTCACATTCTCTCTTTCCACTTCTCTTTTCCTTTTCCCCCTTTTCATTTACCCTTTCCCCTTAAGAGATCGAAACATGACCAATCACAGCGTTGGTAAGTCGCGCAATAAATCTAGGCCTTCGGATGCATCCAGATGATCTCGGCCATTCAAATTAGGGCTCGATGCACTACAGACTTACGGTATAACATTATAATATAAGATTTTTGCACTTCTTGCACTATACATCCTCAAATCCATTCTTCACGAAGCGTATGCCCTACACTTATCATATATAATTTTCCAGTTCTGTACAAATGGAGACATAGTTTGTTTCATGAGGCAGATTGATCGAGTACAATATTGTGTATCTATGTATGCAGAAATAGAAGAACATGTAGGTTGAGCAGCAAGGATTTAAAATTGAAAAGCTAGGACTTGAAAACAGGCTCACATTGTTAATCGGTAAAGTATTCTATTTGCGAGTAGTCACATGCATGATTGGCAAGCATCTGTGTCAGGATTCAGTGCTTTTATTTTGTGGTTGGTAGCATAGTTTGTGCAATGCTTGCCTTTGTATGTCCTGCTGCTTTTCATCTCTAGATCTTTGATGAGAAGCTTAGTACGCTAGAAAAGGCCTCTGACAGTTTTATGATCTTATTAGGCATACTGTTTGCTTATGGTATTTCAGCAGCCCTAACCATGGGTTGATGTGAATTGGATGTAGCAATTGGGCGAAGCCGATTCTGCTCAAGGGAATGTTGTCATGGCCAAGTTTTCCAATCATAGGTCCACATCTTCTATTGTTATATTTAAGCACTTAGGGGACCCATAACCGTCATGCAATATGTCGTGGCAATGCTAATGCTGGTTTGAACAGTGAAGCATGAATCCGACTGTGTCACCTTCCATTTTATAATAGAAATAGGAATTTCTTTTACTAAAGAGCTTCCATATGTTTGCATCAGTTGAAAAGCATAGATAACGGATTTTTTCATGTTTGCCTATGTTTTGGGCACGCATCTAAGATTTTTAGTTATCATGTTACATGTAGAAGCCACTCAGATTGTTTTTTAACATATTTAGCAAGCCGTTGAAGAAGGATTTAATTGTATGCAGGCCGAATTCATTTTTGCTCTATGGAGGTAAACTAGCCTTTTGTAATAAAGTGTCTTTTGTTGCTTCATCTTTCCATCACAGCAGTGGATCTTTTTCTCATCCATTAAGCATGTTCCACCATTTTCCTTAAATATATTGCAAGTAATAAGGATTTGCAGAAAGTCGCTTGGTAGCTTAAGCAAGTATTACATCAGAGCAGATATCTTTGTTATTTAGAAGCAGCAGAACAAATTTATGATCCTGATTTATGCAAGTCAAATCTTCATATCATGGACACAATTATTCGAATAGTTTGAGAGTAGAGGCAATACCAGCTTAAATTATTTTAGATATTGCCATAACAAGGAACTGTAGTTTCGAAATACCAACTTTCACATGTGTTGCCAAGATGGGCAAAAAAATCCTAACCAAAGTCTTATTGGATGGAGGATCACCCTTGAATGTTATGCCTCATCATGACCAAGAGCAGTGTCTTTTGAACATCTGAAGTTCTTTTACAGCTATTGCAGGTCTAAAATAGGTGGACATCTGATCTTTATATACTGGTGCCTTTATTTTGGTTCAGGTCTGTACATTCAAGAACATTTCGAAAATCTGTATGTTGGCTTATTTTATTTCCATATAAACATATGGTCGTAAGATATATCAAATACATTGTCTTTTAGGTTCAGATAATAGCTCCTGCTCATGGAATGCTAAAGGGCAAATTTTTGACAAAGCTTGGAATCAGATTGGGAGGTTCTAGGGGCTTTTTGAAAACATCCAAAACTTTATTAACTGATGTAGATGGTTTGCTTCACAACACCAGAGGAGTCAAATTAAAGCAAGCACAAAGGAGCCTGAGTCTTAGTCTTAGGCCACAGATTGATCTGATATATGCATGACAAGAGGAGCGGCCTGCATTTGTGTCATTTGTGGTTCGAGAATATCTTTACCTTAGCATTTTTTGGCTGAAAAATTCCACAACGGATTGCTGGCCATATAAACATAGTATTATTTATTTTTATGATATGGTTTCATGTGTTTTGATCTATATAATCCTTCCTTTGGATGACTCCTTCCAGAGTCACAATCGCTCCTTTCTTAGTTTTACGAACCTTACCATCAAGGCAAAAATAAAAGAATCATTGCTTTTGCATCTTCAAATTGATACATCAAACTTATTTCAATGGAAAATGACGAGCAAACATCATAAGCTTCTAATTGTTTAGAGACTTAGCTCATATGTTTCCACTCTATCATACAAAAATTTCACCATCCTTTATGCTATACCATTATGTTTTGCAAGTCCTAGAGAGAAACATAAACTATGTCATGCCAATGAGAAACCTATTTTTTTCTCATGTCAATTTTTTACGCCTGGCACACGCTTTTCCATGACAATGTCTAAGATAGCTTAAACAACAAAAATGAATACGGCAAATGATATCCTTTGTCACTGCTAACAACATCTGACATTGCACATAGTTGCGGGCACTCACGCTGGATTTTGAGGTCTTGGTGCTTTTCTTGCTGTCAACCATGATTTTTAGGGCTTATCAATTATTTTCGCATACACTTTTAGACTCACAACCGAAGACGATATCTGATTCCTTATACGAGCCTATCTTCAGGGTGCATTGTCTCACGTGCTTAATAGTCGTGAGACATCGTGGGCGGTTTGAATCAATGACTCGCACGTGTATTTATCACTTTTATCCCGATTAAGATGTTATCTGTCGAAGAAGTGAAGATATCAGGGGAGCATCTGAAAAACATATTAGGTGGTGATGTGTGCCACATGGAGATGCATACTTAGAGTTCCACCATAAACTAAAGTACGCCAATGAATCAGGACAAAAATTTGTGTTTTACATTTCAGTACCTATTATTAGTTGATGTACTTAGCTACATCTAAGAGTGGCATTTTGAGCATAAGTTTTGCATCTGTCTTTTCAAATTTTGAGTATAAGTTTTGTTTTGTATTTTGAGCATTGTTTTCTCTATTGAAATCCATAAACTCAAAGTTAATGTATTGACGATACTGTAACTAGACAATTTCAATAACAAAAAAAAATAATTACAAAAGCAAATAATGCTCTTGCCAATATCTACATGTACTGTTGTCAAAATTTGCGCATATAGACATCAAAGACCGAGTAAAGACACATCCCAAGACATTAGCCCGGCAACGCCGGGCAGACATTTACTAGTTAATATTGTATATAAATTTATCGAGCTCATACATTGCTCATGTCTCTAAGTGTCGATGGATATGTTCTTAACTGTAATTTCTGCACTGTCATGTTTTTCTAAGTGTCGATGGATATGTTCTTAACGGTAATTTCTGCACTGCCATGTTTCTCTACGTGTCGATGGATATATTCTTAACAGTAATTTCTGCATTGTCATGTTTCTCTAAGTGTTGATGGATATGTTCTTAACTGTAATTTCTGCACTGTGATGTTTCTCTAAGTGTCGATGGATATGTTCTTAACTGTAATTTTTGCACTCTTATATTTTTAATGGTGCCAAATAATGGCGTTTCCCATGCGCGAATAAACATAATGGCACTATAATAACTCAAAAGTGGTCATAAAATAGACTAGAAAACAATTTCGTCCCTAATTGGAATCACGAAATTTTCCATTTTAACGAAATTGTGCTTTTATGAAGCAAATTCACATGGGTTTTGTTGTAAGAATTTATCAGAGCTAATCTATTGCCAATTACAAGCAATGGGCTATTCTTGGTCCTGGATATCCTGCTACTTGCATACCTCCCATAGGAAGAGGCGCGCGTGAGGAAGACTCAAGATGTACGATAAGTAGGCTTTTCATTAGTCACAGCAGCAGTATACATTGGATTTATAATTTGGAAGTGAGTAGGGTAGCCGACCATATCGAACTACCTCGAAAAAAAAGTAAAAGACAATAGTACAAGAATAGGGCTAGGCAAAATTGAGAAACTTCTTATTGGGATACAAAAACACCAGCTCTTTCAAATTTTCAAGGAATAGAATAGAATAGAATAGAGTAGATTTTTTAACGTTCATGAAGACCAAGAGGCCATGGGACCCATACAATAGCCTAGTACAACGATTACTACTAGGATTAAAATACCCCTGCCTTGAAAGATCTTCAAGGGGAAAACGTTTGCAGTAATGATGATACTAGACAAGTAAGAAGAAAATATAGGTAGGCAATGATGATTACTGAGGGTTCAATAATTAAAGACGCTCATCTGCTTGAGAAGTTGTGAAAGCGTGGAATGGAATGTTAAAGTCAAATAATGATTCCTAGCCATCTCAAAAGCGGGACATCTTAGCAGAGTATGGTTTTCATCTTTAATAACCTATAACTAGCAACATGTACACAATCTCGCTTCTCGTGGAAATTGTGGCGGCTCCCATCTACTTGTCTCAATCCATAGCTTGTGGGACCCTGTGTGAATTGATGCAAAATCTACAAGCTTTTTCATGGACAAAGAAGCAAGCAAATAAGATTGCGGTCCTGGTAAAGTGGGATTTATACGTGCATGATAATGACCAGTTTTAACTTGCACTAAGGTAATTGTATCCCACATCTTCTGAGAAAAACGACCATCGAGATATTATTGCAAAAGCTCAGGATCAGAACTAGCAAGCACCATGCACTGTTCCGGTTGCACAGACCAGTGGGCAAACCATGCATTACAATTCTCGTTCCAACATCATTTCAAACGCTGGGGAGATTCAACCATGGGAAGTGCGAGAAGAGGGTACCTATCATCATCCATGTGATGCACCTTGCTGATATAGTGGAGATGGCGCTTCATGGCAGAATATTGAAGAGGCCAAAAAACTGTCTCTCGTAAAGGAATAGCATAAGGGATCGTAGTTTTGACTCCTAGGTTGTAAGTGAGAAAGGGTTTTTGCACATGTTCCAAGCTCTCCCAAGCAGTAGTACTAATGGCAAGCCCCCATACTTCCAGGGATAGGTTCTATACGTACAAAATTAAAATTTCTGACGTATAAAGTTAAAAAATACGTATTTTTTAATAAAATACGTATTTAACGTATAAATACCTCGCCGGCCGGAAAAAAAAATCTTCGCGACGAAAACCTTCGATGGCGTCTGCTGAAATTTTTCGTGTCGAAATAGAAAGAATCGGCCTTGAAAGGGCGGGCGACATTCGGCGTGCTGCGCGAAAAGTTCGATGATAGCGTCTGCGAAAATTTTTTTTCATCGGCTATCCGGTCATTCAGCGTCTGTAAAGCAATATGATGTTCGAAAAAAATACGGCAAAAAATACGGCCAAATAACAATTCGGCGTCGGAAGATTTTGCGTGTGTGAAAACAAACTAAATCGCGTCTGACGAAAAAAAGTCCGCGTCTGTTGTGGCGTTGTTTTCGGCGTCTGCCGGTGGCCCTTTGTTTTCGCGACGCTGCGGTCACGAAGGTTTCGGCGTGCGTCGCGAAATTTTTCAGCGTCTGCGATATAGTTGTTTTTCGGCGTCGCGAAAATCTTCGACGCCGGAATTGTTTTTTGTCATTTTTTATTTTATACCGACAAATTTGTGCCGTATCATACAATTCATACGTATTCCGTATAAAACGTACAGCGTATTGAACCTATCCCTGCATACTTCAGAACCGTACAGTAAAACATGTTCTAGCAAAGCCCAAAACAAGTGGGCTTTCCGTGACCAAACCTAAATCTCTGCTCGAAAAACAATTGTTTTGCATTGCATAGAATGCTCTCCAGCCAACAGTCACACGCTTGGTAATACACTGTTTCCAAAGTGTGTTCTTAAAGGAGACTGAACTACCCAGAGCTTAGTCTTTTAGAGATTAACATGTAGGCCTATGTTCTCACAAAAACTATACAAAGCATGTAAATGTTGTTGCATACTAATAGCAGTATGTGCAATAAGTGAAACATCATCAGCATACATAAGTTGCCTGATGATATAGTGTGCTAAATGTGGGCCTCCGCCACCATGATGATCAAGCCATTCTTCCAATTATCACATATTCAAGAAAAGTGGGACTTATTCAACATTTTGAAACTATAATATTCCAACATGTGGCTCTATTTCTATTTTCAATTTAGAAAAGTTGGAGCAAAATATGGCAAACACATAATGAATATGAAGATTAACTTATTATGCTCACAAAAATAAACAAAATCCTTTGAAAGTGAACATGACACATGCTATTGCATTATTGCGCATGAGCTTACATTGAACCCATCAATGACTACATAATTCAAGATGGTCTTGTGCAATTTTGACTATATTTTTTGGAATTTGCTGAAGGCACTTCATTGTCATAGCAGACTTTTTGGGTTTCCAAGAATGGATGACTGACATAACATCCAACCATTGTTGTGCATCTTGTGGATTGCATTTCCACCTTTTGGTCCAACATTCACGATATTGAGCTTGAATTGTTTTCGCACCTCGACATAATGGTTTCCACCACTGAACATGAACATATAAACCTTTTGTAATCCCATCTGGGTGTTTTAGTGAATTTGTTAATGCTATACCCAACCAAAAAGGTGTCTCGTTCACATTCTCAGGCCTCACAATAAGAAACATTCCCTGTGAAATATGTTTCTCAGGCCTAAAAACTTCCTTAGGTCGACCACTAGCAGGACCACAATAATGTTCTTCTTCTTCTTCTTCTTCTTCTAATTTGTTCGCCTCTTCCTGTACTCCTTGAACATTTGGTTCTTCAGAGTTCCATTGGGAACGAGGCCAAAACCCCTCATGTAGCATGTTGCATCTCATAGGGCTTTGTTTAAGTTCTTTCAAAACATTCTCCCAATATTCAATAACAGGTCTCATTAGGTCATCATAACTAGAAGTTCGTCCAAAACGACCCAGACCAATTTTCCAAAAGTCTAAGTATTTAGAAATGCCTGATACAATGTTATCATGTTCTCTCATCCGTTCGACTAGAGGCAATGGTTCTGGCTCCCCCATTGGCAGCAGTACTTGCCCATCTTTATCTTTTTTAAATAGTTCACGTCCTTCTTTTGGCTTCCAACTAGTTTCCTTTGGATGAACTTTGTACTGAAACTTTGGAACATTCCCATCCATATACAACCGAAAATGCAAAGGCTTAGTATGACCAACCAACTTTTCCTGGCCATCTTCTATATAACCACGTAAAAATGTTTTGAAGTCTGGTACTTCCTGCATTAGATGGGGAATATTTTTTGCAGACTCAGAGCATTTCTCAAATATTTCAAATAACTGGGGCAATGTATGAGCATGATTTTTCCTTAAGCTTTCTCCGAACTTGCTAAAAAAGGCATCAATATCTTCATGCGTGTGCCCAACCATAAGAAATGCCATGTTAACTTCTTTAAAATGACCTCTGGCCACAAGCAATGCCAAATATGCCAAAACATATCTATTTTTATTTTCTGACACACAATTATCAACCTGTAGCAGTAGGACTTTAGGCAAAGGCTTAAACTGAGATGCTTCATCATTTCTTGGCAGTACTTGCCCACTAGCTCTTGTTAACAATGCTTTATGAAGAGGTTGTGTTGTGGAGGTGAACTTTGGAGTCAAATCTCCCCTATCATTTTCCTTAAAACTTTCCAAACTCCTCAAGCATTTGGCTATAGATCCAATAGTAAAATTAGGATCAAAGGACCAATTCCATGTGGAAAAATGACCAAAAGAGTGAGGCCCATGCCCATGAGTGAGTATCCCTGCTAGAGCCATGGGTAATTGCATAGCATTCTTCGTTGTATTTGGATTTGGCTTCAGTCGAGGAATGCATGTTTTCTTTTGATCCATCTTATCATGTATCAAACATATATACTCTTTCGGATGGAAGATAGACAAGTATCGCCAAGAGTAGTAAATATTACGACAACTCTTTTGCTCAAAGTTATGCTTCTCCATCAATTCTAAGAGCTTCACCCTTTCTTGTGGATTTTTTGTACATGATAATCTGTTTTTCAAATCTGTACATATTTCACATTTTGAAAAGTCACCACTATTACGAGCAATAATGACATCTTTGAACTCTGTATTCCATAATCTGCTAATACTTGATTGTGAAATAGGAGGAAGCCCTTGCATGCTGAGTGTGTCATTCACTTCCTTTAACATTGATTTAAGAGTATGTGTTGATGGCATGACCTTTTGACAATCTCTTTCCCCGTCTGCAGTTGTTCTACTTCGATGAGGCATCTGGTTGGCAGTAATATCAATAAACTGGCCAAGTGCTACCGTGGCTGCCGCAACTCTCTCTGTTTTTCGCTTTACTAACTTGTTACCATGAATTCCTTTTTTTGCACCATGCAACCACTCGTTTCTTCTCCTAAAGAATGTGCTTTTCTTCACGCCATATATTGTGTACCAACCTTTGCAACAAACTATGTTTCCTTCAAATAACATACCCTGGTAGTTCCCATTTTCATCCTTTATACTAGCAGAAAAATTATCGTAACTGAATGTCACTTTATCTTCATACTTGAGTGAATGATATTCCTGACGAGCTGCTAAAACTTTTTTTCGATCTGCAAATTGGCAACATTGCCGGTGGCAACAATCAATCGTTGCAACATTAGCAACTACTTCCATATCACATGGATCACCTTTAGGTCTCTTTCTCTCTTTCTGTATCCTTTTTCTCTTTCTGGTGGGATAGATGCGTTTATATCTACGAAGTCCTTCCAATTCATAGAACTTATCTCCTTGAAGTTGATAATCATCAACAGAGTAGTTATCTTTGACCAATGACTCTCCAGTTGTTAATATCAAGTGTTTGATTGGCCATCTAATCAACTTTCCAATCTCAAACATGTCGTTGTCAATAGCTACCTCAGTGACTGTAATTCCAAGATCTTCCTCACCTAATCGGGTACCATCAATGGTGTTTGGGGTCTGGGTTCGGGAACTCCTGGAAGACAGCCCTCTGTGAGGACCCGTGGATCTAACAGGAGAGTCCGGGGGACTATGTCACGCGGGATTTGCTGAAAGAGAAGAAAAGGAAGAGAACAGAGCAAATGAGAGAAAGATGATAAGCTTCCTTGATATCAATGATGAAAATACATGAGCTCTCGCAATAGAGAGAAAACTGAAAAGAGACAAGACTCAAAACTCATCTAAAAACTTATGAGCTAACTCTACTCATATATATAGTACAATGGCCTTGGGCCCAATATAGACACTCTGACTGATCTCGGTGCCGACTCCTGGGAGGAGGCCTGATTTGCAGGAATGTTGGCGGTGCCTCTTGAAGTGCCTAGAATCACGCTGACGCTGACGCAGGCGGTGACGGGCCGTCACTTGTCTGAGCGGCGCCTCTTGTTGACAGCCAAAGGCTTTGACTGCGTGCTCTGCTGCTTAGTCTTCTGCGGAGCCTTGGATGTCTGACCCGTGGTTGACTGAGGATCCTTGAGCTTGACCTGGTCTGTCGTATGCATGAATAGTCCTGTACCAGGAGGCACAGGACTAACAAATGGCTTCATTTGTAAAGGCCACCACAATAAAAGCTGTCGCCAAATGATTATTGTCCTTGTCTACCAGAATAACTTTATTTCCTGGCCAAGTGAATCGGTCTTCTGGATTAAAACGACTATCCTCTTTCTTATCTTGTTGCAATTTTAATGCACACTTGGATCCATCCTTTGGATTATAATGACTATCCTCTTTCTTATCTTGCTGCAATTTTAGTGCACACTTTGGCCATCTGACAAAGGAACCTTTATGCTCAACCAAATATTCATAACATGCTAACCCTGGGTTGTTGTACACATCCTCTAGGGATATGCTCACATTGTTCTCGCCCAACCTTTCATTGTGGCAAAATCTATCTGGATCAACAGTAAATATTGTGCCTTTTGCCACCTCAATATCATTTTCAAGCAAAATGACATTCATCCCATCTGCAAGGTTTAGTGTCTCCTGAAGAAGAGGTGAACTGTTAAGCAAGTATAAAATGCATAGAAACTAAAAATATAACGAATCTAGCAAACACATGAGTTATTGCAATCACATTATTTAAATAACCAACCATAATGGAAAACCTATGTTTACAAAACATGGATACCAACATAAAAACTACACTACACACAAGTTTGTCAGTCC
Organism: Isoetes taiwanensis; assembly: GCA_021234155.1. Taxonomy (NCBI): domain Eukaryota; kingdom Viridiplantae; phylum Streptophyta; class Lycopodiopsida; order Isoetales; family Isoetaceae; genus Isoetes; species Isoetes taiwanensis. The sequence goes on along the minus strand of JAJEKV010000148.1, from coordinate 1,021,291 downwards.
CTAAGATTACCGTGTGCTTATCATGACGAGATAAATATTCGAACACCTCACACTATTATAGGAATAACAAACATGTTTTGAATGTGCACAATACAAGCGTAAAGAACTGAATAGCTTATAACAGAAAATGTTGTCATCCATACGGAACAGACATGAGGCATGTGAATCTTTAGCATTTTAACCTCTAACATGTGTTGGAGGTGTTAGTTTATCATGGCACAAAAAATCTTGTCCTTGAGCCACCTTAGTTTGAAGAATTGACAAAGAAGAGAAGACATATTGTTTTGATTTAAAAAAAAAAACAAAAAAGGCTTATTGTATCTGCCTAACCTGACAAGCCATTCTTGTGCGGCAATTTGATCTCACAGCCTGAAAGAACCAACACCCAAAACATAACATCAGAATGTATTTAGGATGTATGCACCTATTTATGCTAGTTATTAGTGGATCCAAACACTAGGCACTTCAAGCATGAAATAAACACCTCAAACACGTGTTAGAAGTTGGGTATGTCCACGCACTTCGATCCAAATGTTATTCCTTCTTAGAGACTGGAAGTTGCATTGGTTACAAATTTCAAGCCACCTCAAACACGTGTTAGAAGTTGGGTGGGTCAACACACTTGAAACATACGTTGAAGGTGGCACCAGAAAACTGCAAACTGCAAACATATTTATTCTGTCTTAGAAATTGGAAGTTATACGATAAATGAGGATTAAAAAAATTTCAAGCATGCATTAATATAAGCACCTCAAACACGTGTTAGAAGTCTTAGGGTCACGCACTTCATACATACCATACCATGAAGGCCACTCCAATAATTGCAAACCCCAACTTAAAATACTATTCTTTCTACGATTAACTATCTATCTATCTTAAAATATTATTTGGCAGATAAAATCGTGGTGAAACTAGAATGTTTAGGGTAAATAAGGCATATCTATCTTGTCTAGATAAAATCTAAAGTGATCGAAACCCTAAGATTAAATAGAAACGGATATTAGGTGATCGAAACCCTAAGATTAAAGAGAAACAGATGTTAGCTAAAAGGTGATCGAAACCCTAAGATTAAATGGAAACAGATGTCAGGTAAAAGAAACAGATCGAAACCCTAAAATTAAATAGAAAGAGATGTTAGGGTTTGCAAGAGAGGAGCGGTGCGGCGCCGAAATAAGGTTGCATCATCCATTTTTGGCATCGGATTTGTTCTTTTCGATTCTTGCCGTTATGCTTGAAGCTGTAAATTTTCCTATTCTTTTCCTGATTCTCTGCTTTCAGATCCAACTTTCGATCCATCTGCTTTCGGTACATCTACTTTCGGATCCATCTGCTGATTGAAGGCAGGGATTTTTCGGATATGAAGGCAGAGATATTTCGAATCCATTTGCTGATTGAAGGCGTTGATAGAATCGGATGATTTTTCGATCTATTTTGTTTGATGTCTATCTTGATGCAGATCAGAAACAGATGCGATGCAGCAGTAAGGTAAGGAAAAAATACCTTCATTAGCATTTTGTTGTTTTCCAGTCTGTAAGTCTGCAGATCCATTAATCCGTCACACAGGATGTCGTATATGCCTTTTTGTGGTTGTCAAAGCCATATTGAAGAAGCCAAGAACGTCCTGGACCAAGATTGCAATGGACAGAAAATGGGATTTCTTCAAGAACAGATTATGCTTGTTTCAAGAATTAAGCTGAATAATTTTGAATCGGTGTTAGTTAACGTGCCATTGGTCTCAGCCAAGGTTCGATTCCTTGGGGTCTTGGGTTTTGATCAGTCTTTAAACTCTGTAGCACGATTTCTGTTTCTGTTGCATTGAATTTCCTAATGTAAATATCTCAAACGTCCGACTAACTAACCGTGATTTGAAATTCAAAAAAAATTACACGTGGCTATTTCTGACTTAAAATACATGCATTCTATTTTTGTTTCTTTCCTTTTGCTTGTTCGTACATTCAGCTATTATCCTTCCTTTTTTGTTTGTTCAAGCACCAACGGGAGTGGAAGCGCCTACAGCAACAAGAAAGGAGTACAGGTTTAGCTATTGTAATAGGAAGCAACGTCAGAACAGCAACATGAAAAGGGCAGATTTGAGTTATTTTGTTAACAAGCAAGTTTCAATAGAACAGCAACAGGAAAAGGACAGATTTGGGTTATTTTGTTAACAAGAGGGCAGATTTTAGTCATTTTGTTAACAAGCAAGTTTCAACAGAACAGCAAGAACAGCAACAGGAAAAGGACAAGGACAGATTTGAGTTATTTTCTTAACAAGCAAGTTTCAGCATCAGCTATTGAGAAGAGAACTATTATGGCACCAAAGAAAGGTAGGCTTGTTTATTGAAATTTTAAATTTCTTTAAGAAACTATTTTCTTCTTGTGTCCAAGAGTTGATTTTTTGCTTTGTAAACTGGATTTTTTTGCTAGAGTTTGCTTTGATGATGTATCTGTATTATCTTAAATTAGATTTGAATGTGCATTGAATTTTGATTTGATTCTGAAGTGAATTTGGCTCCATTTTTTTCTTGCATGCAAATGATAGTTGAACAAAAAATTCAAATATTATTGCTGGTCATTCATGCAAATTAAGGTTCATGAGTGTTGTATAGGTTGCTTTGCTAGTGATTTCATGATCGCAATGTAGAGTTCATGGATTTTTTTATGCATGGCCTTATTTAGTGCATTATATAGTTAGAAGTCAAGAAATGCCCTTTTTTTAGTTTTTGTTAAACTACATTGCTCATGGCTTAGACTTATTGTGCATCATTTTTTTACTGCTTTAGTGTAACTTCCAACACGTGTTGGAAGTTCAATAGTTCTAGTAGCTTCATGTGTAGTGCTTTTGTGTAACTTCAAAAACACTGAAGCATTAGGCTAGTGCTAGCTTTGCCTCTAGTTGCAACTTCCAACCCATGTTGGAAGTTTAGCATATAGGCCTTTGCTTTTGTCCGTGTTTTTGTAGAACTAGTGATAGTACTCGCCTCTAATGCAACTTCCAACGCATGTTGGAAGTCTTGCATATAGGCCTTTACTTTTATCCCTGGCTTTTTAGAAACCACCATCTAATGTAGATTTCAACATTTTAGCATGTAAGCTTAAGAATCTGCATCGTCGAGTCTTTATTCTTAAGTAACATCCAACACGTGTTGGAAGTTATATCAGTGCTAGTAGCCTTCATGCTTTTGTGCTACTTTCCAAGAAGTTGTCATATTTTGTTTCAACACATGTTGAAACTTTGTAGTTTTGTGTTGGTACCACGAGTGTCATGTACTAACAAGTCTAGCATATAATAAGACATTGGTTCCAACTTTAGCATGCGTTATCTTGCCACATTCTATATAGTGTAACTTCTAACATGTGTTGGAAGTTCAATAGTTCTAATAGCTCCTATGGGTGTACCATCAAGTAGGCTAGAAAGTCCTATGTAGGACTTTAATGTGTAGGCTTTCTCTGTGTCATGCTTTTGCCTATTCTCATGCTTATCCCTATTTTGCAATATTTCCAGTCGTGCTTTTGTGTAACTTCAAAAACACTAAAGCATGAGGCTAGTGCTAGTACTTGCGTCTAGTGCAACTTCCAATGCAACTTCCAACGCACGTTGGAAGTCTAGCATATAGGCCTTTGTGCTTTTGTCTGTTAGTGTAGATTCAAAAACACTAAAGCATTAGGCTACTGCTAGTGCTCGCCTCTAGTGCAACTTCTAACGTATGTTGGAAGTCTAGCATATAGGCCTTTGCTTTTGTCCGTGGTTTTCTAGAAACCCCCATCTTAGATTCGAACATTTAGCATGTAGACTTAAGAATTTGCATCTTCCAATCCTTATTCTCAATTAGAAGCTACTTTAGTAACCTTTATGTGTGTGGTGCTTTTGTCCTTGGTTTTAAGGTCCTATTTTTCAAATCTGAGGTAACTTCCAACACGTGTTAGAAGTTACTTTAGTAGCCTTTATGTGTGTGGTGCATCTTGCAATCTTTATTTTTAATAAGTAACATCTAACACGTGTTGGAAGTTACTTCATTGCTAGTAGCCTTTATATGTGTTATGCTTTTGTCCTTACTCTAGGTTCTTACTCTAGTCATAAAGTGATCAAGTAAGTATATTTATTATGAACTTACAATTGTTATGCTTGAAGCCTAATGTCTATGACCCTAATGCGTGCATGTTGAACTAATATAGGTGAGCAAAGACCAAGAGCCTCATCTCTAGAGGACTTGCAACTTGTGCATTACCAAGAATGCAAAGATCTGTTGGGTCGAAGGTGGTGTTTTGAGGTCATACAAGGATATACTGCCTACAATGAAATATGTTTACTAGATGATGAGCAACATGTATATGGTATCTTGCTAAAAATTGATGAAGTTCCTGGGGAAGATGGAAATCCGATGCTTGTAGCCGTTACTGAGGATGTTAATGATGCAAGTATTAAAGGGTTTGTTGTCTCCTTCGATAATTTTGACGTCTCTTGTATGAAAAAATCTGATGATGTGAATATAAGTTGTAGGCGATATGGATTGAAATTGCCAGATTACACAAATGCTGAGAGGGCTGGGATTTGTAGCATCACAGATATCACAGATTCTCTGACCATAGTCTGCACAAGACTCTCAAAGGAAGAGACAGGGTCCAAAATTTATGCAAAATACAATAAAAAAATTCCTCCAGGTCCTATAAGTTGTGAAGATCTTTTGAAGAAAAGAAAAAGTACGAAGAAGGTTACAAACGATGAGAACGAAAAAGATGGGAGGAAAACAGATAAGGATGGTGGGCCAAGGAGAAGAATCAAAAGTACAAAGGGTGTTGTTGCCGAATCTTCTGACCAGATGGCAGATAAGAATAAACAGATTGTTGTTTATCAAAAAGAAAGTGCTTCTATGGTACCAGAAAAGTCAATGAAGAAGAGGGCTATTAATGAAATAGATAGGGAAGTGTTGGAAAGCCCATCCAAAAAGAGAAAGGGAAAGAAACATGTACCAACAACAGAAGAAGCTTTATCTGAATTTCAAAGATACTATGTTTTTGGTTTTACCAATCCTTTGATGGTACGGGTTGAGAATTGTATAGTTCCAGATATTAAAAGTAAGCCAGAGTTTGCTCAGTGGAACTATAGGAAGTTAAATTGGAAGCATGTGGAATGGTTAAAAAGGCAAATGATGGAACATCCTTCTATACTTCCAGAGGCAGCTGACTTACTCCCAATCAATCCACAGACATTTAAACCTCTTGAAATAAAAGATCTGAGTGAAGTGTATAGTGATAATATTAAATTTGTTGTCATTGCGGGTCAGCACTCAATGATGGCAATGCAGATGCTTTCAAAAGAAAGTGACGAGTTTAAAGCAAAGTGGGGAGTGCGTGCAGTACGAATTCTTTCACATGAGACTCCTACGTTAAAATTGATGGAAATATCTGCACAAACTAACTTGAAAAATGAAAAAAATAGATTTGTATCTCCATTCCAAGATAAAGTAGAGCAAGCAAGGGCTCAATGGGAGATTATGGGTTGTCCGCCAAGGCCCGAACAAGGAAAATCAACTCCAGAGGAATTTAAGGTTGTAATAAAATCCCTCGACTTCCAACACACGTTAGAAGTGATTTCTTGCAATCTAATTTATTGAATGTTTTATATTTTATTTCAGAATTATGAGGAAGTCGTGAAGCTCACTTTTGGCAAAAGTTCAGTAAATGAGATGCACAATCTCATAACATCGGAAAGAAAAATCTTTGATAAGTGGATTACAGCTATGGAGATGTTTAATGAAGGTAAGCTGCCTGGAGAGCCTAAAAGTGGCAAGGAAATTTGTATGTCATTATTTCGTTGCACAATTCAATTGAAGCCCAATGAAATGGAAAAAATAGCAGATGCTCTAATTAACGGGAAAGTTGCTTGGGTAAAAGGAACAAATGTTCTTAGCTTTCAAGAGTTTACAGATAACCTAAAGCATGACAGGATATTGAAGGAAGCTATTGTTCAACACTTAAGGAAATACACTCGCCTTTCTAGTTTGACAATTCAAAGGATATTGAATGAAAGTCCAAGTATTCGTGCATCATGGAATGAGCTTAGAAGCTATTGTGAAAGTTGGTGTAAAGCACAACTAAACAGTCGCCAAGCAAACTCGCAAATTCCAGCATGGGCAAGTTATCAATTAGAAAGTTTGTGGGATAAAGATCATGGACATTCAAATTGGAGGAAGCATAATGTGGTCATGGTTTATGATGTGGGATCGAGGGCCAGCAAAATTAATGAAATAAAAAATATTGAAAGCAACAGATCCATATGTTTAATTGTTACACATACGGATGGTGGTTGGCAAAGGGAGAACTTCAAGATGTTATTGGATTCAATAGCAGATATCAATGCTGAGGTAATTATCAATGCTTTCTTATTTGAAAGATTTATAATAAACTTTAAAGCTTTCATTTTCTTTACTAGAATGTTCTTGGCTATACCTCCAACATGTGTTGGAAGTTAAATATAGATTTGTATACATTGGATTATGCTAGTGCCTCCCATCTAGTGCAACTTCTAACACGTGTTAGAAGTCTACCATATAATAAGTCATGTGCTCTTCAATTTTAGCATTGCTTCATTTGACCGCCTCTTACGTAGTGTACCTTCCAACTTCCAACACGTGTTAGTTTAATAATGTTAGTAACTCCCATGAGTTTAACACATTGGCTAGAAACTTCCATGTAGAGTAACTACCAACATATGACATATCATAGGTTAAACGTGTTGAAAGTACTTTTTGTATTCATGTGTGCCATGCCTTTGTCACCAATTTGTCACCTCCCATGTTGTTATCTTCCAACACATGTTGGAAGTTAAACTTCTTTCATTGCTTTGTGTAAAAGTGATTGGAAACTTCTTTCTATTCTCTTTATTTTCTTACGTTTGATTCTTTTATGTATGCAGGAATCATATTCTTTCCTGTTTTTTTCCCGTACTTACTAAGATAGAAGGGAAAGTCCAATTGGCCTTCGGGTGCCATGAGTCAAGCACAGATAAGGGGAGTATAATATCCGTGAAAACATATGTTGTGCTTTCACTTGTTTCAAAATCAAGGAAAAGCAATTTGGATAACCTTGTACAAGAAACGTTGTCCTTGGAATTTCGAAATGATGATGAGATTCCGTCTTTTGATCCCACGCGTGACATTCCAAAGACAGAAACATCTTCTAAAGATTTATATTTGCGGCCACTAAGTTACTCAATGATAGGCAGGGATCAAGTTGGTCCTATTGTAAAGGATACAATTTCAAGAAGTGCTATCCTTCGTTTTATAAACTGCTTGTCAAAGTCTAACCAGACAATAGTAGAGGTCAACTGTGGTGGAAACATCGCAAGAGAGGCTTTGCTTATGGGTAGAGAAGTTTTGGTATTCACAGAGTCAGTGGCTCAAAAGACGGCAATTGAGGCTATCGTCAGCATTTTTTCAGGACTAAGTTTGTTTCAGATATTTGCACCAGTCCGTTCAACACATTCGCATAGCCAATTGTTGCAAAGGGAATCTTCAAAGACCAAAGGGGATGAACATCTTGAAGTTTTATCATCTAACTCTGCATCCACGTCATCAAGTTCTTCTGGATCAATATCAAACAGATCTGGAAATAGTATAGAAAGCTCTTTGAATGAAAAACTTGAGGAAATTCCAACTGCTGAACAAGAAATTCCAACAACTGAACAAGAAGACCATGAAGTGCAGGAAAACACTCCAATAGCTGGACAAGAGTTGGAAGGAGATAACATGGGTACATCATTGCAAGATCCAAACTATGAATCTGGTCAAGTATTGGTGGCATCTCATGATCCTAATCCAAGTGAAAACCAGGAGCAGAGAGAAAGACGAAGAAAGGGCAAATTGGTACAAACCTCAGGTGATAATCTATCACATCCTTTAATCAATTCAAAGTTTGAGAGATCTTCTGGGCCTAGTGAGTGGAAAGTTGTTAGAGAGATAGCAAAAAAATGGAAAATCAATGAGTATGGATCCAACTTTGATGCATTAGATTGAAATAGTTACATCAAGCATATGTTGGAAGTTATGTAAACTAATGAATGCAATTTCTTATTCATAGGAATATGATCTCTGCTGCAAGTTCTATGGAGACAAATTTTCAATATATGACTTTAAATTGTTGAGATCCTATCTACTATCATAACTTTCCATAAGTTTAATGTATTATTATGATGTTTGGGATATACATAGTATATAAATAATGTATTGTATCACGAGTTAGGGTATGTATTATTATGATGTTTGGGATATACATAGTATATAAATAATGTATTGTATCACGAGTTAGGGTTATAGCATTGGAATTTATTTTAATATTATCATAGTTTTATGCATTTAATATTTCATAGAAGTTGCACTAATGGCTTTTTGTTCATAGATGTTGAAGGTGTCCCTGAAACATCTTCATTTCTTACAAGAAGGCTTATTATACTTGACATGAATGGAGTCCTCCTAAAATGTGAGCATCAAGAGTATAACAAGTATAAGATAATAATTAGGCCAAATTGCGCGGAATTTATAAATGAACTTTTGAAGTTTGCTGAAGTTGGAATTTGGACCACAATGTCGGAGACTGCCCTCATGATTTGTTTGAAACAAATTGTCCAGAATGATGATGTTTTCAAATTTTTATGGACTCAGCATAAGTGCACAAACTTGGGCTACAATAAGCTCTCTCATAAGAAGCCATTCCTTATTAAAGACCTTAGAAAGGTATGGAGAAGGTATCCAGAGTACAATGCTCATAATACTATAATGGTTGATGATGATTGCAGAAAATCTTTTAGAAATCCAGAACATGTGGTGTTGCATCCTTATATATATTCTGGAGATGAATCGGACATGTTTCTCATGGATATATTGTTACCATATTTACAAGAAGCATGTACATCCACAGATACACAAGAATACTTACGTTGTAACGTCAAAGATGACATTTTTCAGAAAAGCTTGCCAGAGCAATCCAATGAAATTCAAAGATGTCTGGACCATATCTCTGAGGTTTGGCAACCTAGAGAAAGGGTTGGTTCGGCTCCAGGATCCGAAACAAATACTACTGTAACTGCCAGCATGGAATGGGACGACAGCAAAGGAAGTAATTTATCCTATCTTGTAAATGGTCCACCAAAATTGGGACAACCTACTCGCCATTATAGAACAAGTGCCGAAGCTCGAATGCAAAATGCAGCTAAGATGCGATTAGCAATCAATGCAGGATATCAAGGCCGACGCATCTCTTCGGTACTTGCCGAAAGATATTTGAAGTCTCTGAAAAAAGATTTGAGAAAATGAAAACATGTTTGGTGGATCCATATGTACTTATCTTTCATGTGTAACTTCAGTGTTTCATGATATAATTGAATGAAAATATTTGTTTTTAGAATGAATTTATGTGTGCTATTAGTATAACTTCATACAATGTTGGATGCTGTTAAATATAATACATGTGTTAAATATAATACATGTATCGAAATCCTATTTGCAGAATGCTCAGTCTTATACAAATTTTTTCTTGTACTATTAGTATAACTTCATACCATGTTGAATGTTTCTAAATATATTATATGTATTGAAACCCTATTTGCATAATGCTTAGTCTTATGCAAGTGTATTTACTTTATTAAGAACGAATAGTATATATGGATTCTTATGTGTCATGTTCGAATTATTAGAAATACATGTCCACATAAGTGTCTCAATTGCCCCATTCCCATATTAACTACTATCAAACCCTTAACGTGAATGTTGATATAAGTAATTTTTTAATAGGGCAATCCATAGTGTGGGACTTGCATAAGTCCCACTTTTCTTGAATATGTGATAATTGATCAATGTACAAGCCAAAGAGTGTAGAAGATAGAGGGCAATCCTGTCGTACTCCAATATTCCTAGTGATTTAGGTATCCAATGCTGGAAACTTAGCGAAGATCCTTTCATAGAGCCGGTGAATTGCATTTTGAAGGTCATGTGGAACTCCAAGTGCACCGGAATGTAAATGTGGATAGCTGGAACCAATCAACTAAAGAACCCCAAGATGTATTCTAATTCTAAGAACCTGAAAAAACAAAAAGTCACAAACCAAATGCCCATAAAAATCATTAGTAATAACAAAAAACATAGATATATGAAAATCTCCAGTTGGTCGTATGTGCCATGCGAATAAAAGAATTCTATAAAATGGATGGGTTGGTTGCGCATGCCACACGAATCAATAGCAACAAAAAATATGAATATAAAATACAAAATATCAATGAGAAACATAAACCTCCAGAGGGGCTGGTCACGCGTGCCACACGCATAAAAACCTTTATAAAAAAAATGGAGGGGTTAGTCGCGCGTGCCACGCGAATCAATAGCAACAACAGTATTGATTATAAACAAAAATTCTCAATAAAGTTGTACATGTCTGCCAAGCGAAAAATATAAAAGAAGAGAAGGGACAGAGAGGGAGGGTTTCTACAATGCCACTATACTGTTGTGAGAAGAATGCCGAGACACATGAGAAGCCATATATGTATCGCTCATCCTCTCCTGGGAATGTCGATCTAACGACATGGATCGATAGCATTCATTAACAGAACCTTTTCACTTGCAAAAAGGAAGCAGTAGCTATTTTCCAAGTAGTTTGTGGGAAGTAAGGCCTCAAAGCCGAAGTGGTTTGATCTTCTTGAGTGGGATCCCTTTGAGGACATCAAGGAAGGATACTTTGTGCTAGTAAGGCCTGACGATGAGGATTGTCCAATATGGTTAGGGGTGGCACTCTCTGATGTAACCACCACCATGGCTGATGGAGAGGAGTTGTGTCCTGGATTCCAAGTTCAATATTGAGAGCCCATTGGAAGACACAAGAAGGGCAACTTGAAGGAGCAATAAACCATCATTCAATTAAATTGGGATTATGTCTGTTCCAAAATCGCGCCAGATAAGCGTTATTTTTAGGGCATCTAGTGTTTTTTCAATTCTATTTTTGGCATTTAAAAAACGTAGTGTATGTTGCATATATAGTTATTTTTTCATATTTACTTTAAATAAGGTACTTATTTGCTTGAAATTAACATCACAACATCACAACAAAATAATCAGTTACTTAACGAAATCAAGCAAATATTACAATACATAAAAATAATATTGCTTCAATATTCACATCTTTTTAACAAATTTAAATCTAGAGTTATGATATTTAGGCCAATAAAATTGGAATTTCTATACAATTAATAAATGAGATGTCCTACAAAATGCTTTAAAGCAGACAATTTTAATAAATGGCCTTCCTCCCAAATACTTTAAAATAGACAATTCTGGTCAATTTTGATAGGTGGCGTCTATGTTAAATCGCGCCTGGCGCAATTTCCCAAGCTATGTGCAAACTGCAGGGAGTTCTAAACCCCTGTTTCTTCACCCTTTTCAGCAGAGGGTAGATAATCCTGTAGAACATCTTACGGCTTTTTCCTTTCATTTACCTTATAAGCAAAAGTAAATCCATGCTCAAAGCATTTCTATTTACCATATTGTCGCTTCAATACTAAGCACGCTTCAATTTACAGTCCAAGTCTTTATTAAAATCTTTAAGCTTGAAACCGTTAAAATGCTTCTCCAAAGCCAGAGTAGCATGGAACTTCAAATCTGAGGGCCTGGAAGTAGTATGGAAGCGATTGGATGCTTGCATTAACCCTTGAACCACATTTTACAATGCTATTCACTGCAGTTGAATGCTTAGAAACCAATTTGGCACTTCGAATCTCTGCCAGCAAAATATGCACTGCATGAGGTCCGTTGTTTTCCGTCCTTGTTTCCAAAGCTTCATCACAGTTCTGCAGCAGATTGCCGAAATGAGCTCCACCTGCTAGAAATGAAGAACAGCTACCTCCCAGCGACCTTTCTGCGACCCCTTTTGTTATTTCCATACCCTGTTCAACAAAGCATCAAGTAAGAATATTGTATGCAAGCATCAAATCATCCGGAAAGGGCTACTTACCTCAGCAAGAATGTAGCGATGAGATCTGTAACCAGAGCAGTAGCAGAGCCAGCCGGAAGTGTAGCAGAGGCACAGCCATCGGAAGCAGGGGCCGCTTCTACTATGGAGCCCATCGTTCTTCGAATTGTCATCGTTCTTCGAATAGAAGCAGAGGCAGCGCCATCGGAAGCAGGGGCCGCTTCGCTATTAGGGCAGCGCCATCGGAGGTAGCGCCATCAAGAAAAGAAAATGAAATATAATAAAAGAGAAAGAGAAATATAAAAGTGGGAGGAATTTTTATGACGGGGCGGGACGCGTTTTGAGAAAAGGCAAAACGCAAAAAGAGGAAAATTTTGGGGGGAATTTTTTGAGGGCGGGCGGGAAACGCGTTTTCTAAAAACAAGAAAATTCCAGTAAAATGCACGCAAATCTCCCGTGTTCAAAATTCCCAAAATTATGACATAATCCGAATTTAAATGAATGATGGTTAATACACCGACTGCTGGGAGAAGAAGTGGAGGGCAAATCATGCTGATCCTCAAAGGAGGGAATTGGTGGAGTGTGTGGTATGGTCATATCCAACTTGTCACATTTTAAAAGCCAAGACACACAAGATCTCAAAAAGGCATGGACAAAGCCATGAGCAACCTCCATGCTATATCATTGTATGAGGGTAGATAATATTGAGAAGCTTGAAAACTTTTTCAACTAGTAGTTTGTAAAATTTATGAGGAAAACAAGTTACCCAGTTCTTTGTGTGTGATGTGTAATTCTATTCAAGCATTCAATTCAGAATTTTTTTATTCTATAGTATGAGTCCCATTTTCAGTCTGAGTCCCAAATTTCGAGATTTGACCCACTTTAATTAATATATTGTTTCTCAGCACGGATGACCATATACCAATGCTGGTTCTGTCCTTCAGATGGCTCAACAATTTGTGAACACCAGGTCTTGGATACACCCATTTGGTCTTTGTCTCTAGAACCCCTCCAGGAAAAAGGAGGTGCAGCACGGTACTCTACTTTGGAGAAGAACCAGAGAATTTTCTATGCGTCATTCATGACAAGATGGATCAGCAAAAAACATGTTTGCCTCAGTTTAGGGCTATACCAAAATTTGTTGCAAGGTCATTCCCATTGCAAATATCACTAGCTGGATTCATAACTCATGGCCAGGGAGTAGTGCATCACGGCCATTTTACATTAGAATTATGGGGTGATGGTCCAAACTTCCATGTTGGTAGCATTGCAAAAGCATTGCACGATTTGGAACATGATTTTAATAGAGATGTTCGTTCTTGTAAGCCATTGCAACAACTCTTCAAGGCATTGCATGACACTGCTACCATAAAACTAGAGGATTTGACCATAGGAAGGATGAATGTGCCAGCACCTGCAATTCATGTGAACCCAATACCGGAGCGTCGACTACCCAAGAAGCTACTCTTGCAACTTGACAATTGTGTTGGCCAGAATAAGAATAGATACTTGTTTGCATACGTGTCATATCTTACATGGATTAGAGTGTTTGAAATAGTGTATGTTGGTTAGTTAATGCCTGGCCACATTCACAAAGACATTGATGCAATGTTTGGACATTATAGGATCAAATTGCAGAAAAGTGATATCACCACTTATCCGATGCTTTTGGAGCTATTTAAGCAGTGTTCTTCACCTTCTCCTACAAGAAGTCCCCAACTAGAAAGAGTTCATAGAGGGTTATGCTCGTGAAGGACTTACTGGGCATAGTGTTCCATTGCAATTTATGTTTTTGATGAAAAATGGAAAGCCAATAATGCGATACAAGATGAGGGCTGGAGATCTTGTGTGAAAACCGGAAAATAAGGATGTATTGATTTGGAAAGAGGATGTGGTAGGTGAATCAATAGTGTCGACAGGAGAGCCTAAGGCTATGAAATCATTATGAGAAGTGAAGGAGTGTGAGCGGACTATGGAAGGGATAATGGAATATATAAAGTACTGGGAGAAATCCTTAGCAGATAAACACATAGCACCGGGAAAGAAGCGTGAAGCACTTGTAAATTACTGGAATGAAGTTCATATGCTTTTAGGGAGCTTGGACACAAGTAGTAGTGTCCTTCGAGAGGGTTGGCTACCCCAAAGTCGATGGAAGCTCGACTATGGTCAATTCTAACCTGATCAGCAGCCGATCCACTTGATGATAGAGGAGTCTGAAGAGGAGGTGGAAGAGGAAGAAGAGCACTACGTTGGACCTAGAAAAGAGCGTCTCAAGTATTGTGGACTTGCTCCATATGATTCTAAGATGGATTTGAAGGATGGTCAATATTTGACCGTCAGGCCATCAAATGAAGTTACTTATCCTATTTGGTTAGGGTATACCGTCTCGAGCATTTGTAGGGAAGCTACCAACCCTAACAGAAACAAGGTGCATATGTGGAGTGGTGGCGCTCAATAAGTGGGAAAGGAGTCATTACTGAAAAGGAGCGCTACATAGATTGTTTTAATAAGCAATGGAAGTATGATGCAAGTGATCCGCCCCAATGGGTGAAAATAAAATTCGTGTTGATGTCATGGAACCCCCGAAAAGGACAAGGTGGATCCGAGAAAGGGGTACATGAAGATTGCAATCTCTGTGAAGGATAAAGTTCTGAAGTCACTAGAGAAGATAGTCGAACAAACAAAATAAAGTATGAGAGTCCATGAGTATCTTATGATGTGAATTTTACTTTCATTGTAATCCTACTTTCAGTGCATCTTACTTTTCATTGTATTCGTGCTTTTATTGTGCTCTTACTTTCAATGTATGAGTCATTATCGATGAGTATAAATGTGTTGAGTTACATCTACTAAGTGTTGATTAACTAAGTGTTAACTTGTAATTTGAGACCTGTTAGAATTAAGGCTAATAATAAAAAGTATTTACATGCAATTCCGCATTGTTGAAATTGGGGTTGCCACTATTTGTAAATTTCAAAATGATGGAATAATATCAACATAACGGAATCGTGGTTCATCTTGTTGTCCGAAAAAAGGAACTAAGACCCGACAGCAGCGCCAGTGTTTAGGGTTTGGGTTCGGGATCATTTGCAAGACAGCCCCCTATGAGGACCCGTGGATCAAACAGACAAATCCTAGTATAGTATGTCACGCGAAATTTGCAAAGATAAGAATCCTTGAATATAAAAAAGACTACATAAGATCTCACTAAGACGAGAAGACTGAAGCAAGACGATACTAAGTCTCATCTAAAAACTTGAAATCTAACTCTACTGATATATATAGTACAATGGCCTCGAGCCCAAAATAGACATATGGCAGAGCCTTTGTGATCTCGGTCACTAACTCAAGGATCATATGCTTGATTTGGGGGGATCCTTGCAGTGCCATCATTAGTGCCCTAAATACCGCTACTTTAAGGCCAAACTCCCCGGAGGCAGTCATTTTCTTGTCTAATCCTCTTCTTTGACGGGGGCGTGGATTTCTGCGTGGTTTTCGGCGAGGGCGTGGGTTTGCTACTTGACGCTTGACCTGGTCCCTTGCCTTTGACCTGTGTTGTGTTCAGGATTAGTCCAATGCCTGGCAGGGGACTAACACTGAGTTGTGATGGCTTTATTTATAATGTTTGATTTCATATTCAGATGGGTGACAACTTGGACGATCCTTTGCACCAAGTAATCGTGATATTGCAGGACCTTATGGTACTAGTAGTGATCCCGCTCAGATATTTCGTGAATGCGCCCAAAATCCTCAGGAGACCATTACTGAGGCTAGGGTCCTTAATACACATAGAGACAAATCTAGAGGGTATCATTATTGTTAGAATATGATGAGTCAGCAAGGATCTAGAATAGATGTCATCCTAGTCAGCAATAAATGAGTCGTAGCTATTTAGGGAAACGACGTATCTGTCCGATGCATAGATAACTACTTTTGTTGTATTGTGTTATTCAATCAATAAGAAAAGCCGCATATATATTCTCCACCATCTCTATCTTCTGTAATCTTAAGATGGTATCAGAGCTTTGTTATGGGGCGTAGACAAGGCTGCCGCTACCACAGTTTCGAAGAAAGTGCACAGAGGGTTTTACAGAGGGTAAATCACAGACTTCGGCAGAGAAGGCTTAGAGAACAGATCAGAATTCGCCTACAGCAGAGGAGGAGTGTATTTAGACGCCTCCATTTTCCACAAGGAATTTATCGGTGAAATCCAGGTATAAATTTCATACACGAAATTTGAGAGTCAGAAAGCATGGCAGGATCAACTCAAGGAATAGATAAATTCTTTGAGAAATTTCTAGAGAAATTCACTGGAAACAATTATCATACCTGGTCCCTAAAGCTTCAATTAATCATGATGAGAGAAGCAACCTGGACAGTTGTAGATGGCACAGAGGTCAGACCAGCAGAGGCAGCAAAAGCCATGGAATGGGATCAAAGGGACAGAAAAGCAGTCACCACAATAGGGTTAGCTCTTGGGGAAGAGTATATTCACCTTGTGGACTTGAAGAAGAGTGCTAAGGAGAACTAGGAGGGACTGAAAAGACATGTGAATTGTCTTTAAAACAGCAATTTTTTTATCTCCACATGACCTCAGGGGAATCTATTCCATAATTTTTGAGTCGGTTGCGTGCTCTTGTCATACAATTAGCAAGAGTGAATGTAAAGGTCTCAGCAGAAGATCAAATGGCAGTGTTATTGAAGGGATTGGCCTCAGATTTCAGATCTATTGTTACAGCATTGACAAACCTCCCAAATTAGTCAATGGACAGCTTGGTTGCAGCGTTAATAGAGGAAGAACGCAAACTAAAGTTAGAAGGAAGTGCTAAGAATACAGCTTTTATGATTAAAGACAAGAAGAGATGGTTTGGAAAGAAACCAATGCAGACAAGGGATGTTCCGTCAAATGGGAATAGAAGCCCAACTCCGTTTGGCAGCTTTAGAGGGGAAGCAAGCATGCAGAATAGGATCAGAAAATCCCCTTGTTTTCAATGTGGCAAAGCTGGTCATATGGCGAAGGATTGCAGGACCAGACTGTCGTCATCAGTGGATAGGAACAGATTTCCATCAAGAAACTTTAGAACGGGAGACAATAAAGACGGTGACAAACTCTTCATGGTAAGTTCATCACCAAGAATGAATCAGATCAGGGATATATGGTTGGACTCAGGCGCATCAATGCACATGAGTTCGGTAAGAGACATATTTGAAACATTTGAGGCATCTAAATCTGAACAGCAAGTATATGTTGGAGATAATAGGGTATATAAGGTGTGTGGTCGAGGCAGTATAATGGTGCAGATGGGGACTGATGTAAAGAAGATCCATGATGTGAAATACGTACCAGGATTGACTCAAACTCTACTATCAATTGGGAAGATAGCTGATATAGGATTGGTGGTGACATTCACAAAGTATACTTGCACTATATCAGATGAACAAAGTGTGCAGATCGCTAGTGGGACTCGCAAGGATGGACTCTACAAATTAGATGTTACAATCAAGATTCCACATCAGGCATTGAATGTAAGAAGGAGTATGAATGAATTACAGCTTTGGCACAATCGTTTGGGTCATGTGAATGTGCAGTCAATAAAGAAGCTATACAGGGAGAGGCTGGCAGTAGACTTGAACATTGGCAATGAGGAAGAGATGGAGCACTGTGAGGCATGTGTGATGTGGAAACATAAGAGAGGCACATTTCCAGTAGGTGAAAGTGAGCGAGCAAAAGATGTATTAGAGCTCATACACTCTGATATTTGTGGCCATATGCGCGCCATGTCTATTGGGAATAAGCGATATGTGATCACATTTATAGATGATTTCTCCAGATTTGTGACCGTTAGATTGTTGGCAAGAAAATCAGAAGTTTTGCATATGTTCAGGGTGTTTCAAGTACAAATGTAAACTCAAACTGGGAAGAAGATTAAGTTGTTACGAAGTGACAATGGGGGAGAATACTGTTCAAAATATTTTGAGGCATATTTGCAATAACAGGGCATTATCCATCAAAGAACCACTCCATACACACCTCAGCAGAATGGAGTGGCAGAGCGTATGAATCGCACAGTGATTGAAAATGCCAGATCTATGTTACGATTTGCTGGGATGTCGGACAAGTTCTGGGGTGAGGCAGTCATGACAGCAGCATATCTTCGCAACCGATTACCAACATCCTCTTTGCAAGGACGCACATCTCACTTCTTGTGGTCAGGTCAGGTTCCCTCTCTTGGTCATTTGAGAATTTTTGGATGTATAGCATACCCCCTTATCCCTGCTAAAAAGAGACATAAATTGGAGGAAAAGAGTGTGCGACGCATCCAGCTTGGATATTCTCTAGAATCGAAGGCCTATAGGTTGTATCATTTAGAAACCAATCGCCTGATAATATGCCGCATTGGAGATGTTAATTTTAATGAAGATATGTATTATGGGGGAGCTGTTTACTGAGGGGATCATCATTGGATATTCTGGATGTAAATTTTGGAGACACCGATGAGTGGTGCATGGCAGAAGGCTCTAGTTCAAACAGCTCTGCGATGGAGGAAGATGAAGATCCTCTTCCAAACTATATTCCAGATGATACTGCGGAAAAATCAGACGAGTCCCAAGTGGGTGCAACAGGACCTAATGTGGCAGATGCACTTAGAGGACAGTAGCAAGTTCCTTTGGTATATGACAGTGTCAACAGGGCAAGGCACATACATGAACAGTTTATCAGAGGAAACAGGGGCACAACCAGATCTGGGCGGGTTCCTAAGTTGTGTGAAAGCTAAGGAAGTGCTAGAATCAGCCAGCTTCAATAGTAGAAAGTGCACTCATCTCAACTTGGTTATGCATGATGAAGATATACATGAGCATGCAACTGTGGAAGAAGCACTGAACAACACACATGCAATGGAATGGCAACAGGCCATGGATGCAGAATACAACTCATTTGCAAAATCGGGCTTGGGAACTAACAGATCTTCCACCTGGCCGTCAAGTGGTTAGTACCAAATGGTTGTTCAAGCTTAAACGGAATGCAGCTGGTCAGATTGAATGATTCAAAGCACAGTTTGTGGCCCGAGGGTTCTCCCAAATTGCAGGAGTGGATTTCACGGACACCTTTTCTCCCGTAGTAAGAATATCGTCCATACGCACTCTGCTGGCCCTAGCAGTTCAGCTTAATTTAGAGGTCCATCAGATGGACGTGCAAACGACATTTCTTCATGGAGAACTTCAAGAAGAAGTTTATGTATCACAGCCAGAAGGATATATCAAAGCAGGAAATGAGCAGCTTGTACGCAGGTTACACAAGGCCTTATATGGGCTGCGCCAGTCTCCCAGGGCATGCTTCGAACGCATAAATGGATATTTGCTTCGATTGGGGTTTGGCAGTACACAGGCAGATGGCAATGTTTATGTCAAGACAATGGGCAGCTTCTTCACCATTGTGGCACTCTATGTAGATGACTGCATATTGGTCTCTAATTCCGTTGAGTTCTTGAAACAAGTAAAAGAGCAACTTAGCGCAAAGTTTCGCATGTCCGACATGGGGGAGATTGATTACTGCTTGGGCATACATATCATTAGAGACAGAACTAAAGGCTGGTTACAAATGGTGCAAAGACGATACATTGAAGAAGTATTGATCAGATTTGATATGCAGGATTCAAATCTCGTGGCAACTCCAATGGAATTTCATTTGCAGCTTACTAAAGATATGGCTCCATCAAATGAAGAAAAGGCGCAAGAAATGCGGAATGTCCTGTATAGGCATGCAGTAGGCAGCCTAACTTATCTGGCAGTATGTACCCGTCCTGACATTTCATTTTCAGTGGGAATTGTAAGTCAGTTTATGGATAATCAAGGACGCCTGCATTGGCTTGCCATCAAGAGGATTATGCGCTACAATGGATTCTGCATTGGTGTATCGAAGGCAACAGGAAAAAGAATTGTTCAAGTTAGTAGGATACACGGATACAGATTGGGCTGAGGATGTTGACAGCAGACGATCAACTTCAGCCTATGTTTTTCAGCTTGGAACTAATGTTATTTCATGGCAAAGCAAGCGCCAACCTATCACTGCTTTATCATCAACAGAAGCAAAGTATATTGCTGCTACTACAGCGGCTCAAGAAGCGGTTTGGCTGCGCACATTACTGCAGGGAATATTGTTACAGCAGTATGAACCAACCTTACTTTACTGTGACAATAGAAGTGCAATCGCACTAGCAAATTCAACCAGTTTCATGCAAGAACGCGCCACATTGACACTCGTTATCATTTCATAAAAGAACATGTACAAGCAGGTACAAGCAGGAGTGATTAATCTGCAGCATTGTTCAACAAACGAGATGAGGCAAATATTTTGACCAAACCATTGGCAAGAGACAAATTTCGGCTGATACGAGATGAGATAAGCATATTATTCTGTGATAAGAAACTGCAAACAGATCCTGGCTGAAGTGGGAGTGTTAGAATATGATGAGTCAGCAAGGATCTAGAATAGGTGTCATCCTAGTCAGCAATAAATGAGTCGTAGTTGTTTAGGAAAACGACGCATCTATCCGATGCATAGATAACTACTCTTGTTGTATTGTGTTATTCAATCAATAAGAAAAGCCGCATACATATTCTCCACCAGCTCTATCTTCTGTAATCTTAAGAATTATAACATTGTCATAACAATGTTCTTATCATTCTTTTTAGGGGGCAGATAATTTTATTGAATAGAGGCACTAGACAACCAGCAAAAATTTCCTTTGTCACGTCAAAGCTATATACATATTTGACTTTATACATATTTGACTTTCCTTTAAGAGCTGGGGTTTAGAGTCTAAAAATTCTGGGACTAAAACCAGACATGAAGGTGCCTAAGAGAGAGTTTCAGCCTAAGAGTTCTGCTCTAGATTTCACAAACTGCCCTTTTTGCCTAGGCCTCTCCTCTGCCAATCTCTGCCTGCTTGCGTACCTGATCTTTTTCTCAAAGCACCTACCCTTTCTTTTCTGTCTGAATTTAGTGAGAGCAGCCTCTCTTCTATTGGTTTGTAAGTTGATTGATCTGTTAGGATTGTCACACAATGGAGGCCAATTCACAGGTCCAAGATGCTGTGCTGGATGGACTCCTGTTAGTATGTATGAAATGTTAATTGGTTGCATTGTTGCTTGTCCTGCCATGGGAGCCATTATGGTTCCTTGCACCAAACTTGGAGTTAAGTTTCCAAAAGATGGCAAAGCTTGATAATTCAGATAAGTCAGTGAATCATGGCCTTGATCTGATGTTCCTTTGCTGTTGTGCTGGGGTCTGTCCTCGTACATATTTTCACTAGTTGTTCCACTGCTCCCTTCAATCTCATCCTTGTCTTGATCCTTTTCGAACACTTGTGAGGTGTGCTGATATTCATTCAATTGAGAATAATTATGCTGCAGATTTTCTGAAATGCATTGATCAGCTAATCCTAATTTCAGAAAGGAGACGGATTTTGTCATTTTCTTATCAGATCCCTTCGCCAATGCAAATGAACCTGCACAATTGTCTTCGCTGATCAGACCAGTAAAAGAGAGTTTTTTGCATAAAATAAACATAACTCCTCAACAGAGAAAACTGTTTGTTTGTTTTTTTCCCCTTGTTTCCTTTCTTCCCTCTATTTTCTAGTAACAACAAACTTAATATGGGCATCATACCTCCACATGATAGCCTCAGTGACAACTCTAGTACAGGAGACTCCACCGACTGCAAAGGTATGCTAAGAAATCAATATATGCCTGCTTAGACTTAATCATTTGCCATGCTGCATGAAATAGAAAAGATTGCAAGCATTTCTATGCTAGGAACTTACAATCTTTTCTTCACCATTTTCCTGGTCAGCACTGCAGGTCATAGACTCGCTTATTTCCAGCAAAACAGAGCCGAATGAAGAAACATTTGCCATGCTAAGACCACCAATGACAACATCCCTCTCTTGCATGCCCATCTTCATAAGATACAAGAAAAATAGCATTAACCCAGAAATCTATATAGAATTTTATATAAGAAACAAATCAACTCAGTACTATAAAACCAAAGACTTACCATGCGTCTTCTGCGCCACATATGTGTCCACAGATTGAGGAATTCATTCCTGCGAAGGGGTTTTACTAGATAGTCTGCTGCTCCATATCTCAGGCACTTCACAACCATTGCCATATCATGACGATTTGCCATCACTGCATATGGCAATACGTATCAAGCAAGCTTGGATGCCCAAATGTTCCTAACAGAGAAGGAAAAAGAGAGGGAAATCCATCAACATGAGATTTCTCTTCTTTTTTCTTCTTTGATGTATACGAAAAATGGAAAACTTACTAATAACAGGAACGTGCTTCAGCCTTTCTCTTCTGTTGAAATATTTGAGAAGCTTAAGACCTTTTCCTTTAGAAAACTCTATGTCCACCAGAATAAGGTCCGGTTCTGAGGATAATGCTTTGCGAACATCTTTTACATTATGAGCAGCCATTACTGCCTCACAACAATGGCGTAAAAGCTTCAGTTTAACAAATAATTTGGTAGGCAAAAAACAAAATCAGAAAGAGATACCTTGGTATGAACAACGATTCAGCAGGTTAATGGTTTCACCGGCGGTAGAAGAAAAGTCATCACAGAGCAAAATCCGAACCCTGCTACGGTTGAAAGCCATTTTACCATTCAGTTCAGAACATTCATCATCTGAATCATCTTGCTGCTCCATCGCCAGAGAAAAAAGATGATAAAAGGCAGCAAGAGAACAGCAACAGGATCCTCCAGTTCATAGCCGATGAAGCAGTTCAGGTTTTAAGGAGCCGCTCGCTCCGGCGGGGCGATCAACAGACGGCCAAGATGTGAAGCCCTTTAAATCCTCACCGTTCGCTAGGCCATAGGTTATAACCCGCCTACGTTATCACCACAATGGAAATAACTAGTTCGTTGGATAGGAAAGTGTACACTTGGGTCCTGCACTATCACTTTATTGAGCAAAAAAAGCAAATCAAAGATTTCAGCTTATCCTTCCCTACAGCCACTAATTCTAAAGAACAAGGGGGACTCTCCTGTCTTCATCGATCCACCATGCCCCCACATTCACAAATTTCCATGAATTTGGTCTCTCGTACTATCGTGACCCGTCTGGGTGTGTTCAACACGATCACAGCTGTTCATTTCATTATGCCCCCACTGGCTCTACGTTTTAATATCAACCACTCGCACATGGAGAAGATCTTTCTTTGGAAGCTCGTCATGATCCACATCTAAATGTTACAATCAATGTATAATGGATCCTTGTATGCTACCAGAAGTTCAGATCCGTTTTACCTAGTGTCTTGATAATATCTGGCTAGAAAATAAATAGCAAAAGTGTATTAGAAACAAAAAACCTTTTTAATCATGACGCACTCCATCTAACCTAAGTGAAGCCTCTTGTTGTCCATTATTTGTTGATATAGGTGTGAGTGTGTTTAACAAGAAGAAAACAATAAGTCACCTTCACCTCGTAGCCTTATCTCCAGCTAGCCTCCTTTCTTGCCAAATAGCTTCCTCTTCTTGATTTCTCAAAATGCATGTTCATTACCTAAAACCCTCCTTCGAACCCATGCATTTAACTTTGCATCTAACATAAAACAGTTTACATCAATGCATCTAGTAATATAGGAAGTGAAGTGAAAAGACCATCATTTTTCTTTTAGCTACATATACAATGACTTGTCACTTGTTGACTTGAAAATTGACTTCGGATATATATGATAACCTTGGCATATATCTAAACATATATAATTGTGATACATGCTTTTAGAATATTCTTAATTGATGCTTCCTCATAAAAATGACCTGCAGGTTTTTGAAAAAATAGGGCTTTTTTTGTTTGGAAGGGTAAAACAAGGTCATTCTACTGGTTGTAGGATCACTATCTATATGAAAGAATATGGGAAAAAATGCTATGTATTTTGACAATTTAGACAAGTGTCAGGCCATTAAACAATTTAGAGATTGCTTGCAACACAATATGTATTCTAGTAGAAATGTTATTTTATTTTCACAGTAATATATTTTTTCGTAAACTTCTTTAATTTTTGAGTTCTTCCAACTTGGTTGGCTGCTTTGCCAATTCATCCAGCTCAACATATGTAAGAGGCAGCTCGTTATCTTTCCTCATGTTCTCGAGGATAATTTAGTTGATAAAGAGTAGAGTAGAATAGAATATATTTTTTCTTCTGTTCATCTAGACTTGGTGGTCCAACAACAAGTAACATATAGTTGTCACTGGTCATGATATAAGAGCGCAAAGGGCGAGGATGGAATTAAATTTCTTGGTCTGTATAAACAAATAAATCATTTATAGGTTCAAACCTAATGGCCCCAACATTGCTGGACATTGTAGATATCTATATAAATAATTCCCCGAGGAGAATATACACCTTGTAATTGCATGTAGATGAGGATTTTCGACCCATTTTTATGCATACGATTAGGGCTTTGTGTAGTCGACTAAAAAGGGGCAAAAATTGCCTTCTTAGCAGTTATATATGGTGGTGCTTTTATATGCCCACTGCACGCATAAGGCATCTCCCTCTTGTTTGAGTGCATCCCTCCATATAGGGATGTTGTTTCTAATCCTTGACATTATGAAGTATTAGCTATATGTTTTTTGGATAGCATTCACTAGCTAAAAGAGTATATGAGCTTGGAAACTATTATAGAAAGTGTTAAAATTTTGTAGCTCTTCTGCTAGTACATGTTGAATGCAAATGTTACGAGACAGACACTACCATGGAAAGGACAATAAGATGCTCTGACTAATTCCTTGCTATGTTTGGTACAAAGTTGATGAGTTGAATTAAATTGAGCTAAAATTAATCTCCACAGGGACCAATTGGCCTATGGAAGCATAAAATGTGTAGCCAGTAAATGGCAGGTACTAATAGCAGATAATAGTACAAGTATTACTACTAGGATTAAAGGCCCTGTCTCTCCCCCCCAGTCCCCCGCACAATAAACTATCCTTTCAGACTAAAATGTCAAGGGTCTTAGGGCATCTAATAGGAATCTTAGGGAATCCTGATCTTCTATCCCTGCAGTATGCCCACTTTGCCTTTCAGTCGTCGAAACACTTGAGAGCATTGCTTATTTTATTGTCCAAGAGTTCAACTAACATGGTGTTGGCCATAGTGCTCACTCAACAGTACTCTGGACAGCCATCTGCTCTCTTAACATCCTATCCAGCTGCATGGGTTCTAGCTAAGCAGAAGGCATTTCATGTAGGGTTTGATTGGTTACTATAGTCAATCTGGAAGCATCATAGGCTGCACATATTCCAAGGCATTTATTCATTTGTTCGTAATGTTATTGTTGTAGTCCAGATTAAGATACTGATGGCCTTTAAATCTTCTCCCCTTAGAAAGAAGTGAAGGACCGTGTTTGGATTCAATATCTTCAAATTATTTCTTATCATTAGATTGAAGAAATGACAAAGAATAAATTTTGCACATGTTGTATTGATAGACTTATTTGTGGAACTTGAAATGGTTTGGTATATCAGTATAAAATGTTTTGTCACAAGGTGTAGAAGGTTTGTGCACGAAGCATGTTAGAAGACTTGTGCATGCCCGGGGGATTCACATGTTTTGGGCGTACAAACCATGTGAGTTATACTTGAGGGGTTTTTTTTTACCATTTTACGTAGGCATACGTACCATACTAGGGGTTTTTTAACCACTATTTGGGGTAAACCATATACTTAAAGGGGTTAAAATAGCTTTCATAAGTCAGTATACTAGGGGGTTTTTTACTACCCCCTGAACGCAGATGGCATATCCCCTTTGTTATAAGTGAATCTCCCGGGTGTGCATGGAGCAGATGGCATGCTGACGCATTGCTCCTAAAAGCTCTTATAGCCAGTCAAATAGCAATGTCCTACAAGTTCTATTACCCTTCAACAATAAAATTAAACAACTAGATTTAGTAAATATCTGCAATATGACATCTATGGGTCTTTTAATCCTGTCAGTAATACGCTTGCTGTCCTCTTTTTGTTTGGGTCCCATAGGCCAATCGGTCTCTATGGACGCTAAAAAATCTATTCTATTCTATTCTATTCTATTCTATTCTATTCTATTCTATTCTATTCTATTCTATTCTATTCTATTCTATTCTATCTTATATTATAATGTTTTGACGTAAGTAGTGCATCGAGCCCTAAATCCGACGGCCAGCTTAAATTCGACGGCCATGATTTGATTTGATAAGATTATTTCCCCTTTCTAGGTCAATGCATACGAAGAAAGAGAGAGAAACCAACGTGAAACGATTTTGCCAGATCGCACCATAAGCTTCCTAATTGCTTTCTGTCGAACATGCTCTGGTGTGCATAATAGCTTCTTGCACATAAAATGCAGCTATGGTGATCTTGTGCAGTTTAGGTTTTGAAAATGAAGGGTTTATTCAAGTTTCAATATGGACGTTCAGGTTCTTCTATGTAATGCTTTTGGTGGGACAAAGATCTAGCCCTGCAGAATCCAGTTCCCTTGAAGATCAGATGGTGCAGATACGTCACCGAATCTTTTGCTGAGTGCTGGAATTCTCTGTTTCAAACCAAACATGGCTCGATCGTCCCAATCTTGACCAGGTAAGCATTCTTCCACGTTTTTTTTTTCAATTTCTGGACTTAAAATACAAAGTTATAGTCGGGAATCCTTTCGGCTGCATTTGCATGTTGCATTTAGGTGTAACAAACACAGATATTTCATTGCAAAATGCTACTAACTTAGCAGTGGACTTACTCCCCTGTGATCTTCCTAGGTTTTAAAACTGCTCATACCAAAGATCAACTTCGAGGCCTCCATGCCATCGAAATCAAGTATTCTTTATAATCTGCCCATGCCATCGGAAATCAACTTCCCCTATTCATATGATTTTAGAAGCAATCTTCCTATGTTTCTTGTCTTTGCTACCGGCAAAGATGCGAGGCCTCCATGCCTTCTATCATCTTTCTTGAGTATTCTTTATAATCTGCCATGCCATCGATAAATCAACAACCGACATTTTTGCATCAAAAACTACATTCGAGCAATTCTTGCGATCTCCACGATTCTTTGGCTATTTCGGTCGGAAAATGATGATTTCTATTTTAAGCAATGCATATTAGACTTGAAACTTGCTATAGATTGATTTGTTTACCAAGTTCGGTGGAGATTGATCTCGAATTGGGGTATTATCTAGAGAAAGTGAAGCGACTTTTTTACGTAATGCATCATATAGAGTTATACCCTTGGCGGTTGCCCTTATCTCGGGAAATCAACGAACACAATAGCAAAAATCTTTAAGTTGCTCTTTGTTCCGAATCCGGTCATCTTTGTAGAATAAACCATTGCAAAAGATTTAGTACTAAATACTCAATTAGTCGTTCTACCCCCTTGTGCGTGAACATGATAATTTCAATTTCGTTTAGACCCCATTCTTGGTAAGTGAAACAATCAATTGCATGATGGATATTTTTCCTCGCAATAGAAAACAGAAAGCCATAAGGGCTGAATTATCAATCTTGACAAATGGTCCAAAGCAACTTCGGGTCTTGGCGGTTTCATGCCGGGAGCTGCCATTAGAGTCTCACATATATCTATGTCCGATCGACTTTGTATCCATAGGGATATATATTTTCTTGACATGCTTTATATAAAAGTAAGCCGAGTCCCGGTATTAAACCACCTATTGCTATAGTGACGATTAGCCAGCCAATGTTGCTCCACATACATTTGACTGTAGGCAATGATGGCTGATATCGGCAACTCCTTGCTTGGACTTGGATATCCTATATTATAATGTCATGCAGTGTGTCCGTTGTGCATCTTGCCCTAGATCGGGCGGTCTAGAATTCGTTTCAGGAGATCGACGGTCAGAACAAAATCTTATTTTTTTCTAACCCTTTCTCCATTTTCTCTCAGTGGTCGTAGAGCTCCGTTGGAATTGCTGCATAGCAGAAAAGCAGCTGGAAAAGCCTTTCACAAAAATCTGGGCAGAGTATTTTGTTATCTCTCTTTTGCACTCCGGCATTCCAGATTCGTTTGCTTCCAGTTTCGATGCACCTTGCCTTTGATTCGGCCTGTGAGCAGCTGCCAGATTTGGTCTAAACTCCTTTGGTTACTTCAGTCGAGGCCTTTTGTTGCTTCAAGATTCTAGACTTAGCTCTAAGGTGCACAAAACTAGCTCTAAGGTGCACAAAATTTTAGCATCTTATTTATTTTTTGATGCTTTCTAGATATTTTGCTTCGTATTCTTTTCATTTCAAACAATTTTTGTCTTTTACTCTTGGCAGAGCAAATAGGCTGTTGAATCTAGGCGAGGATGCAGCAGGATGAAGCCAACGACATCTGCAGTCTGTAAAAGCTTTTAATTTGTCCAAGCCTTCTCTTCTTGATATGCTCGGAAACGCTTGGTGTTTGTATGTGGTTTCAAAGCTTTGTCCATTTTATTCTACTTTTGCTGCAAACAAACATCAGCTTGGAATTATTGCTTGGTGCAGGAAATGTAAACATCCTGTTAACATCAAGCATCTGCAGAGCAGTATTTGATACAACTATATTGATGTAACGTGGTCTGCATAAACCAATAGAGCAATTTAGGAATGCACAATGGCTATTAAAGCAAAACGTAGAAGAAAAAAAGCTTTTGGAAGTCACATTAGCACTCCCAAATGATAAGGCCGATTGTATAATCGAAATGTTTGAACTAATGTATTTCAGTAATGGGGATAAATTAAGTGCTAAACAGGGGAATGAGCAGCGTAAATAGCTTCTTAAGATTCACTTACAGATTTTGCTTTTTCCATTATTGAAAAAAAATGAAAAATCTAAGTGCTAGAGTAAAACATTGGATTATATTGAATGTGGGAATTAGTTGTGGAAATGGTTTTTTTGTGGCTCATTGAGTGCTTGGAAATGTCCCTTGCAACAATTGTCATATATATGCATTCCCCATATTAGGAGTATTCTCATATAAAATGTATGAAGCTAATATAGAATAGAATAGAATAGTTGGTGGCTCTTTTGCACGAGGTCTAATTTGGATCAAAAGCTTACTTTTCTACTATTTGTGGAATGGTTATTTGCCAACAAATGCTCTATTTTTGCGGTTTCACCAACATATAACGAATATGTAGCAAAATAACAGGGGGTTCCAGGGGGATTTGATATAGATATAATTCTTGAAACCATAGACCATATCCCTAAAACAATTCAATGGGTTATTATAAAAAAAAACATAGATTTAAGATAAAAAATAGTCACATTAGCTCACTGGTTAGATTGGTTAAAGTAGTCGTATTAGGACATTGAGTTATTTTGGTAGAGGTTCGAATCCCCGTATTTCATATTCTAAAAGCTTAAGCCAAATCGTATAGAGGCTCGATATACCATCAAAACCTTAGGCAAACTCGTAATCATAGACGTCTCCAATCATAATTGAGCATAATCGAAACGAGAGGTGTCAAGAAGCTCCAACATACAGTCTGGGCCATAGGATTGACAGATCCGACGACTGTGGTAGTCCAAGGTGCACCTCGTTTAGAATATGTAGCCACAGTAAATAACACAATGCAATAAATGCAACGCCTTTAAAGGGTTACATTGACCACACATAATTAGCCACAACACACCCAAGTAGCAAGAGTATGAGATTTAGTACACAACATCAACAACTCATAAACATGGCATTTACAATTTATGGGTTCTTAAATGGCCTAGGCACTTGCAATTTACAGCTTCTCAAATGGCCGAGAAGTTACTTTATGCAAAGCACAAGTTCTCAACATTTATAGGTTTTCAAATTATGCCCAGCAACGCTGGGCTCTGTTACTAGTACAACATAATGCACTATTGTAGGAGAACATTTTTCAACCAATTGGTCTGGAATTCTGTCTACTAAATCTTATGTATTTGGTGCCATCATAGTTTTACTTCTCAACATATTTTCACTGCTATGCAGGAGCTCTATGATACCTTGAAGGAGGTAGTATATTTCTTACTTTGTCTTTCAACTTCAATCAGACCTTTTCTCATGCTATCCATACTAATACAGGAGATGGTCCACAACCTAAGAAGTTTGAAGGCAAGTGGAGCCAACATCCATTAATACCATAGACTCTTATGAAAAGGAGTGATGATTATGTGAGAGAAACTGAATCTTCTGTCGAAGAGATGGGAACGGAATAAAGAAATAAAACTCTATTTCAACTGCCAGTAAGTGCATTCAAATTTGTCATATTAAATAACTTAGAACTATTCGACTTAACACGAAACAGTTACCTCATGCAATAATGGCTGGGATGCTTTTAGGCTCAGCAATCATTCTTCCTCTTACCAAATTCTACCCTAGCCTAATATTATAATCCTAGAAAGGGCATGGATGATTGGGATGATTCGTATGGTGTCACAGAGAGCATTATTGCACTTGCCTTTCCAGCCATAGATGGAGACTGCACTTGCCTTTTCAGCCATAGGTGGAGAAGAAGGGGGGGACATCTTTGTCAATTCTACGGGCTCTCTCAGTGATGAGTGTGTTTTTGCATACGTGCCATTTCTGAATATTAGATTCAATCATGCAAACATTGAAAATCGATCGTCAAAAGACTTATATTGTTGTTTGAATTTAACTTCGATCTATTTTGATGCAGGGGACTATGCACGTTGAAAACCTATGCGCAGAAAGATCGTGCTACAAACTGTGCTACTGTTGTTCTAGACATCACATTTTGTTGTCCTTGGCAAGTGCTTCCCTATTCAAAACCATTTAGGCAATCCTTCTTCATATCTACAATCTAATCCATAATACATTGTACATATTTATCACAATGCAAACACTATCATGGAACCTTATCTCAGGGCATACGGCACTTTATCTCAAGGCATATGCTGAGGTTCACACAATGCAGGCGCTGTCATGCATACAGTTGCGCAAAGATAATAGAGTTCTTGATTTAAATGCATGCAGGCTCTCAGATTAATCATAATGGTGGCACTGTCATAGCGCTCTATCTCTCAAGGCATATGCTGAGGTTATTAATCATAATGGTGGCACTGTCATAGCGCTCTTATCTCTCAGGGCATATGTTGAGGTTCTCACAATGCAGGCACTGTCATGCATACAGTTGCGCAAAGATAATAGAGTTCTTGATTTAAATGCACGCAGGTTCTCAGATTCAAGGCTGAATTTTTGTTGATTTTTCAAATGTTGTGGAAGGAACCTATATATCTACAACAAAGTAAATTGTTGTATGCTAAATTAAAGATGTATAACAAGAGTCTTTTATATAAAATACAAAACTATGATGTTTTCTATATGACAATGCGTTGTAACAATACACATGCAAACCCAATGGTTGCATACACATGGATTTAAAGCTCAATCTGCTTTTTAATGTAAGCTTTAACCTGTACAATCATGCACACGCATGTATAAACCTTTGCCAAATCTTCCAGAATCCAAAAAATTTAAGGGCAGAGTAAAAGCTTGCGAGACAATGTTTGAACTAAATCTTCAAGAATTCTACAAATTAAGAGATGGGTTACAAGATAACGTTTGAGTTGCAACTACTATCACGTCAACAAATTGCATAATGTTGATCAATCTTAAAAACACAAAAGCACCAACAAATTGCATAATGTTGATCATTCTTAAAAACACAAAAGCAGCAGACACGATGCATTGTGGCTTTTCTACAGGTTTCAACATATATAAGTCCCCAATTTACAACATATATTAGTTCCCAAACCCAACCCAGTTGACGAATCTTACAACATAAAAACATCACACACTATGCATTGCAGCTTTTGATTTATAGGTTTTCAACATATACAGTTTTTCAAATTATGTCCAGCTTTCACTTACAGGTATATAGATTCCTAAATGATGCCTAAATTATGCCCATCTTTCTTTCGTTATAGGTTTTCAACATATACATGTTCCCAAATTATGCCCAGCAACGTTGGGCACCGTAACTAGTTCTATTCTATTCTATTATAGTAACTATGAAAGAAATATTGAGATATTACTATCTATTACTATCTATTGTCTATGAACCTAACATCTAGCACAATAACAAGGGGTTTCTTTTGCATTTTTATACGCTTTTTGCTATGTTTTTATATGATTTAATGGGCGTATTACACGAAGTGTACTAATTGGTACATCTAGAGTGCGCCAAATATTTGCATGCAACTTGTGCCAACTTTTTTTCCCCTCCTCAATGGTCAAGATCGAAAGGCTTATAACAATTTCCACCCCCTCTTCCCGCCCCCTCTTTGGCGCAGGCGCCTAGCGCCTCGTGCCCCTTCACCCCCCTCCCCCCCTTTTTTTGTTTCTTCATTGCCCTTCTTCCCGCCCGTCATCGCCCCCCCTGCTTTTCCCGCCTAATCCCCTCCCATGCTTTTTGGGTACGGGTGGCCTAAATGGCCAACCCTCAAATGCCACCTATGCCAACGGTCCCCTGCCCCCAGTACACTGGCATGATCTGACAGCCCTTCTCCCCCCTTGCCCGTAAACTTCAAGCTTCGGAAGGAGAACTGGTGCGAGATCTAACAGGGAAAATTTTGTGAATTCAGACATCGTGGTTGGGTGATTATGTTGCGAAATCGTGTTAATCTGCTCAACCGCTCTCATTGAAGTCCCATTTTTCATATCTACAAACTAGGCTGCACAAGTGGATTTCGTGGGAGAAATACAGATTGTGCTTACTCAGTTTGAAGGTTATCAGATCTCAAGCTTTTCCGGTCAACAGTTGATCGCGGATTAAGGGGGTTTTCAGAGATTTGCAACCTCCCGAGCTGCTCTCAGGGAAGAACAGAATCGGAATCCGTATCAGACCTCATGGCATCCCTAAACGCAAGGCTAATAGCAATGAATAGATCGAAGTGCAAGCAATGCAAGGGATCATGAAAACAGGAAGTCGGGGAACCGTAAAACAAAGGACATTCAAACGAAGATCAGCCCGAAATAACTCCCGCCATAGCTATAAGATCCTCCCCGAGAAACAAGCTGAAAAAATAGCAGGAACATTGGAACCGAAACCTCAAAAGGGGAAAAAAAGAAAGCTGGGAAAAGTTCCACAGATAGCAGCGGAAGCAATGAAGCTCAAGCCTCATCCCATGCGAACAGGGGAAAAAAGAACAAAAAAAAAGGTGAAAGCGGTTCAATCCCCTAGCCTAACTGTGGACTCATCTACAGACGAACCCATCCTCTGGTGCAATCCCCGGCAAAACAGAAAAAATCAAAAGGGAAAAAAGCAAAAAAGAAGAAAAGAGCACAAGGCTTAAGGAGGAAAAGATACGAAGACCAAACAGAGAAATTCCAAGAGATGTTCGAGGCCTATCAAAGGGAAAAGGAAAAAGCTGAAAAAGGGAGAGACACAACTCGAAATAGAGATTGCAAGGATATGGATGCTAGAGGAAAAGAAGTGGTAGTGTATACAGCAACTACACAATTTCTAAAAAAATATAGCAAAGGAAGCAGGCCCTAGCCATATCAACCAGTTTCAAGGCATGGATCAAATTGGAGTAATAACTGCAACCCCTGCGGTCAAGAACACTGGGGTAATGTCTGCAACCCCTGCGGTCAAGAACACTGGGGTAATGTCTGCAACCCCTGCAGACCAGAGGGAAAAAATTGGGGTAATGGCTGCAGCCCCTGCAGCCCAAATATCTGGGATTAACAAAGAAGGAAAACCACAACAAAACGAGACGGAGGGTCGCAGAGTTGATCCCAAATGGGACAGCACAAATCAAAAGGGAAAAGGAGAAATGTTTGAATACCTGGACGAGACACCCCCGAATGCTGAAATCTGGGAAAAAGTAGAGAATATGTGCAAACCTGCTGAGAGAAAGGGAGAAAACATCAAACAAGAGGGATCGATGGAAGCAGAACCGTCCCGAGACAAAGCTGGAACAAGTTACCAGCAGACAAAGGAGGCAAAAACAACTCACAACATGGAGGTAACCTTGGATGAAGAAGAAATGGCCCTCATAGACATGGAACCCCGAAAGCTCAAGAACAGTGCCATTCTTCTGAAACACTCCAATCAATGGATGACAACTGAACAAGTTCTCAAATGGTTCAATGCACAAATGTCCATTGCAACAGGAGTTAGGTGCTCCTCTCTAAGCTCATCCTGGTTTGAAATTGTCCTAAATGACAGCAAAAAGATTGAAGGGGTCCTGCAAAAGAAGAGACTAATTGATTCAAAAGGTAACAGAGGTATTATTCTCCCTTGGATTGAAAAATTTGATATGCAAAAAGGGGAAGAAATGTTAAAGGGAGAACAAGAAGTACAAATTCTATTGTCCAGCATCCCAGTTGAACTGAGAATTCCAAGAATCATGAACAAGACAATCAGCAGCATAGGTGAAGTGCTATTTGGTTTGAAGAACATTGGGGAAATGGGGATAAGGGGAAAGGCCAAAGTAACAATCTTAACAGATAATCCAGCAAAAATCCCCCGAAACATAACAGTGGGTGGCAGAACCATAGGCATTGAAGTGCTAAGCTCGGAGTAGCATGCCAATTGCAAGGAGGAAGGCCATTGGAAAAGAGACTGCCCGAATCTGAAAGCAAAGTTGGAATCACAGGTCAAACAGGAACCGGTGGCAAATGAGAACAGCAAAAGACAGAATTCCAACATCAACCCCAATAAAAGATCAGTGCAAGATGGAGGTGGATATGGGAGAAAATCTCAGAATAGTGGGGCTCAAAGCCAAAAATATCAAAACACAGTGGACCTGACTCAGGGAAGGGTTAAGAAGCCTAGGGTCTAAAACAATGGGTAAAAAAGGAAAAACATTTGAAAAATGGCACAGTTACAATGGAGCACACAATCTCAGCCATCATAAAAGAATCCAGCAGAACAGAAGGAAAAGAAAGTACCTCAGAACACCACAAAAAGGCTGGCAAGGACCCTGAGCCAACAAATGAAGTAAAGAAGTCAGGACCAAATGCCACAGCCACCACACCTGCAGTAGAGAAGATGCTGACAACCCCACCTGCTAGGAAAAACACAAAGATCATTGGAAACTTGGAGGAAATGAAACACTAGCTGGAGCCAACTAGTGGGGAAAAGGAAACAACATCAAACCAGCCACAAAACTGTGAAACTGCAGCTGTAAGTGATCAAACCAGTATAATACAGTACACTCTTGCAATTGCCCATGAATACTACCTCAAAGGGAAAAAACAATGGCTGGCAGACAAGCACACAGGTAAATTTCCAGTGGTGGGATTCCCTGCTAATGAAATGGCAAAACAAAAAATGATCCATGAGATAATATGCAGCAATACTCAATGGGCAAAAGACTCTTATGACCTTAGGGCAATTGATGCTGTGAAGGAAGGAACAAGGTTCCTTGTGCTAATTGGAGCAAAGAATCCAAGAGGAGCACCAAATGAGAATTACAGATGGTTTAAACTTGAAACCCTCAGAAGTAGAGGGGTCAAGGTCCAGAATGACGAGTCTCAATATTCTAACATGGAATGTGCAGGGAATGAGCTCTAGAGATTCGAGAATAACAAAATTAGATAGGCTCAAACTGCACATTAGGGAGTTGGAAGCTGAAGCAGGTAGATTTGACTTGGTTGTAATTCAAGAGACTAAGATAATTGATGCAAATGAAAGGAGAAAAATAGCAAGTGGACGTCATTTCTAGAATCCAGCCACAATAAGGGATACCAGACCAGGGGGAGGCACTCTTATGGTTCTTGGGCCAAAATGGGACACTCTCATTGATTACCATCAAATATTATTCCCAGGCATGGCTCAGTTGTTAGTAATCAGACATGGAAGAGAAAAAATTGGCTTTCTAAATGTTTATGCCCCAAGTCAGCAATGAGAACACAAATGTGGGAACAAATCCACCCCCTCATCCCAACTGATCTTCATGGTCTAATGCTAATTGGGGACTTCAACATGCTGGAGGACACAGAAGACAGAATAGGGGGCAACAAGGAGTTGCAAATGTCTGAAAAAGAAAAGGAAAAGTAGTATGAAATTTGTTTTGACTTTGGTCTTTCTGATTGTTTCATGCATGAAAGTTTTGCAGCACATCACCCTGCCTTCACATGGGTTTCAAATGCATATAGGGTACATGAAAGACTGGATAGAATCTATGCCACTGACTGGTTTTGTAAAAAAGGAGGAGGGCTTCAAGTCAAAACAATGTAAGACTTCTCAGATCACAGACCCCTGATTCTTCAAAGCAGAATGGAAAATGAGAATGGAACAAAAAGAAAAGCTGGCATTAGAAGGTCAATTGCAGAAGATTCGGAGCTACAAAGACTAGCCATAGAATACTGGGAACAGAACCATGAACAGGGGTTAGCAAACTTAATCAAATGGATTTCCACAAAAGCCAGACACATGCAAACAGAGCTGAAAAAGAAACGTTTTGGAAAAGAGCTTGCACTGAGAAACAATCTTGCTACTGCCAGATGCCTAGCTGAAAGGAATCCAAACAATGGATGGGCAAGGGAACAGGTTGAAAGGCTAAATGATGAGATAGCATTGGTGGAACAAGACAAAATCCTTAACTATTTTGAAAAAAGTAATGTTGCATGGTTACTTAATGAAAGAAAGTTGTCTCATTCTCACTATGTAGCTCTCAAAGGCAAATCAGTGACCTCCGCTATTCTGGGATTGAGGGACTCTAACATGAAATTGTTAACCCAACAAAATGAAATGCAAAAGCTGGTTGATTCCTACTATTCAGAAGTGTTCAAAGCAATTCCTATGGATGTAGACAGATCAGAAGCAATTGACAAAGTTTTGGCCAAAGTTCCCAAAAAGCTAAATGCTGAGATGAATTCAGGTCTAATAAAACCTTTCTCTGTGGATGAATTGAAAAAAGCTCTGAAGGAGCTAAATGAAAAAAAACCCCAGGATTGGATGGCATCCCCCATTTTTCATGAAAAACTGGGAGTGGTTGGGGCAGATCATTCTTCAATCCTGGACAAATGCCATAGAACAGGGACACTGGGAACAGGATTTCCTAGAGAGTTGCATCTCCTTAGTTCCAAAAAAAGGGGACCTAACAGACCTAAAAATTTGGAGACCCATATCAATGATGTGGACTATCTATAAAATCATAGCAAAAGCCCTTTCTATCAGGCTTAGGGACATCATTCCCTCAATCATAAGAAGCTCTCAAACTGGGTTTGTCAAGGGTAGAATCCAAAAAAGATCTGGCAATCATTCTTTTAACCATCATTCAATTAAATTGGGTTTATGTTTTAATTTTGGGACAAATTTCATATTGCATGTTTTAGTAGCATATTCAAATTCACACATTTCACCTCAAAATTATGAAAACGTAATATCATGTTATTTACAAAATAGTCAATATTTCACAATATAGCACCATATCATAAAAACGTGATAACAAAAATTTACATAGTTATTCAACTTTCTTCAAACAACCCCAATGATATCATAGCCTTCTTCCTGACATCTTGAGGTATTGTAATTCTCGCATTTCTAGCTGGAATAGTGTTTGGAGTCCATGAGTACAAAACACTTTCATAGTCTAGCCAAAGATCAGGATCACTCGGATTTCTCCTCCATTTCTTTGTCCAACAATCTGAAAGTACCTTTCTTTATCCGATACGCTGGTCAACCGATGCACCGACACCACCATTCCACCCGCACATGGTTGAAGTTAATATTACCTTCTTCTTTGCAAATATCAGAGATAGTGAACCCCAACCACACTGGATATGTATCTAAATCTGATGGCTTTACTACCACAAATTGGTGGCATTCTAAGTTAGTGGAAGGTTCATAAGCATCCATGCCTAGAAACTTTGGCCTATTGTTCTTAGGACCAACATAGTGTTTGTCAGAAGGAGGAGGAGCATATTGCTTGCGAATGCTACTTACAAAGTGTCATCAAAATCCTCATCACCGCTAAGGTCTTCCACCTAGTTTTAGGCAACCACCCTTCTTTCAATTCATCCGAGGATGTGTCTATCTCCCCAACAAAGTTAATCACCTTCTTCCAAAGAAGCCACCAAGGCACGGTTGGTGTCATCCGATTGGTTTGCCAATGCTTTATATAGTCTTGATTCCTTCCTTAGTCAATCCCAATTGCTTCACTTCTTCAAAGTAGGTTTTAAAGCTTTTGGTTGACCTAGAGGTATCATAGGCTTGCCATTCTCATCTCTACGCCATATTTCCTCCCTCCTCTCCACTCATCCTCTCGAAGGTCTCATCTTCCATTGGAAGATTGGAATCCCATCTCTCACCCAAAAGTGAACTGCAGAGGCCCGGAATGACCTTCAAGATCCAATGTATAACCATCCACAAAGCTCTTCCAATCGGGCACTTCTTCTATGAGAGAAGCTATAGGGTTTGGAGTAGTGCATTCATGCAAGATTTCCATTAGCCTAGGAAAGTTGGTCACTGTTTGCTGCTTCAGTATACAACTATATTTGCCAAATAATGCATCCACATCCTCATGGGTATGCCCGGGCAAGAAACCCTAAATTAACTCTTTCAAATATCCCCACAAATGTTAAGTAGGATAGGAAAGAAAACATCCACTGTTCTTATTTTGGCCAAAGACAATTATCAAGTTGCAAGAGAAACCTTTTGGGTAGATCTTGAGGTTTAGCACGTGAAGTTGAAGCTCCAACATGTTCATTAGACCCATGCTTCCTAAACCTTGCCTTGCTGAACTTTTCAATATTGTTAGGGTTTCCATCTAACAATGCTCTATGTAGTGCCTGGCTAGCTGTAAGGTCCTGGAGGTGACCATTGTATCCATTTTCATAGTTTCTCAAACACCTCATGATACTCCCAATATGAAAATCTGGACCATCACTCCACAACTCCAAACTAAAATGGCCATAGTAGGTTTGATTCTGCCCATGCAAGATTGCCCCAGTCATTGAGATCTGTAAAGGGTATGATCTGCCACATGACTTTGGTATGTACTTGAATTGTGGAAGACAAGTCTTTTGCTGGTCCATCTTGTCATGTATAATACATAAATAGTTATTGGGTTCCAATGCAGATAAAGTCCTCCACATCCAATAACATGATCTACATGATAGTTGGTCATATGGTCCTTCATATGCTCCCTTATCCTAGCCCTTTGACTAGGTTGCACAGTCTTATCAAGAGTCTCCTTCAACTTAGCACATAAATTGCACTTTACAAAGTTGTTTGAAGTTGCTACGGTGACATGATTGAAATGCTTCTTCCATAACCTACTAAAGCTAGGTTGGGATATTGGAAGAATTCCCAATTCTCGAAGTAGGGAATTCACTTCTTCCAAAATACTCTTTTGAGTACAATGTGATGGCAACCTTTTCTCAACAACTGCTCTTCCCTTTTCATCCCTTCTGCTTTTGTGTGGCATAGACTCGCATTGAAATCAATATATTTTTCAAATATCTCCCCGGCAGCCAAGGTCCTAGCTGTTGGTCTCAACAAACCATTATTTCCATGTAAAGCAATCCCGTTCCCCCTCTGCTTTTTTTTGCCAATTATGCCATGAAGAAGTTGGAATTGCATGGATACTCTCACACGCTTTTGCACATATCCATTTGCCTAGCAAAGGGTATCTTTTTTCTCGCTTGGGTTTCTTTCATCTTGAAGTGCATGCTCAAGATTGTGTACATGTAGGTCCTCCTCTCATCAACAGTGTACTCTTGAAAAGTGGCTCTTGCTTCCACCAATTGTTCTATTGTGAAGAATTGCATACAATCACTCCAACAACAATCTGAGCCCCTAACCTTCACCATTGTCTCACGTTTGGTGTCACTAATCAACTTGGCTCTTTTGCTAGGATAATGTCCGCAACCGATACTTCTCCCCCCTTTGCCTAGGTTTAGAGTTCCAACCGCCAATGGATCAATATCAAGACAATCATTGTCCCCAACAACCTCGTGCTCAAAAAATATAATCCTCCACAAATTGAACACTACTTATAGGCCATGCCATGATGCAAGGAACCTCCAATTGCTTGACACAACCAAAACATTCCTTGTCACCCAAACCTTTACCTTTCCAGTTGTCTTCCAACATCGAAATTGCAATACCAATATTGTCTTCCCCTAGCCTTTCATCATTAACGGCTTGATCGGGATCTCGCTAGCACAATGACTCCTTGGCCTACTATTTCCTTGTTGCACTTGTGCATGATTCTCACCTTCTTGTTCCTCCATTGCACCCTACTATAGAGGACTAATTGTTTTTCTTCAACATTCTTGCTAGGAGTTGGTTTTTCATTGATATTGCTCTTTTCAATATGTTGCACACCATCTTGAGTTGGAGAGGCACCATTGACCTAGGCAAATTGCACCCTTTTTTAGTCAATGAGTAAGAAAAATTATTACACCATAAGATAAAAAAGTACGCACATTTATGGAATATGTAGAGGTAAATCAAATTTTTTTAAAAGCAAGAAATTCCTTGGAAATAGGTTTAATATAATAATAACAATGGGCGTAAACGAAATCATTTAAAACAAGAATTTTCATGGCAACAACAAGGAAATGACATTTATATAAATATATCCAAATTTTAATTATCGAAAATTTGGATATATGATTACGAAAAGACATATAACTAATAGACGTGAGAATTTATTATCCATAATAATATACCCTAGATAATATAGCTGGCGGGAATTTCGTACGCCTGGCGTGTTATTTGAGGCAATAAATTATTTACGCTAAGAGCTAATTAACCCTATATAAATCCGGTTCACGCTCTCAAGACCATTCTGTCCCAATTTTTTTTTTCTGCCCGCCATGAAGCGTTCAGCCTCAGCGCTCGAACTTCATGAAGAACCCGAGGTCTCGTCAAAGAGACGTCGGGTTGATGAAGAACCCCCTCTCTTCCCCCCCTCATAGATTTTCTTGCCCAATTCTCCTCTGATTTCGATTCAGAGGATGATTCTGATTTCGAAATGGAAGAGGAGGAGTTGAGCTCCTCTGATTCCTCTGGTTCTGAAGAGGAGGAAGAGGAGGAAGAGGAGGAGATGTCCTCCCAAGAGCACATGACCGCTCTGCTTCAGGGTTGGCTTGACCCTGAAACAGAGAATGAAATCTCTGAAGAGGAGAAGGAGGAAGAGGAGGAGGAGGGGGAGGAAGAGGATGAGGAGGAAGGTCGAGAATTCGACCAGTTTTTAGAATGGCTGAGAGATGAGCCAGGTTTGCATGTCTGTTTTTATTTTTTTTTTCACCTTTCTTTCTTTTCTAACACCTTTCTCTCTTCTTTGTTTCAGACGTGGAAGATCAATGATGCAGATCACGGGCGGCACCTTTTGTTTTTTGAAGCTTTGCACACGCCTCCGGGCATATTTTTCATGTAATTTTGTGAAAAGCCTTCGGGCACCTGCTTACAAGCCTTCGGGCTTACCTACTGTACATATAACTTTTATGAATGAAATCAAACAGTTTTCATAAACTTTTCTTCAAACAGTGTTCTTCAAACAGTTTTTCTGTACATAAAATTATTTGAATTAAATCCAACTGTTTTCTCCAATTATTTTGTCTCCTGTTCGTCTGCTGTTTTCTCTAAAATTTTGTATCTGCAAATTTTGTCTCAACAAAGTCTCGGGAACACTATAAATCGAACACAGTAACCATAGGAAATTTTCCTATACGACCTAAAACAATTCCCCAACCTTACAAGTCATTTTTTAGCCTTCATAATTTTGCCTTTAAAATCATTTTTAATTTAGCCTATATAAAATTTCTAAATTCTATTTTTTCGAATGCAATAAATGGAATAAAATGCCGTGAGAATTTATTGCATGAAATGCAATATTCTCCATATATACCATATACATGTCATGTCTGGCGGGAAGACCGTACGCCAGGCGTGTTAATTCAAGCAATCAATTATTCACGCTAACTTATTTCTAATTGTGCCTATATAAATCCATTTTACGCTCTCAAAGTTCCTACATTTTCTTCCTTCCTTCATACGATTTGCCGGTTGCGCTTCTGCTGTGTTTGGATCCGCCGTCCCGAAATCTTGGTGAGCAGATTTATATTCATCAATGTTAGATGTTTGGTTTCGGCAATTCCTAACTTACTAAAAGACTCCACCTTTTGTTCTGTAGCATCTGTAGCAGAGGACATCGGAGACTCAGAATTAAAACCAAAAGCAGAGGACTAAGGTCTGCGAATCGAAAAGCCTCGGAATTAAAACCACAAGCATAGTCCTCCTTCCAGCCTCAGAACTCAAGGTTAGTTTTCATTTAGTTTTAAGTATCATCTCAATGGCAGGTTTAATCCAAGAAGACAATTCCAACACTTTCTCCAACCGTATCCCCACTGGGGTGTCTGCGAGGTAAAGCTTCATCCATAGCGCAGCAGTTAATCACTGTAACTCGGACATACTTATCCCCGAGCGGAATTCCATGACAGTTTACAGTCGGATCGATGGAGTCGATCTTGCATAATCCTACTTTCCTTTTCTGATTTGTAGTTAACATGAAACATTCATCTTCGACACTGCAGAAAATTGCTATTCAGACACCTACTATTGGAAATTAATGTTCAAGCTATTGAATGAGATGAGTACCGTAATTCAGAGCCATTCTTGAGAAGCTGATTTGAGTCTCCGGGTTGATTTGAAAAGTCAAGGCGCTATGGAAACTCCTCGCGGCCGGAAAAATTCAATTAGAAGAAAGATTAGGTTAACTACGCTTAGGCGGGATAAATTTGGCGGGATACTTTTTGGGTAGATTGGTTTTAAAACTTAATGAAAGAAGTTTACGGACGGACTTCGCCATTATTATTTGTATGTGTCAAGAATATTTCAAACCGCATTTTGTGTTTTCTTGAAATTCAAATTTCTATTTCTCGCATGTAGAAAAAGCTATTTCTTGCCAGCTATTTCTCGAGCAGCTCGAAAGGCCAGATCCAAGCGACCTTCCTACTGTTACTAGGCGACTCCGGAGATGTCTTCTAAAGTGAATCGAGGTCGAGGCGGACGGGGCAGAGGAAGCGGTGGAAGAGGAATCCCTAAACCCGGCTCCTCTCAAGTTTCAGAGGACGTTGATCAGAATACATAGAATACACAGAACCCTATTCAAGGTATTTAATTTGCCACAGAATACACACTGTGTGGAGAGTATTATGCTTGCATGAATTTGAGATATCTCCTTGCCTTCAGTTAATATGCTTTGCATGAGTTTGAGTAGTTATGCTTTGCATGAATTTTAAGTATTACCATCGCTTAATGCTCGATTGTCCGCTCAGAGAACATAATTTTGCTCGTTTTATATATAGAATATAGCGGTGTTATACGCTTGGAGATAGCAATGTTTAATGAGGTTAAATAGTGTGAAATATGGATTCATGAAGGGTATGTAGCTTAAAATATGGATGCAAAAGCATTCTAGTTTCAAATTCACGCATAGCATGGTCATTAATAGGAGCTACCAACACGCCAAGCGTGATTTGTACTAATTTAGGTTTAAATGCACGCCAAGCGTGATCTTTTGTTCCTCGAAAAGTACTCTAAAAGTGCTCATCTTCTTTTGCAAAGGCCCAAGAGGAAGAAAACCCCTAATAATTCGGGTTCTAATCCCGCCAAGAAAGCAAGGGCGGCGACCCGATGCAAAGCACCATATGATCTCACCTTAGATGATGAAGGGCCGATTCTTATAGCAACCACCGACCCCCACCGCCTGAAGAGGAAATGGACGAGGGTGCCGAAAGTGGTACGCTGACCTTGCCAAGACAAATGGCAAGCTCGACTTAACTCTCTTCTCGAGGAAAAAGGAAGCGCATAAGATGGCCAAACAAGGGATCCTAATCTCTTGTGAGGAAGAGGATGACACCAACCGCAAATTGCTCTTGGAGATTATACGTAAGCGAAGAAAGATCCGCCGTCGGACTTACTCATCTGTGAGCTACCGCATACAAGGATACGCTCATGAAGACAGATGTGAACGGTGAGACATGTTTCAAGTATGGTTGGCCAACCAATGTAGCGCTTACGCCAATATCTATTTGCCAAGGGGTTACAAATGCGTGAGGGCATGTTCACTAAACCCACACCAAGTCACTATTTGCGCTAAGCTAGGAATTAGCTGACTTGAAAGCTTCTAAGAGGGTCCTAGATCTAGGGAAGGATGTTCAACCCGCAGTTGTCGAAGGCATGGAGGCTTCGCTTTTTAGAATGAACAGACCGAGTGGCGCAGCCTAGAGGCCATGAACAAGCTTTGAATAAATACTCACCATTATCCATTGGGTCTTAAGGAAACTTTTGCGATCCATGTGAAGTCCTCATCCGTTCACCAAGCTCCATTTATGTTAGCGTAAGATATGATCCAAAGACATGCCATGGAGATTGTTCGTGAGCATGATTAGTAATCCAGTCAAATGCCTATGCCAAATGGATGTGCTACCTTGGGATATGATCTCAACAAGCCCGCTGTGGGATGAACTTCCGTGATATATTGTTAAATGAAAATATTAAATTGCCGCCATCGACGGGCAAAGATTCTCGTTGAGGCACGTAAGGCCCTCATCGAGCAAAAGTAACAAACAAAGGCCAAAACGCCGTTCTACAATCACTATGCATATAGGAGGTGTCG
Organism: Isoetes taiwanensis; assembly: GCA_021234155.1. Lineage (NCBI taxonomy): Eukaryota > Viridiplantae > Streptophyta > Lycopodiopsida > Isoetales > Isoetaceae > Isoetes > Isoetes taiwanensis. Next base: position 976,756 of record JAJEKV010000148.1, on the reverse strand, counting down.
TATCTTGGATGCCAATACTTCACCTGCAGATTTGGCTGAGATTAGTGCAACGTTGAATGAAATGGGGAAGACATTTCTATACAAAAGGTAACTAACTGCATTAGGATGTTAGCATTTTAATATTCACGTCAGTCGTGCTTTCAATTCAATTGAATTCACGCCGCCCGGTTACATAAATTGAATTCACGCCAGCGTGTTTCCAAATCAAACCAATTCCACGCCAGCGTTTTCAAATCAATCGAATTCACGCCAGGCGTGTTTTCAAATCAACCTGGCGTGAATTCGATTGATTTGAAAACATGCCTGGCGTGAATTGGTTTGATTTGAAAGCACGCCTGGCATGAATTGCATTAGTAACTTTATTCATTTCACGCCAGGCGTGATTTTTCTCTTGATCAATTCTATTCAAATCGCGCCCGGCGTGTTTCTATTCTATGATACTGATTCAATGTCCGCATTTTATTGCAGTCCATACGGGAACAACCTGCGCCACACGCCAAACAATGGGTGGAATATGGCTGCCCATTGCCCACCGTGCCAACCGGGTCAAAGTCCGAGGCATTCAAGCTCTTTGGAGCCGGACTCGTCGCATACAATTATACAAGAGAAGAAGAAAACCGCAAGAAAATCAAAGAAAAAGGTGGTGATGACATTGCGCATCCTTTCCGAAAGCTCATCTAGCGTGTCAGTCCAAATGACTCGTGATAAGATTGTGTTTTGTAAGGAGGCGAAGATGGCAAAAGTGGAATGAATTCGGGACGCTTTATGCACAAAGGAAGTCAGCCAGATACTATGGGTAGGGTGCCTCCCCGTTGATGTAAGCATCTTTGACTTGAATGTGACAGAGATGAGAAAGACTCGTGGGCTAGACGACGACGCCAGACCATTTGGGTTTTAGACCGGTGCTTAAAGAAGGAAGTCTTATACAAGAAGGGTGCTTTCACCAAGGATAGGATGTCCTTCGTTGAGTGTCAGCGCACCATGTAAAGGATGTATCGCATGACAATGAAGTCACCGTGAGGAGCCGAAAGTTACAAAGGCTATCTGAGGATGTGGCATTATCCAAATTGGATTGCCGGACAAATACAAGGTCAAGAATGATGACATCAAGAAGTTTGTATTCGGGTCAAAGGACTTCCTTAAGAATTGGAAGGCTAAAAATACAAAACATAAGGAGACTCTACCCCTAAGGTAATGGCCGAATTGAGAAGAAAAGTGGCCCCTTGTGAAGAAGATTATCGAGAAGACGACACCGGCCCAAAGATTCACCTCCATTGGGTACAAAGGTCTCTTGCCGTAATCAACTTCCGGCCTTAAAAATATATCACTCTTTGTGTTGGACAAAATAGGTGGGAGAGGAGATATGGGCATGAACCGTAAGGACTACAAAGCAGCCTTCTTTACCAAATTGTATAGGATTGATAACCGAGAGGTCCTTCACTATTGTCATCGTTTGTCCTTCGTGTGAGTCACATCTCAGCATGCACTATCCACGCTCATGATCCGGAGTGCCTCAAAGTTATTAGGAGGGATGCCTAATATATGATGTTAAGGATAATGAGTCATAACATCACGGAAGATGGCACATGTGATCTTTATTATGATATCCATGCCGCCGACGTGGAATATGATATTGCTAAGGCCAAGGGTGACAATAGCAAAGGCATGGGAATGTTTTCTTCTAGATGATCCGATCGATTAAGAACTATATTCTTTCATACGGATCGATCACGTAACAGATGAGTCGGAAGAGGATGAGGATCGGGACCCCCCTAAGTGGGGAAATCAAGTACGAGCTACAAACTAAGGAGAAGGGCCCCTTAAATAAAAATGGATTTCCCCGCCTATGGTGGTTACCTCGCCGAGGCATTTGCTCCAATTGATACAACCCGCTTGGAGCTTTATGTTGGAGGTTATATTGCCCGAGAGGCTCTTATGGGTGCAAGAAGATGTCACCGCTTTGTGAGTGATGAGCAGTGCCAAAGACTTTCTTGAACCATTCCTCATGCATGTGCTTGCCAAGTCTCCTAAAGGCCCTTATGGCAACCCGAAATCATCAGCAATCAAAAGTCTCGTGAGACTTGTCCAATTCGAAAGTGGACGCTGCTTCCGTGAGGGACCTAGTAATCTATGACTCCGATAAGGAAAGCAAAGAATGAACAAATAGCCGCTAATCCGGCTGCTCAAAAGTAATCGCGGATGGCGGGCGAACTTAGGGAATATTTTTGCCCACATTGCGGGTGATGCAAGCAACAATAGAGTAGATTCACGGTGTTAACAATGAACTAATTGACAGGGAAACCCGAAATGAAGGCAACGAAGGCGGCTCTAGTGATTCACAGGTTTGCCAAATCAATAGTAAAATAATGTCAGGCCAGAAGGACGCAAATGAACTAATAGAAAATAACAATTCTAACAAATGTAAGAAGACCTAAGATTAAGGGTGGCGAAGGGGAGAATGACGCCGATGACTGCAAATAAACCGAAGATGATAGGTATGGCCTTGCCCACAAAATCGCTACCACGCTGATTTAATTTGTATTATCTTTGAATTAAATCGCCAAGCCGTGCTTTGATTATTTTTGTTGTCAAACTAAATCACGCCGAGCGATTTGATTATGACTATTTCAAATCACGCTTGGCGCTTTGTATTGTTTGTGTTATCGTATCTTGGCCGACCGGATACATGTTTGATGTTTCAGCCTTCCATTGGCGCTTCTAAGAAGGTTGTGGTGTTCGACCTAAACGGAGTCCTTTGCAAGACTTTCCCCAAAAATAAAGTGGCTAGAGAACAGTTTCATCGTGACACCGTAGAATCAAACACCAAGTGGATCTATCCGCTACCGCGACTTGAAGGAGATGCTAGATGAGGCATTCAGTTTATTTCGAGTTGGTATTTGGTCATCCATGGAACTAAGGAACATCAAGGATACTTTGGAGGCACTGGGGAAATGCATAGACATTGGTTGACCTTTTGGGATCGTAACAAATGTGTGAAGTTCACTAATCCCAAGGATCCAACAGCAAGCCTATCTTCATCAAACACTTGAGTAACATGATGGACTAACTTGGTATCGAAATAAGGATGATATAATCATAGTGGATGATGATGCTCTCAAATGCTTCTACAATCAAACACAAAGGCCCCGAATCCACCATCTTACGATCCAAAAACTTTGGCGTATGATGATTTTCTCGTGAAGTTTATGTCTATTATGCATAATTTGGCTATGGGGATGACGGTGGGTGAAGTGTTAGATTCATACCCGTAACCGGATAGAACAAACGGTGACATGGAACCACATCTTGTTAAATACGTGGAAAAACATGGATTGATCCCTTAATGTTTTATTGAATATATGATATTTTTGTATGATATTTGTGCCATGTATCGATAATTTCGAAGTCCGAATTGCCTCGCAAATAATGCAATCTGTTATTATCAAACCTAATATTATCATCTAAATGCTCTTCAATTTTGGTCTCATCTATGTTAACAACTTGCTCTTCATTTTTGCATATTTCAATTCGCATATGAAACGTCACACGTGAATCGCAACCTTATGTTATTTTTGAAGTCCAAAAAAAAAGATTAAAAAAAACAAAACCCCCCTAGAAGACAATAGCAGGTTGGCGTGATTTTGGAGTTGACATAATCCCAATTTAATTGGATGATGCTTTTTTAGACTTCGAAAAAGTCTATGACAGAACAGACTGGGTTTTCATGTAGAGAGTTATGGAAAAATTGGGGATATCTAATCAATTAATCTCTATGGCCTCCATGCTCTACAAGGGCACGAAAAGCAGAACTTCAATAAATGGGTACCTAGGGGATCAAATCCAGCTGTACAGGTCAGTTAGACAGGGCTGCCCCCTTGCACCAGCGCTCTTCATCCTTATGGCAGAAGTCCTGGAGTATTATCTGGCCCCGAATGAGGGACCTGTATATGACCATGACCGGCGACGTCAACAAAAGACCGAAGAGGTGGTCGTCAATAGTAAGGACCGAAGCGGAGTACTGGAAGCTGTTAGAAAGTTACAAGAGGATGATAGTTGGGACCGGGCAAGCGGATCAAGTGAGAAGCGACCAAAGAAACAATAAAGGCCATGGGTTGTCCATGGTGCAACAAGTTCATGTAACTTTGAAATATGTTTTAAAAAATAACAAGTTAGCTTAGTAAATATTTAAATAAATGTGCTTTGGACATGTGGCCAAAAGGCACTAGGTTACGGTTAGGATTAAATATTAGAAAACACAAAAAATAGATGTTGGGGATTATCCCAACTTAGGATTGCCATGTTGGACGACATAGATTAATTGTTTGGCATTATAAATAGAAAAAAAAAAAGTTGTGTATGGGGAAGAGAAAATTTTGGAATAAAAGTTGTGATGATGTTTTCTCCCGTGCTTGACCACGCTTTGATGGTTATTGTGTATAGCATGTTTCTTATCCTAATGATTAAATGTCAAGATGTTTGTAATGCTTATAACAAATAACATAACAAATAAACATAAGATAGGAACGAACAGAAGGAGCGGACTGGCATAACCAGTTTAGGGCAAAAACTACCTGTGCGGCCTCCGACTTGCAATCCGGCAGTGCCGACTGCCATTCCGGCCTCTCCATCGACCTCTTGATCTAGCAACCAGGTAAAAAATGCAGTCATGATCCTTTGATTTGTTTTCCAGATTTGATTCTTGCTATATTGTGAGCATCGATGGAGGTTGATTTAGAGTTATGATTCTAGTTATGTATTTGGAAATGAGCATCAATGAACTCTTCTGGTCATGTTCTGGTGGTTATGTTGCAAATCTGGAAATAAATTATTAGAACTTTTGGTATATCTAGTCATGACGGTAATCATTGTGATGTATGTTCTGTGATGCAGACATGGATATGGATGAGCAAGGAAACGTAAAGAAAACTATTAACTGGACAGACTTCCTGGGCAGCCCATTAACGGTAAGATAAACTTGCCTGGCTGTATTTTCTTATTTTGCAAAGCTGTTACTCCAGGGTGAGAGACTGGAGGGTTAACATTGGTTCCGTTGCCGGGACCAGTCTGTTTGGCTGCTTAGTTTTCTTTGAGATAAAATTTTGTTTTTCTTTTTGCTGTTATCAAGAAAATTTTTGTTCAAACCAGCAAATGGAAATGCAAAGATTAATGGTAGAGGAAATTGCTGTTCAATCCAGCTTAATTTGAGATAAATTTTTCTTTTATTGTTGTAACAGAAATGGCTGTTCAATCCAGTAAATGGAAAATGCAAAGTTAATTGCTGTTCAATACAGCAAATGGAAAATGCAAATGTTATGAACATGACAGCAGTTCCAATAATCCTTCTTGCCTAAAATCCTGTGATGATGCATGGTCATAGTGTCTGCATTATGTTAATAGCAAATGCTTGATGTATAAAAGCCTTGCCGAGGAAAAAGAGAAAAGGCTTGAAAGGAGATTAAAGCAAGAGTTGGAAAGAACAGAAAGGCATGAACGTAGAGAGAAACAAAAAATTGAGGCTGCAAGACAGTCTCAGATATTACCTGATATCAAACCTTTGTTTGATAATATGGCTACTTCTTCAAAAAATCATATTCCATATCCAAAATTTGGAGCTGGAAAATCCTCTGAAACTCAAGCAATAACCCATGTCCATCAATTTGAGGGAATAAGTTCCCTCAATAATCAGACTGATGATGTTGTCCGTATTATTTTATTCACTGCTACGTTGGAAGGAAAACCCGCAGACTGGATGTATAAGAACATGAGTAGTGGCGTGACGTTAAAACTACTATCTATCTATCTATCTATCTATCTATCTATCTATCTATCTATCTATCTATCTATCTATCTATCTATCTATCTATCTATCTATCTATCTATCTATCTATCTATCTATCTATCTATCTATCTATCTATCTATCTATTCGTAGTTGGGATGAGCTTAAGACGAGGTTTCTTAAAACATACCAGACTACACCTACTTATCATGAGCTCAAGAATATTAAGATTAAACACGAGGAGGATCCTCGGAAGCCAGTGAACTGGACCCAAAGCCACATGAACTTGACATAGTTTCTTGGTATGTAGATGGATTTCCAGCTAGAGTTAAGCAACAATTAACTCTAGAGGCTCCAAAAGCATTGGATCAGGCCATGGAAAGAGCTGTAGTAATACATGGAGTGTTGGGTTCTGAGAAAATAGCAAGCTTGAGAAAACGAAAACTGATGATAAGGAAGTGCAAGACATTCAAAGTAAACTGAATGCTGTGGAAGAGAATTTGAAAAAGATTGCTCAAGGAGAAACTAAACGTAGTTACATTTGGTGTACGCGTTGTAGTAGGCCAGGCCATTATGCTAATGAGTGCAGAACTAAGTTGGACACTAAGTTTCGTCACATATGTAAAATGAGCAATCATGATACTGATGCGTGTCGATTCAATGGAAAAAACAAAGAAAAAGAAACAGCCCAAGCCTTTGCTGTTACTCCTCAAGGGAAAGATAAAAAGATTCTGCGGGATAACACCTGTTGGAATTGTGGTGAGAAGGGACACTTCTCGCGGGAATGTACGCAGCCAAGGAAAGACCATAAAAATGGTAAAGCATTCACTAGTGAAGAAACTAGAGCTCTTGATGCCAGAATGGTAGGATTGGACTATTCTGTGGATGTTCAGGCTGTGACTAGGCAAAAAGCCAGAGAGCAAGGGATTGAAATCCCTAGTACTCAAAATGATCTACCTCAAACAAAGAAAAAACAATATCCCAACATAGATGAGGAGCGACAAATTTTTGAAAATGTTAGGAAGCAGCTGGAAGGTGAATGCTCCAAGGGAGAAAACAATGGCTTGAGTGGAAATCAAGCACATGACCTGCAGACTCTTAAGGATAAGGTGTCTCAGTTGGTAATTCCCACACCGTTGAATCTCGTTCTGAGTATGTGGCCGGAGTGGAAGGAATTTGGAAATGTGACAATAGATGAGAATTGTAAATGGGGAAAGTTTAAGAAGGAAATTGGGGACATGACTGTTCCAGTTCCATTAGCTACATTGGGAAGATATTTTCCTCAACTGGGAATACCAAGTGGATACAGTGAAAACAGAAGTACAATTGCTACTTGGAAAACTGAACCAACTGAAAAGCTCAATCCAGTAGTTCTTGTGAAAATGCATGGAATAGAAATTCCAAAAGTCCCAGTTGATGGAGGCGCAGGAGTAAACATCATGACTAATGTTTTTAGAAAAAAACTTAAATTGCATGACTTACAAAAAGCGCCATTCGATGTGAAAATGGCAGATCATCGAAAAGTGGAACCTGTAGGTATGCTTAAAAACATCAGTTTCTCTATTGGGAATTTAGAGTTTGAACAGGATTTCATAGTCTTAGAGACAGACCCTAAAGCAAGAGATTATCAACTATTGCTCGGTAGACCCTGGCTTAGGGCCTCCAAGGCAGTCCATGATTGGTCAAACAATACTCTGACTCTAGCAAAACAAGGGAAAGAGGCTATGATCAATTTACGGACTGGAAATATAACCATTATGCAAGAAGAAACATTGTTCTCCGATGAAGAAGATGAGGACATTGAGGAAGGAGTAATGGAAGAAATTGTCGACGAAGATGATTTCTATGGCATTGATATCGACGGTGAATCGGATGAATTATGCTTTAGGGTGGAAGAAACAAAAGAGTACCCTAAACATTTCGTGGAGGCAGTGGAAAAAGAAATTACTTTGGAACCAACAAAAACTCACAAGTTGGAAGATGGAAAACTTGTTCCATCTATGGGACTCCCAGAGCTAACAGAGCTAAACTTAGGAACAGAAGAAGAGACCAAATTAATCAAGATTGGAGCTCATCTTCCACTTGTCCTTTTACAATGTTCTCTTTTGTTCCTTGTTATCTTTTGTTCCTTGTTATCTTTTGTCATTTTATCCCAACCAAAAGTTAATGATGCCTTGGTTGAGGAGTTTCTGAAAAATTGCAACATGGAAACACACCATGGTTTCACTCACGCAACTGGTTCAGTCCAAATCCCTTTGGAAATAATAGCAAAAGCTCAGAATACCAAAAGTAGAGGATACTATCAAAAACCTCACAAAGTTTATTAACAGAGCAGTTGAGAGTCCGGATCCTCTCATGTATGAACAAGCACAGTATTGCAAGTTGTTAGAAATCATTATAGCCCCTTATCCAGGAGCTAAAGAGCACCTGATAAATATAAATCCAAATAAGTCTTGCCAGGAAACCATGATGGACGTGACTCTCTTTATCAAGGTCAATCATTTACCCTTGGTTTGCATTCAATTATTTGAACAAATGTGTAAAAAGTGTTTTTGATCAATGCAAGTATGAGCTTCTCTATTGAAGAACAAGCTTTAACAGGAGCTAGAAGAAGGGACGCCTATTATTTCCATAAGAGATATCGGAATACTCATTTATGTTACAACCATCAGGTTAAGCAAGAAGACCCTAAGAAAAACCCCAAAAAGGGGGATAAGGTGAGTGAAGATCCCAAGATCTTCACTAAAAAGGGGGATAGCATATATGACCATGACCGGCGACGTCAACAAAAGACCGAAGAGGTGGTCGTCAATAGTAAGGACCGAAGCGGAGTACTGGAAGCTGTTAGAAAGTTACAAGAGGATGATAGTTGGGACCGGGCAAGCGGATCAAGTGAGAAGCGACCAAAGAAACAATAAAGGCCATGGGGTTGTCCATGGTGCAACAAGTTCATGTAACTTTGAAATATGTTTTAAAAAATAACAAGTTAGCTTAGTAAATATTTAAATAAATGTGCTTTAGACATGTGGCCAAAAGGCACTAGGTTACGGTTAGGATTAAATATTAGAAAACACAAAAAATAGATGTTGGGGATTATCCCAACCTAGGATTGCCATGTTGGACGACATAGATTAATTGTTTGGCATTATAAATAGAGAAAAGAAACGTTGTGTATGGGGAAGAGAAAATTTTGGAATAAAAGTTGTGATGATGTTTTCTCCCGTGCTGACCACGCTTGGATGGTTATTGTGTATAACATGTTTCTTATCTTAATGATTAAATGTCAAGATGTTTGTAATGCTTATAACAAATAACATAACAAATAAACATAAGATAGGAACGAACAGAAGGAGCGGACTGGCATAACCAGTTTAGGGCAAAAACTGCCTGTGCGGCCTCGACTTGCAATCCGGCAGTGCTGACTGCCATTCCGACCTCTCCATCGACCTCCTGATCCAGCAACCAAGTAAAAAATGCAGTCATGATCTTTTGATTTGTTTTCCAGATTTGATTCTTGCTATATTGTGAGCATCGATGGAGGTTGATTTCGGTGGTTATGCTTGTGGTTATGTAACCTGGTTCTGTTTCTTCACAGAGCAGTTGAATTAGAGTTATGATTCTAGTTATGTATTTGGAAATGAGCAATAATGAACTCTTCTGGTCATGTTCTGGTGGTTATGTTGCAAATCTAGAAATGCATTATTAGAACTTCTGGTATATCTAGTCATGACGGTAATCATTGTGATGTATGTTCTGTGATGCAGACATGGATATGGATGAGCAAGGAAACGTAAAGGAAACTATTAACTGGACAGACTTCCTGGGCAGCCCATTAACGATAAGATAAACTTGCCTGGCTGTATTTCCTTATTTTGCAAAGCTGTTACTCCAGGGTGAGAGACTGGAGGGTTAACAGAACCTCATGGTCTGGAGCTTCCAAATAATGATATGCAATTAACAGATCTAGACCCTCATGACCCTGAACTAAGGGAGTGTGAATTTGCAGATGACACCGCTCTTTTTGTAAAGAGTTCGGAGGAGAATTTAAAAAAAAAATGGAAACATGCCTAACCACATTTTGTCTGGCATCAGGAGCAGCAATAAACTGGTGCAAATCCTATGGCATATGGGTATCCAGCAAACAGAGGCCAAACTGGGGCAATAGCAAAGGATTCAAATGGCTAGAGCAGAATGAAACTGTAAGATACTTGGGTTTCCAGTTTGGATCAGACATCAATAAAACAGATCAGGAAGTTCATATGGTTTCCCTAATTAAAAATCACCTCGCCAGATAGGCAAATAAAAGTCTCTCTCTTCCTGCTAGAGTTACAGTGGTTAACAGCATAATCCTGGGTGCCCTATGGTACCTCACTAGTGGCTGGGTGGTAGGAAAGAAATATCTTGAAGAGATTACTAAATGCATCAGAATATACATCTGGCAAGATAGGGGAAATGAAGCCGGCTTCTAAAGTGGGGTGGAAGAACCTAATTCTGCCAAAGGATATGGGAGGATGTGGGCTAATTGACCCAGTCAAGCAGGCAAAGGCACTTCTTTTCAAGCTCTTTGTGAGAGCCTTCTCACCTGGCCAGCAGCCTTGGAAGTTGATCCTAAAACATATGCTATTAAAAGCAACACCAGATAGAAAAAAAGGGGAAAATTGGAAACCTGACCCCCTTTGGCTGTTTGCAAATTGCCCCCTGAAAGCAAAAGATCTACAAGGGCTTTCAACAGGTCTATTCAAGCTATGGAAATATTTTAAATCAATGACAACCCAACTGGAGCAAATAACCCCCAGCCAGTTCAAAAAACAGTTTTTATTTCATAAACCCAGAATTAAATTCAGGGGCCAGCAATTGGGGGAGGATAAATACAAGCTAGGGTGGAGATGGCTCCATGGGAAGGGCATCAGATTGGTGGAAGACTTGGATAAAATCATCAGGCCAACAAGGGCAGCCACCCTGCAAAGGCTAATTGAGGTCCTAGGTCCCTGCACAAGAAAGAGAATAATGAGTGATCTGGAAATCCTAAGATGGCTGGGCAGAACTGTCTTACCAGAATGCACCATTGCAAGAAAAGTGGTTTTGGAACCCAACCCCAGACCTGAACAGGGAAAGGGAAGTATGGTGCAAACCATCACCTACAGAAAACAGGGGGCACAAATTTATGACAAATGAGCATGGCAATATCCAACCACAAATAGTAGCAGACCTGCAAGTGATCCCTCCCATGAGCCAGACACAATGGAAAAACATAAGGATTATGGACCTAAAAGGTAAATATATGATAGTAGACCCTGATATTGAGAAAGATCGGCATGTAAACCTTATGGTTTTCAGGAACTGCAATGCAGCTAACCTTGAATGGGATCCTCGCATGTGGTACTGGAACTTTAAAACACCTGGCCAATTTGATTTCTTCTCCTTCACCCCAAAAATGGGAAGAATCATGCAAGCTGTGGAAGAAAATGAAACCTCCAAATTATTCCAGAAAGCACAAACCATGGGAGTAGAACGCCATCTCAAAAGGACAAGATTATTGAAATTAATATGGTCAAGTGGCTGTCAAGCTAAAGTGAAATACCTAATATGGTTTATGGCAAATAAGAGTGCAATTCCCAGGAAGTATGTAAGAGGCCAGCCCCCAAGGTACTTCGAATGTAAATGGTGTGGTGAACCTGCAACCCAAAAACATGTCTTCTGGACCTGTCAGCAAGCAAAAATCATCTGGAAAAAAGCCATCAAAATATGGAACAAGCTTACCATTGCTAACAACAACAGCAACATAACATGGCACATGGTGCTCACAGGTATGAAGGAGGATGATATGCAATATGACAGACAGGTGCTAACTTGGCATTGGGATGGGACTGGAGACCCCCACTTTGATGAATCAAGGGATCCCTATCACATCAATGGTACTAGAAATGATTAGAAAATCTGGAATGTGATAAGAGCTTACACAACATGGAGCATTTGGAGATGCTACACGGTAAAAATGTTTGAAATGAGAGATATTCACATGAACCTCTTGATGGTGGAGCTTTGGACGAGTATTGTTACAACAATAGCAACTCAATATACCTGGATCATGGAAAAAAAACAAGAGAAAATAAGACAGAAGAAGAGGCAAATAAATGGATCGAAATGTGGAGCCCAACCTTCTGTACTAGGAGGGAGACAGACCTGAAATGGAACTGGACTCCCCCATCTTGGATTCTGAACACTGAAAATAGGGGCAGGTGGGGCAATATCAGATAGAAAATAAGATAACCTCAAAGCTTTGTCGAGAAGCTGGCAGGAAGCAGAGGTCCAAAAGCACCCCCACCGGAATAAAACCTTGATAGCATGATTATCCCGCACATGCAAATCAAGACAAACAGGCCATCAAAACTCATAATGGACCTGTAGCAGCAGAGAAAACAATCAATCTCATCTTCAAAGCTCGGCCCCAAGGTATGGATCTGGATCTGGAACTTGGACGCTTGCCGGATCTTCCAGGGGAGCAGCAACAGAGTCACGCCATGTGAAAAAAGATAAAAAGGAAAAATAGCCTCCCCTGAAGTGAGGCTTAAATAAATCAAGTACAGCAGGCGATCTGTCATATGTGGGACACGTGGAGCAATGTAATTTGCATGCCTCACCTGCAAGTGAGACAGTGCATGCTTAAGTCCAGCCTGTGAGCCCTTGAAGATCTTAAGGGAATAATCGGCATCAATAATCCTAACAGCTGAAGTACAGCAGGGCTAGGCAGCAAATGGAAAAGCCAGGTACAACAGGTGGAAGGTTCGAAACTGGCCACCATCATTTTATCCAACTACTCCTAAACTCCCAATCACAGCATTTTGATATGTTGAACATGATGAACAAGGTGCTGCGCACGGAGGGTTGCCCTCCATGGCCGAAGGGTGAGGTGGCTTAAATTATAGTTCAAAGTCATGTTTTGACAATCAATTTAAATTGCTACTTCTAGACAATAGAATACTTGATACCATGACTTTATGGAAATTGGTCTGAAGAAATCTTTGGTGCTTGACATGGAACAAGTATTGCAGGAGCATAAGGACAAGTCTAATAGAGCAGAGAATGGAAATACATGTCTTGTCAGCATAGAAATGAGGGAACTCCTTGAAGATTTCATTTTATTTTTCTTTTTATATTTTATGCCATATTCAAAGAACCTTTTGTTCATTTAAAGTTCAAATTGCAAACACATTTTCTATTTTAGCGTGTTAAATATAAAATATTTAATATGCTAAATGCGCTCTTAATGTATAATCATATAGAAGGCCCACTGAAGGTGGGCGTTTTTTCTATTATATTAGATTTGACAAGGAGTTTGAGCTGAATAGGTTTTCTTTCATACAAGTTCTCCAACTCAATACTGCACACTGTTACTAGTAAAGCTCCTAATTTGATAGTCTATGTAACATAAGTCATGCCCCACAAGTAAGTGGGAGAGGTTTGATTGAACCGGTTTCCATCGCGGTAAATGTCGGACGTGGGCATGTTATAGTCAGCTTTAAATGGCAAAAAGTTCGTTAAGCCCACAAAAACACGTGTAATTTCAAAGACACGAATATTTCATCCAATATATATAGCGCTCCAGTTTGAACCTCTACACTTTGAAGTCTAATCTCTTTCACCACTTGTAATGTGGCAGAGCTTTGAATCTTTGTCCTCGTAATTGCAAAGCCTTTAGGAACCACAGCCCAACCAACTAGCACAAAGCATAATAACAAACTGCTTTTCCCCGAAGTTTATATTCAACATGTAATTGCACAGAGGGGTTTCTTCAAATTGCCCATGAATCCAGTGACCCAATTTCAATTACCTTCTGTATTATGATCGGCTCTGATTTGCGATCATGTTGATGCTAGAAGCCCCATCAAATCATGCTGATTCGGGCTCCAATAAAGCAAATTACAGTCCGTCTCTCTGTTAGCTCAGTATATATGGATGAATCAGCTCAAAAATTCTGCAAATTGCCAATGAATCCATTGACCCAATTTCAATTAACTTCTAGATTATGATTGGCACTGATTTCCGACCATGTTGATGCTGGAAGCCCCATCAAATCATGCTGATTCGGGCTCCAATTAGACATATTACAGTCCGCTCTATTAGCCCAATATACTTGGATGAATCAGCTCAAAAATTCTTCAAATTGCCAATGAATCCATTGACCCAAATTCAATTAACTTCTAGATTATGATTGGTCCTGATTTTCGACCATATTGATGCTAGAAGCCCCATCAAATCATGCTGATTCGGGCTCTAATTAGCCAAACTACAGTCTGTTCTGTTATCCCGGCATGCATGGATGAATCAGCTCAAAAATCCAATGAATTACTGGGCCAAAATCTAATTCTCTGTTCACATTTAGATCATTATGGCCTTCCCAATAACTTTCAGAAAAAAGCCCCATGAGATTTGCTCATTTATGGGCTCAAATATCAGAGAAAATAGCCCACCATAGTCAAGGACTGCAACAGAACAAACTTTCAAATCACATGACCAAAGCTTCATCATTTTCTAATTAACTTCATCCATATGCTCGACCACATTCTCCAAGCCCTTTGATCCAAAAAGCCCCATCATATTACTTCAATTATTGGCTGAATTATTCGCATTACAGGGCCTATTTTCAACAAAAAGAACTGTCGCAGACTGATATCCATCAAGAACAGCCCATCTCAGCTCAAAATCGTTTTATGGTGCTTCCTTATATCCAGACTGGTTCACACCTTCTAAGCATTCACATGGGTCCATACTACCTTCTTTCAATCCCCAAGCAAACCCAATGCCCTCCAATGGGGAGAAATTATGGGATGAACAGAAAGCTATCAGGAAGAAATTACAGCAAGAAGGACCAAACAAGGGCAGCAAAACCACATTCCTACTTGACGATGCAAAACCAAGTTGTTTGCAAAGAGATCCATATCTCTGTTTTAGCTCATAACTCCTTCTAACCAGGCCCAAAACTGATTAAATCCCCTTTTCTTTTGGAAAAATTATCTTGAAGCTCTTGAATCCCCTCCATTAAATGCTACTGGCTGTCCCAGCAGCCGAGAACTATAACTCAACTCCATCCACGAATGAAAACCTTGCTGCACCTCCCCTGAATCCTTGGTGAAAGCTTCAACTATGGCAGCCCAATCCCTGCTGGATTACTCCGCTACCCAGCCAAAAGATGGCTCCTCCTAATGCTCTTGAGATGGCGAATCTATGGCTGGATGTATCATAAGGAAAAGATCCATAGAATAGGCAAGGATCGTGCAAGACACATGAAGGGAAAGCACAAATTAGTGTATGCCCCGAAGGCGCCCAAGAGGAGCAGTCAAGGCTGCCCTCCTGCCAGTTACCCGGTTCGGACATCGGGGATCCAGAACGCACATGACCGCCAATTTACAGCCAACAATAGGTTTTTAGCAGTCACTAGCATATTCTAGGTATATCTTAGCATATACTTAGGATATGCCATAAACCCACATAAACAAGGGTTTGCCCCCCTAGGGGCAACCCAAAAACACACTAAACAAAGAAAAACAGGGGAGGTGGGAAGAACAGTAGCCAAGGCAGACAAGGTTCAAGGATCGAGGCTGGCTTTTGCCTTTGTTGGCCCCTGCCCCTTTTATGGGGCGCGGGATATCCTTACCCTGGTTTCGGGGATCCCGGAGGGGTGATACCGGAGGACGGGATCCCCAAGAGGTGTGATCCCGGAGGACGGGATCCCCGGTTACTGCGCAGTTACTGCGCAAAAATCTTGGCCCTTATAGGGATTTTTGGGGCAAATTTGTTGTGGGATTTTCTCCCTCGATCCGGCACCGAATCGCATGGGATCAGTTCGTAGCTGGTCGGAATCGGGAGGGCAAGGGGATCAGGTAGATGCGGAGGAGGAAGCAGGGTGAGCGCCGCTGCACTGGCCTCGCTCCAATCCGCCAAAAAAAACAGCAAAAACTGCGCAGTAAGGCGTTAACTGCGCAGTTAACTGTGGGATCCCGGAGGAGGGGATCTCGCGTGGGGATCCCGGAGGAGGGGATCCCATTTCCCTCCGGGATCCCCCAAACCAAGGTAAGACTATCCCAAACCCTTTTATGGCCCCTGCCCCAGAAATCTTAACACTATCCACCTGGAAAAAAATTATCAATCAAGCAAGTGGGCCATGTGGATAAGATCATTGGCAAGCCTGGCCAAGGTTAAAGGGTCGAGCACGAAAAAAAACTAAATAAATAAATAAATTGGATATTATGTACATTTTAAATTGGGCAGCTTCGTTAACTTAAGGGCCTCATAGGCCATATGGTAAGGGCCCACTTTGGTGGCCATAGGCTCTAGGGTTCGATCCCACTAGGGAATTTTTTGCTATGTTTTGTGTGATTTCATAGGAGTTGGTGGTACGAAGCCCCACTCCTATGGTGCCATATACCCCCCCCCCAGCCTTTTTTTCCTTCCTCTCCTCCTCCTTTCTCCCCTCTCCCCCCCTTTTCTCTCTCTCCCTCCTTCCCCCCCCGGCCGCCTCCTTTGTCCCTCTCTCTTCTCTCTCCTCCTATCCCTCTTCCCCCGTCCTTTTAAAAAAAAAAGGGGTAGTTTTTAGAGCTCGATTCCCTTAACATATACCCCCCTCTCTCCTTAAGGGATGGAGGGGCTATATGGCGTGGCCTTTTGGTCTTTGCTTGGTGACTTAGCTCTCAAAGGGGGATGGTCCCACCTCTTTTGACCCCCGCTAGGGGGCTCTCTTGGGACCATTAGGGTCCGATGTGGTCCCAGAATGATTATATCTTATGCCCACCTAGCATCCCGAGGGTCTGCCTTGCCTTGGTCTTGATCTATTCCTGGATGCTTGGGATCCTATGTTTGGAGGGTGAGTGCATGCTTATGCTTATCCCGTAACCCTCTCCCGTGAGTTGGTTCCTCCTCCCACCCCCCGTTTGGTTGTGCTTGCACTTGGTGTATCGCGTGGATGCCTGGCGTCTGACGTTCTTCTCTGTCTTAGTGCTTGCTCTTGGTTTGTGGGTACCCCTAGTCGAGTGTGCTGCGTGGATGCGTGTCGTCTGACGTTCTCCCCTTGACTTCTTGGGTTGCCTTCCTCTGGTTTTTTGTTTTGGAGTTAGCATGCGTCCTTTGTTTGCTTCATGTGTAGTCTTCGTGTACCTCAGGGACTCAGGCTAGTTGTTTTGGTTCATACATGACTCCACCTACCACATCAAAAGGCTTATAACAAAAGCCCTCTTTAATAAGGCAAGATCGAAGAGCTTACAATAAAAGCCCTTAAAGAAAGGAGGGGTAGAAATGCAACCATCGTGCATATGAACTCTAGGGTTTCAGAATGGACAATTAGTAACAACGAGGCTTTTTTATCTAATCCACCATGGACATCTCCTCCTTTTGGGCTCTAGTTGCAACTTTCACTTCAATTTGCAGCTTCATCCCAGTTTATCAACTCAGTCTGTCCACAAATATATCCGGTTCGTGGAGCCAGAAGACAAGGGCAAGGAGCGACAGATGAATTTGATGCATCTTGTCTTCTTCCTGGATTTGCGGCTTGGGTTTGGTGCAGAATCGTGAAGCAAACTTGTAGGCTTATAAGGATTTGTGCAGACGTTTTTTAGACAGATTGCCACAGTACTGAAACTCATAGCTTTGGGGACGGAATTTGGATCTCGGATTTTCAACATAAAAAGGGGCCAGGTTAATACATCCACATTGTTGCAGGTTCTGGTTTGTTACAGGTTCTTGTTAAGTCCTCCATTTCAGTACAGATGTTCTTTGAAAGTTCCTGTATCCATATTTCACAGAACGTTACATGATTTAGAATTATGAAGGCATTGTATATGAAGACATTCTAAATGTAGGAATAAAGCTTCAAGCACTCTATTTTGCTGCAATCGACCAGTCCTGTTATCTTATGCATCATATTCAACTCATTCCCGGCTTGTTTGCATTGTTTGCAGTGTATTCAACTCGTATCATGATGCAGAATTATGAAGCAAACTTGTTGTCACTATGTAATGCTGCCTATGGTGATGAAGGAAACTCTCATTGCTTTTGTGCAGGTGCCATCAAATCTGCAAGTCATTTATAAAGACATAGAGTAATATAGAGTACACCTCCATTTCGGTGCAGATGTCCTTTGAAAGTTCATGTATCCATATTTCGCACAATGTTACATGATTTGGAATTTTGAGGGCATTGTATTATGAAGACATCCTAAATGCAGGAATAAAGCTTCAAGCATTCTATTTTGCTTTAATCGACTAGCTTGTTATCTTATGCATCATATTCAACTCATTCCCAGCTTGTTTAAGTTCTTTGCAATGTATTCAACTCGTATCATGATGTGTAAACTCAGTTTGAAGTGCATATTCTCATATGACATTATTGCCCAAATTGCAACCTCTGCAAACTTGATAAGGGATTCAATAAAAGCAAGGCAATTCGGTCTAACTATGATCTCATGTTTGTTATCTTCCAAACGTACACATTTCAATAAAACCCCATTCATATCAAGGATAATAAGTTTTTTCAAGCCTTGTTGAAATATTGGTGTTGCTCGTACAACTTCCATATCTATTAACACAACGAGAGTGTTTCAGTTAGTTCATCACATAAGAAGCAATTGTAAAGGGTACGAAAATAGCATTTTATGATTGACTGAGATAATCAAACCATATAATAATTAAACCATCATTCTCATATTTCCAATGACAAGAAATCTACAACATATATTGAATATAAAGAGGTTTTGAACATTCGTAAAAGAGGCTCTGGATCCTTGATTCGACCAACATCATATTCCTACAAATGCAAAAAACAATTAGTCGAAACATCGAACATATGTTCAAAGTGATACATTATGCTTCACTTAAATCAAGGTTCAAATTTGAACCATATTCATCAAGTTGAATGCCATGTAACATCTTTTAGCCTCAAAATCACTTGTAGAGCCTTAAGCTCTAGAATAAAATGCATTTCTCTTATGGAAATGGAAAAGATTTTTTTTTTGCCCTTTTTTTTTTGGATTGAAGGCTATATTATATTTATATATGAGGAGATGGTACAAAAAGGGTACATAGTAGTACAGAAGATGATCCAAAAGACTTTTTTAGAGGGAAGTCCTACCCTTGAGAAAGAAAATAGCTTTTTGAAAGGGAAAGCCTATAAACCCCCTATTCATGAAATCGTTCAATAATATCAACATACTAAGTCCTATTGCCAAAATTTTATACTCTAATATCCTCCTGATATTTAGTATTTCTTTCCTGTCCCGCGTTGATGAAGTCACAGTATGGGCAGTCACATAGGTGGCTTTTTGCTGGATTAAATCTTCCAGCCCTATCCAGGGCTTCACAAATGAGCCCTCTTCTAGAGTCATAGTTTTGAGTACATGAACCATCACAACTGCATGAGTCTCCATGATAAGCTATTTGGGCAGATCCAAATTCGTCCAGCCACATTGAATTAATCATCAGATTAATTCTGTCCCATTTCAGAATCCGCATCAGGATCAAAGTATTACCTGCAGAATCAAAGATAGCAATTAGTTTGTTTCAAATACCCTCCTAAATCCAAGCAATGTCATATTTGACTTGCTGAATAACAACTTTGGGCCATACAATCTCCTGCTAAAAAATTAAAGAGTCGCGAGCTTTCTACATTTCTTCCCAATGACCTTGATGTTCATTGAGACAAACCCCCTTAGGATGGAACAAATAACTTTATTTACCACCTCGGATTGTCCATCAGTTTCTGGGTGAAAAGCAGTGGAGAACCTTAACTCTGTTCCCAGTTGCATAAACAATGCCTTCCAGAATTTACTGGTAAACTTTGTATCATGATCAGATACAATAATCTTTGGCAACCCATGTAGCCTAAATATCTATTTGATAAAGAGCGTAGCCGCACTATAAGCCGTCAACTTATCCGAACAAGGAATAAAATGGGCGTGCTTAGTTAAACAATCAACAATTGTCCAAAAGACAGCGTTCTTGCGAGAACTTGCAGGAAAACTAACATTAAAATCCATAGTGATCTGCTCCCACTTTGCCTCCGGAATAGGCAAGGATAAAGGAACACCATGAGGTTTCTTGTTCACTTTCTTTATCTGTTGACAAGTAACACAATGACGAATATGAACCAAGACATCTCTCCGCAATCCAGGCCAAATAAAATATGGTTCAAGCTTTGCCAAAGTCGCCCCCACACCATCATGACCTGCAGTAGGTGCATCATGGACTTCTCCAAGGATAAGTGACCGAAAGTCCCGAACAATGCATAGCTTTGGACCTTTATATAAGAACCCATTAACGATCTTATATCCATATGCATTGCCACTTTGAGCCAACAACCAAATATCCTTATAATCGTGGTCGGCTTCATTTCCTCCAAATGGCTAGATTATGCTATAGAAAGAGAACAAACTGCATAATGCCTACTTAAAGCATTAGCTACAACATTCTCTTTACCAGGACGATAATCCACTGAGAAATCATATTGCTGCATAAAAGCAACCCATTTCAACTGCCTTTCCGATAATGTTTTCTGTGAAACAATGTGCCTAATGCTTTGGTAGTCTGTCAAAATATGAACCGTCGACCCTAAAAGATAGTGTCGCCACACTTTCAAAGCATGAATGACAGCCAGAAATTCCTTATCATACACATGCGCCAGGAATTGTCTTTTTTCTTAGCCAACAAGACAGCAGCACCAAAAGGTGAAGAACTATGGCAGATCAATCCAGCTTGAAGTAACTCATCAAGCTGGCACCTAATCTCAACTTGCTGGCCATGCATTCTCCGATAAGGAGCTTGATTAGGAGGTTCTTTCCCAGGAAGAAGATCAGTCCTGTGGTCCTCCATATGTCAGAGTGGCAAAGTTTGTGGAATTTCATTTGAAAAGACATCATCATAATAATGTAAAAAGATTGTTTGACGCCCATTTAATGGGGATACATCAGACTTAGGACGCAAAAACACCAAATACACAAAATGAGTTTTCATTGCCAAACGTTTAAACTATACAACATAAACTGTTGGAATTGGGGAATTAAACAATATCATCCTTCACAAACTTGAAGGTCTTTTTACCCCCTTCCAAGGATAACATAACAATGCCTGCCTGCCAATCTATAAGAGGATTGATAGCCTTATGCCATGGCATGCCTAGAATAATATCCATACCTCCAAGGTCAGAAACCATGAAAGAATGTTTACAGACATATCCTTGCAATTGAAATTCAACATCCTTGACCATAAATGAAGAAGGTGGAGGGGCAACATTCAAGAAAGCAGAAGACAATTCTACATCACTTGATAAAGGAATAGAAGTTAATTTCAGTTCCTTTACCAATCGAGCAGAAATAAAATCAAACTCGCTGCCCGGATTGAATAAGATATGTACTTTTTGATCTTGAATAGTAGCCCAAAATCGTAAGAGACTACTATTCTCAACAGAATCCATATCCAATTTTTCTCTGACAGTAGCCACCTTCTTCCCTTTCCAATCGCCTCGAACAGAAGCTACTTTCTTACTTTTGTCCGCTTTCTTAGTCCCAGACTTAAGAATAGGTGTAGCTTCCTTTCTTTCCCCTTTCTTCTTCTCCAGATAAGTAGGGCATAAAACTTATGGTCGGTTGAATAACAAACAAAACACTTATTCTCCCGCATTAGCCACTTCTTGCGTGCTTGATAAGATTCCTTTGGCTCTTTGGCCCCAACAGGTTCATTATCTGCAACGTCTGTGTGCAGCCATTTGAATGGCCCAAACCCAGGAGCAGATCCCATTGATTTCTCTCGAAAACCACTCACCTCTTTCATAGATACTTTGAGGCCACGTTGAGCATTAATAGCTTCCGTGAGGGCTAAACCTTCCTCCTCTACTTTCTCTGACATCTTATAGAGCTCAACAAAAGAAAGATTGGCAACTTGCAAATCGAGCTTCACCCGTACCCAACGATGAACCCCACCTATGAGTTTTTTAGACTTCTCAGTATCATTTTTACTAAGCTGAAGTCCTTTCTTTAAAACTCGCGCCGCGAAGGCTCGAACAGTTTCCATGTTTTGTTGGGTCAACTTATTCCATTCAGCGATAAGATCTCGCTCCCAATTATAACCCAAAAAAATGATTTTTGATTTGCTTTTCAAATTTCGCAAAGGTAACAATGGGTTGATCGATGGGCTGGTTCTTAGAAATATCCGACCACCTAGAGGTCTCCTTTTGCAACTCCATCCAGATGACGCTCAACAAAATATAACTGAGTGTCTTCGTCAACCTTAGTTTTAGCAAAATATGAATTCAAATCCCGTAGCCATGAAAAGTTCATCCGCATCACTAAGCGCACATTACATTTTGAATTCAATTTTGACATTGGCACCGTTTTGATGCTACTTGGCGACGGGCGGCAATGGAGAATCTGGGCCATATAGGTTCTCGCTAGAGAATCCGATTCTTGCATCCAAGCAATTCGAGCCTCGGCGGAGTTCAAAGTTTTTCTCTCATGAGCTTAATTATCATGCTCTAACTCAAAAAGTTTTTCCTTGAGTTCTCATCCTCAAAGTTAACATTGGCGGATAGAACCGCCATCGAAACTTGTTGCTCTAATACCACTAAAATGGACTCTTGACGTGGTCACGCTATCTCACCACCCAACCACGGATTACTCATAAAACATAGCTGCCCCCTGCCACCTCTCCCCGAGCAACTATATAGCATGCACACCCCTTTGGCCCCTCTTTGGACCAAAGCCTCCTTTGGACAATAGCCCAAATACCCAAAGGCCCACATGGCCCAAAAAGGCCTAAAGCCTTTTGCCACGTCCTCTTTGGCATATATCAGCCGAGCTTTTGCGCTTCCCAGCCTTTAAACTTGGTTACGAAAGTTTTTGATGGACTATTCCACATCCGCCGAACAACAATTCCACATCCACAAAAGTACCTTCACATGTCCGCAAAGGGGATATTCCAGGTCACGATGACCCTCCCCTAATAGACCCTTGTGAGAAAAACTCCACATAAACTATGTAAAATTAATGATGATGATACCAAGGGAGCAACTCACCAATGAAATCCAATTAATAATTCAATTATAATCCATTAATAAAATATGATGAACTATACTACAAGCCAAGTCTTATTAGGGCACCATTGCACCAACTTAATCAGCTCATATGTGTGAGCATTAATTATGTTCACGTGTATATGTGGTGTGATTAGCTCAAGATAATCACACATTGTATTCACGTGTGTAATATCTAGGGGAATAAGATCCAGACTTTCACTTAATCAGGGGAACTTTGTGATTAGATCGAAGCTAATCACAACCACCTTATGAAGCATGCAAATTGGACCCATGCTGGAGGTGGATCTAAGTCTGGATCTGCGGGTGTGCGTAACATTATTAGGGGAAGAAAAAACACAAAAAAAGGTGCCACAGGTTCCACATTCTTTAATGATTTGCTCGAGAGAATCACCTGATTCTCTTATAGAGAATCACAATTATTCTCCACGATCCCAAAGGTTTTCTCGAGAGAATCACGTACTTTCAAAAATAATGAGCCAATAAAGTGCATGTTCAATTAAATAACAAAGCAAGAGATTGGATGCTTCTTATATAAGCTTAATTCCACCCCAATGGGGTGAAATTAAATTTACCCTAATAATGTAATGATTTAACGCAATCCAAGTTAGTGATTCCATCTCGCAGAATTTGTCATGGTCGTGATTTTGTTTGTTCTTATGATTTCAATTGGTTCAATAAGGTTCAAAAAATCGTTTTTCAGTATGATTTTGTCAATGGTTGGCCGAAAAAGAGGGAAGGGATATATGTAGGTTATTTTCTGCAATAGTCTGAGAATAGAATGATCTGTTAACATGTGGGCTTCCAAAATGAGCTGTATGATGGCAGTCTAAATGACAGATTGCAGATAGTAGTGTGCAGCAGATGGCAAAGGGCAAGTCTCTATAATGATTAATGCATATTAGAAATGTGTTTTTCTGGATGCTAGAGGTCTGTTCTACAAATCTCTATTCGAGATATTCTGGCACGGCTTCATTTGTAAATCTTAGGCTTCTTGTTTTCAGGTCCAGCTCTTTCTGAAGCAGCCCGTTCTTTCCAGAATCAAAACATTTTGCGGGATTTGTGGGTTGAAGTCTCAAATTCGAATGCTTGTTTGGTTTTGAGGGCCGGCAATGGAGATATGGGCCTATATAGGTTCTTTGCTAGGATTAGCAGCATTCATCCAAGCAATGGTGCTGCATGAGTTCTTGTATTTATTTTACATGCTCCTAAGATTTTTGGCTTCTTCTTTTAACACGTCTTCAACTCATTTTTTTCTCTAATTCTAAATGTTCCTAATCATTTGATTGGACCCTATGGTTTAATGTGTAGGGGGTCCAGTGCCGTACATGTAGCAATGATCCCTCGCAAAAAGGTGTGAACCGACTTAACCCATCAAATAAAAGATAATGATTTGATTCTTCTATAAGTATTCACTTGAAAAGGAAGATTCTTTCAAAAGTACTCCTTTTCTATGCATTGAGAAGACTTTACAACCCTACGAATGTTCTCATTGTTGGACGATGTCATCTGACTATTGTGCCGAGACTTGGCCAAACAACCGCCAAACAATTCAGGTGTTCATCTATGTTTAATGCAAGGCAATTTTTGTCCACATTAATTGTCAACCTCACAACAACACGGTTTTGGTGAGAGCAATGCTTCCATCTTTGATTCTATGGATTGAACGAGAATTGTCTTCGATATTACAAAAGACTAGAGTCTCGCCTCCTTGCTAAGGAGCTATGCCAAGTTCATGTTTTAAAATTAAGGAGGTTCTTTATTTATAGCCTGGTCAAGGGAGACCCTGATATATGCGCACATGTCTCTATATGTAGCAAAATAACAGGGGGTTCCAGGGGGATTTGATATAGATATAATTCTTGAAACCATAGACCATATCCCTAAAATAATTCAATGGGTTATTATAAAAAAAAACATAGATTTAAGATAAAAAATAGTCACATTAGCTCACTGGTTAGATTGGTTAAAGTAGTCTTATTAGGACATTGAGTTATTTTGGTAGAGGTTCGAATCACCGTATTTCATATTCTAAAACCTTAAGCGAAACCGTATAGAGGCTGGGTATACCATCAAAACCTTAGGCAAACTCGTATTCGACATCTTAAAATCATAGGCGTCCCCAATCATAATTGAGCATAATCGAAACGAGAGGTGTCCAGAGGCTCCAACATACAGTCTGGGCCGTCGGATTGACAGATCCGACGATTGTGGTAGTCCAGGGTGCACCTCGTTTAGAATATGTAGCAAAATAAGACCACGAGGGCGAGATGTATATGGGTCAGTTTTGGCACTTCGATCCTAGGGCAGTTTCGCATGAGGTCATGCTTGGAGAAGAGGTAGAGCAAGGCTCCCATAGTCTCTTGCTATCACTTGAAGCTGCTATTTCTGGGGAGATGCTTCATCGGGATCATGGGTTAGAATTGATGGCTTATCAAACTTGTTCTGGTACCATTGGTAAAATTTGCTTCAGAGTCTAAGTATGCAAGCCTTCTTACACGTCTACATATATAAAATTTACTCCTTCCCTTATGCATACAAGAGTTAAGATACGAATTCTAACTGCCACATTCATTTAGTTGAGCCAACAATCATTTTTAAAGAATTATTAAAAAACATATTAAGAAGAATATTGTAATTATTTTTTAAATATTGTCTATTTGCTCTCCGCTCTTATGAGATCAACAATCATCTTCTACATTATCATTTTCATGCAATGCCTAACATTTTTCTAGCTTTGCATATAAGTCTTGATCAGCACAACTAGTGTCATCATCCCCATCAATATCAAGAAAGACAAACATTCTAGCACTATTTATGTCCACCCCCTCGTTTGTCCTCTTCATTTGTCAAATTTTCTTCCATACTCTACTTCAACCACCAAGGGTGCCACTCTTCCACAATGACGTCTTCACTCTCACCTTTAATATAATTTCTTAATGGGGTAGAGAGAGGCTTGATAACTGGTTCATAGTCTCATCATCATTGCGAGTTAACATGCATTATATAGCCAATTGTGATCATTAGGTTCCCCCTTGTTCAATTTAGTGGTTAGTTTATAGGGCTAGTAATTAAGAGATCTCGTGCTCAAGTCTCTAGGGGTCCGTCGTATGTCCTCATGGATGCTGTCAATATGGAGTGACGTAAAAAATCTATATATCTCTCTCTCTAAAAAATACAAAGTTCGATGCCTTCTGGAATCAACCGCTTAGAATTGATGACTATTAAACCACTGGACCTTGATAAAATGTGACACTTTGCCTCGTAATTGTGATGCTCCCCACCAAATATACGACGCCCTGTCATACATCTCGCAAGAAATCCCCCGTCCAACAATCTGCCGCATGGGCCCTCCATCTATCCCGCACCTGAGATGGCCATGGTGCAGGAAGGGGGCACGAAGGTGTCTTGCGCGCCCTTGTCTATGGGCTCCTATAATAGCAAAAACATAAATATAAATATCAGCACTAGCAATAACAATACAATCAGCTACCTTGAAGGGTACTACCATCTATCCATCCATAGATCCATCATAGATAACAATATATCATAAAGCAGAATAGCTCCTATCCAGGCTCAGGCTCATAAAGAAGGTAGACTGATGGCTGGGCCTCAAGATAGAGCAAACTGAGATATGACAATGGCGGGGCTGGCTATAAACAATGGCTAGGGTTGACCACTCCATCCGCCCCTCCTGTGCATACTTTGCAGACGGGCTAAATTGGGCTCTGGCATTACTATAACCTTCCGGCGACGCAGTCCTATGGTATCACCGATTGGGACTACTCCGGGTTGCACCTCCCCGGTCCGATGAGGTAGGAAGGGTTGCATCTCCCCTTCCCGAGGGCTAGTGGCTCCACTGGCAGCTAGAGAATCGTGGCCACACGATCCGTACCCGACTGATCCCCCCAAAATAAGAGCCAGACTGACACCTGCAACTCTTGAGAGTCAGGGCGACACCAAATACCCAGGAGGTGTCGGACCCATACCCGGCCCACACGAAGTGACCGACTATAGGCCTAGCCTGCTATGGGTCCCAAGCAGCCGCGCTCAGCAGGGACCTCCCTCCACTTTGCCACTAGCCTCTTTGTATGGTGCAAAGTCACGCGATAGCCCTTGTAGCCAGGTGAGTTCCTATGCATAAGCCGCATCTAATAGGAACTAAGGGGTCTAAACTAGAAGCATCATCTAAATATTGGCTACTAGGTCTCTACCCCTCTTCCCAATACAAGAGAAGCAAACATGATCAACCAACATTATATATCCACATAATATGATAAATAATGAGAATAACATCTAATCCTAATCACATGCATCTAACTTACAGTTAGGGTTCATTGATTAGGGTTCAAGATCTAGACTGAGGGTTCTAGAATGGCTTTACCAGAGATACGAAATGCCAACTCATTTAAAATCCTAACTTACAGATGATGTACGAAGGACTCTAACCCAAATATCTGCTCCTGAGGAACTCCCCCTTGCTCCCGATGTCTCCACGACTTTCAAGGGTTCGAAGTAGCTCTAACTCCTACCGATGCGCGCACGTCAGGGGGCTACTGTGCTATGCTATGCCATAGCAGATGGTTCTCGCAAACATAGTTTTGAGCGCGAACAAGGTTTCAAGACCGTTGAAGCTAGAAAAATGGCCTAGGGTCAGGGTTTGGCCATTTATAGGTTAGGGTTCCGTGTCACTGCCACGTGGCTCCAATGGGGTGCTTCCATGTGGCAGGTGTCCAAGAGGATGAGGCCATGTGGAAATGGCCCTATGCCTAAGGTTGGCTAAGTATGGTGTACAAGGCTACTAAGGTAGAGTTGTACGGTGACGTGGCCCAGAAATATGCGTATTATAGCGTATATTTCAGGGGAATGTCACAGTAATTGTGCATCATACCATCTAATTTGAAACAAGACTTTTGTAAAAGTTCTAGTGTCAAACTCTAATATTTGTTGCATCTTTCCAACATACTCAATATCAGCCTCAATCACATTCTTGTCTTTTGCACTTGCCTGATTTTTGACTATGAAGATAGAGATAACTCCACATTCAAAGGTGATAACAACTTCATCTCTTTTCTGCACATGAAAATGTCATCTATTGCATTATCAAACTTAGAAATTCTACAAACCAGGATAGATTATTTCAAAGAAAATAACTTAACAATGAAACTAGTTTATCCATGTTGAAGGCCCATATCAGTCTGCCTTTCCTCATTGCTCATAGATGTCAAAAGTGGTGTTTAATAGCCAATATTTGGGTATATAACCTGGTAATGGAGGAGATGTGGCTTGTGATAGTTGCTGAACTAATTGCCCATCTGGTTCCCCCGCTTGACTTTAAGTCATTGTACTTTTGCACCCCATTTGGACATGCACTGTTCATTGGTGACGCATTACAAAGATATTTGATTAGGCGTTATACAAAATATTATATTTATGATGTGTTACAAAGATATTTGCTCATGTGTTATAAGTGTTCATATTTGTCACGCGATGCACTTGGCTTCATAAAACTTTTGGCCATGCTTACAAACTTCAACGTCATTTGTCGCGTGTGACAAATTTAAAATTTATTGCGTCACAAATCAATACATTACAAACCCCATTAGCCCTTTTAGTGTAGGCAATTCTACCACATTGGATTGTTAAAGAATAGCTAGCCGCACCCCAAAATCAACACGTTTTAGGAAGGGGAGGCCATCTATGCCAGCTCATTGTTCCTTGAATACCATCTCTGAATATCCAGGTATACATGATGTCAATGAGAGCAGTGGCAACAAACCATTTGAAACTACAACAAAGAACCTTATATCATTTCACACATTCCATGACGCAAATTATTGACACAAATTATCCGATTGCCTTGATCGTCCTACTTTCCATCATTGTGGTCAATTTTGAGGAAAAGTAGAAAAGCCCATGCATTGAAGAGTTATTTTGCTTATGTGCATTGTCAATTTATAATTCAAGGGATGCATTGAAACTTGAGGCTCCGATATTGTTAAAAAGAACAAGATGCTTATATAGACTATTCTGGTTTTGTAGATAGCTAGAGGTTTGATTAATATTTTCAACATCTCATAGTACAACATCGTAATGTGAACCGTTGGCTGCTGCTTATATCTTCTTGCTAGATAGGGTATGAAATTTCCCACATTGGAGCGCATTAGTATGAAATTTCCCATATTAGATAATCATTATAAAATCCATATGCAAAAGTTTGACAAACGGTAAGTCACCTATCCTAGCTTTATCCAGCCACGCTTAGAGTCAACATGTTTGATGAAACGTACCACTTATTCTAGACAAAGCGACATTAACTTGAAGCCAGTTGTGAGGTCTCTGCCAACTTCTCTAGCTTTGGTCGGACAAGGCATGTGCACTTTGAAGGCCACCTTAGGAGAATTGGATCTCAAGGGATTCACCTATACATGATATGTATATGGCATATGCGCAGGGTAGCCAGTCATATGCACATGAATGCATTGTCATACCTTTATTTACCCTTATTCTACAACAAACTACTATAAAATCCATTTTAAAACCAGAATAGGCAAATAAGGAAACTATTTGCATGCATTTTGTTTACCACTAATACTATATGGATCCGGCTTAAGATATATATATACCCCTTTGGTTTGGATGCCAAAGGTGTGGTTTTTTAGCATCACCATCCTAGCATCACCAACCATGGTAGAGCACTTCAGGGAATACTTAATCTTAGGACTAGACTAGCCTAAGCTAGTTTAGCACTTCACGGAAATAGGACTAGACTAGCCTAAACTAGTTTAGCCTGATTATCCTAAATTTAAATAGAGGATAAAATCCCCCACGTGGATGAAATCCCCCACAACCAATGGCAAAGCATGCACATACTAGATATACAGGATGAAATTACCCACAATTGGTGGCTAAAGTGGGCACGTACTAGATGGAGGTTACTATAACCACATTAGGGATCATTATTAATAAAATTCATGGCCACGTCAAGAAGTCAACACGCTTGGCGAACGACATGTCAATTATCTCAGTTCTATTTCCACAGATCATTTTTTTTTTTTGCAGTATAATAGACCCTTATAAGAGAACCTCCACATAAGCTAGGTAAAATTGATGATGATGATTCAGAGGAGCAACTCACAAACTCACCAATCAAATCAGATTCATAAAATGGTCTTGAAGTTGAAAAACTAACACCACAAGTGTAAGTATGATTAAGGCACCCGAAATAATAAACCTTATTTTAATAACCAAGAGGCTAGAAGCTTCTTATATGCAATCTAAGCCTAAAAGGATTAAATGCAACAAGTTTGGCATTGCCCAATGGGCAAACCTTGGAATATGCTAGAAATCTATACAAAGTTAGCTTTTAAGTATTAGAAGCAACAACCGTGGGCAAGCCTTGGAATATGATAGAAATCGGCACAAAGCTTTTGCATAGGGCATAAAAGGCCGTAACTTCAGTTGTATGGTGGCCCAAATTTTTCAAAGAAAAGCTGTAAAGAACTCATTGATGGGCATGCTGGCCAATGTTTCCAAAGCAAAAACTTTAAGGAACTCGTTGATCAATGCATGTGATTTAGACGGCTGCAGACGAACCCAAGTAAAGGGTAACCAAATGGAAGGGAAAAGATAGTGCACAACGTAGGCTTCCTATGAAATAAAATTGCATGAGAAAAAAACCAACACATTCTTGTAGAAGTACTAAACATTACATTGTGTAGCAAAACTTCGACTAGGAGTAACAGTGCATGGAAGGTACATATAAGTATGCAGGATTTTGAAAGCGAAATGAAAGGCTGACATGGCAGCCTACATGGCAGCAGGGTCAAGCAAGGCTGACATGGCAGCCTACATGGCAGCAGGGTCAAGCTCCCAGGATCCAGGCGGGACACGAGGGTTCTCTTTTCCAGACATGCAACAGGCAGGAACTCTGTGGGAGAATCTAGTAAGCTGATCAAAACCCAAAACCATAGGCTGAGCAGGGGATTTCTGGAACAAGCTTCTAAACCCAGCCAGCTTAACCAGCATTCTAACCAAAACGC
The DNA here is from genome assembly GCA_021234155.1 of Isoetes taiwanensis. Classification (NCBI taxonomy): domain Eukaryota; kingdom Viridiplantae; phylum Streptophyta; class Lycopodiopsida; order Isoetales; family Isoetaceae; genus Isoetes; species Isoetes taiwanensis. The sequence goes on along the minus strand of JAJEKV010000148.1, from coordinate 945,867 downwards.
CACTTTCTCGACTGAAATTGGTGATAACCTCAACCATATCAAAAGGGGTATTCTGCTCCTCCTTTCCACCTCCATGCGACGAGATACCGGACCCCGTGATCTGCAGGGGCCTGTGCAAAGCCCAGATTTGGCCAGCCATGGGGTAAATTCCCAGCCTGCCATCTCTGCTCCATGTGATATGAACAGGGTGAGAAAACACGTCCAAAGTCATGCAATAGTGAGTTTTTTGAACCCTGAAATCTCCACATGCAGGGGGCGGATTATCTGAGCCTATCAACGGATCTAACCAGTTTATTTTGGCCTTAAAAGGGTTCCTCGTAACCCTGTTCACCCTGCAGTAGATCTTCGGCATCTCGTCGCTGTGGTGATACAGGGCCCAGATATCGCCCTCCTTGATTCGGGCCTCCGATCTGGAGAGGTCGAAATCTGTAAAGTCTGCATCTGGAATGTGGATGAGCTTTTGAATGCGAGATTTATCGTCTGGATCAGGTAGCGGGTATTTGGGGGGCCTGGGGTTTTTTCCCAGAGCTGGAGGGGCCTGCAGCATGGATGGAGGGCTCTGATTCTGCATGCATTCTGATCTACGCCGGATTTCGTATCTGGGCTTGTGGAAATTCCTGTGGCACCCACATGCCATGCATTGCATTTTGCCGTTTGATCCGTCCTTCTCATACTGCATGCATCCGTCGCATACTGGCCTTGTTGAATCTAGCTTGTAGTTCCTCTTGCATTTTCCCCACCTTGCTGCCTCCATTTCTACCCTCTGCGGCTTCATATCTGTATGCCTCTGTTTGGAAAAAAAAAAAGAGGGTAGAATTAGCTCCGAAATCATGCTCTTTCTACGGCATATTTTGATCATCATGCAGAAAAATTCTGCTCCATCCTTTCTCACTATTATCAAGGACTAAAGATGTCCTTTTTATGACAAAGCTGTGTTAGCGTTTTAAATACGTGTCAACTTGCTTCTAAATTCTAGATATTAGATTCAATTGTACAGCTAGCTACGTGAGATAAAGTTACCCCGATACCGCGGCATAGATATCCCTTCTGGCGGAATCACCACAAAAAAAATTTCCGTTCCGCGGAATCACTCGCACAAACTCCGCGGAATCACTCGCACAAACTGCGCAGTAACGTAGCGCATTTTGAGGGCAATTTTTTGCCCCTTTGCAACTGGCTGAATTCGGAGGCGCTCGATCTGATTTTTGGTTTCCATGGATTTCTCTAATCTGTCTCACTCTGGCCTACATAGAAGTGATCCGAATCGATTTGGAGCTCGGCCGAGGTACTCAAGCTCAAAGATCTGAGCAAAAAAATGGTTAAGGGGCAAATGCAGTCAGTGACTGCGCAGTTACTGCGCGATTTTGGTGATTCCGCCAGAAAGGATATCTCTGCCGCAGAATCACCAAAACCGAGGTAACTTTATCTTCACCGTAGAGCTAGGTAAAATTCTCTTTAGGTACGTGTCAAATGGCTCCTAAACTCTAGAAATTATATGAAAGCGTAAAATCGTGGCATTTATTCTTTTACCATAATGTGGCATAGAGCAGAATTTTTTAGAATGACACGTGGCACTAATTTTTTACTAGATTATGGCCTTAGAGCAGATTTTTTAGCACACCAGCCCAATCAAGCCTACAGCCTTTCTTGCAATTCTAGCCCATCCACGTAGCACCTCCACCTCATCAAATTTTGATAACAAGGTGACGGGGCAAACGCACTAATGACTTGCGTTTGCACTAATAAAAAGCATCTTTCAAAGATTTCCTAAAATACCTTTAAATTCAACCACTTTTGGGAGGTCACTTAAAAAAAATGACCCTAAATTTACGAATTCGGTGGCTATTTTAGGGGTCAAAATTACAGAAAATCTGTCGTCTTGATAATTTGACATCCCCATTTTAGGTAGAAAATTAATAACCTAATTTAGTTGGTTTCGGAACACACACAGAAAGTGGCAAAATGAAAGAACCGTTAGATTCTTGACAATAATGAAGACTGAAACATGGAATGTAGAAGTGTCTAAATAAAATCTCGTTGCCCGTGTATATGCCGTATAGCAAAACATAAAATCTTGTTGCTTGCGTCTATGCACGCAAAGCATAATATAAAATCTTGTTGCCTCTGTCTATGCACGCATAGCGTAAACTAAAATATTGTGCATGTGTCTAACCGCCCAGAGCACAAGGCCCCCAAAAAATTATTACTACTATTCACAATATTTTTTACATGAAATCGATATGAAAAACTGATGTTACTAAGTGGGTTAATGTGTTGAATAACCACTACTAGTTACATGCTCTGGTTCTTGCTTATGCTTTCTTATCCTAGTTTGTTATCATGGTTATCAAACATGATTCTTTGTAGTAGTTTTTTTGTTTGGTTTATAATAGTGCTTAATTGCTATATTTTATGTATGTAGTCCATTTGTTAAAATAAGCGATAAACCAGTAATAATCTTGCGTCTAAACTTAAAATGTTTTCCTAGTGAAGATGTCTAAAGGTTAGGTCATAAGGCACTAATGACTTTGATTTTCAATTTAAAGTGGTTTCCTAGTGAAGATGTCTAAGGCTTAGGTAATAAGCCACTAATGACTTTGATTTTCAATTTAAGCTGGTTTCTTAACGAAATTGTTTACTTCTTGGCCATAAACCACTAACAATTTTGGCTTTCAACTTATCATGTTTTGCTAATGAAGTTATGTACATCTTAGATCATGGACCATTAATAATTTTGGATTTTAATTTAATGTGGTTTTTAAATGAAGTTAAATATTACTTTTCTTACAAACCAATAATGCTCCAACGTAATAAAATGTAGCAAATCTAGGTAATTGCTCATGGTTTTGTCATCAAAATAGGCTATATTGCTTAATGGTGACAATGCAATAATTGTCGTCATAAAATTCTGCATCTTCTTTGCAAGCCTGTTTTGGAAGATAAGGAGGAAAGCTAGGGAGGGCAAAGATTTATAATATGTACACAAACAATTAGGCACTAAATGATTGTAACATATGAATGTTTATAGCTGAGGAGGCCCACGGATTTGAACCCTGGTATTTCCGTTTATACCACCAACAAAGATAATATTAGCCCGCCTTACACTTATTGGTTTTAGATAGAAAATTTACTATCTAATGTTATTTTCTTGTTGTTAAACAAAACGGGACAAATGTTGTTTTCCATTTCCATTTGTTGTTAAACAAAATCAGGGAATTGATAGAGAGCTGTAAAGTTAGGAACAATTCCATAATAAGTGCATACTGCCATAAATATGCTGCATATGAGAAATAATTTTGAAAAGGATAAGGATACATACTTTTATTGTGTCAGATCGTCTGCAATCTGATCACAAAGTGATGGCAGCAAAATGTATATGTCCACAGCTACGGTGCAGCCTAAAGGCACATATATATCTGCAACAGCAAAAACTTGAATTTGAAAGATACCTTATTTGCTTTATTTGTAACTGTTATCATAATCTTAAATGCTGCACTAAGTACGCATTCACTTAAATGCTGCAAGACAAACACAGACTCATTCATTTTACCTTATTGGCATGCCTAAGAGCAGGACATTAGTGGCTAACTTGAAAACCAAGTACCATTCAAGTTTGCTTAGTGATGCAAAAATTCATCCTGCATCCAGAAACGAAAATGCCTGTCAATGTCCAAAATGATTGTCTTGTTGTCTTAACAACTAACAAAGTGGAATATAAAATCAAGAAACAAGAAGATGCAAACAAATAGCACCATCAGCATTTAGTGTTGCTTGAAGCAGAAGATGGAAAGCTAATGAAAAAGGAAAACATCCAGCCAAGACTCTTTATTGACATCGTTGACTCTACTGTCTATTCTTGTCTTTAAGCTTCTTATATGCAAGCATTCTTGTACTGTATGTTCTTCCTTTGTCTTCAAATTTTCTTATCTGCAAGCATAGAATATAAAGAGGAAAGGAAGACAAACAAAGAAAAAATGAGGAGATTTTCAAACGTCCATGTTCCAGGGATTCACCTTATCTTGCTAAGCCATGTCCACCTCTAAGACTTCAAATGCTTCTCTTATCGGAGGGAATCGCATTCTAGAAAGGATGAAATCAATCTGTAAATCAGAAATCCCTCGGGACATGGCTAAAATCACTATAAAAATGATGTAATGAAGACGAAAAAGCTGATCTCTATTACCATTCTGCTTAAAAACGTTGCCATGGCCGCCGCTTCCTTCTGAACATGGCTAAAATCACTGTAAAAATGATGTAATGAAGACGAAAAACATGTTCTCCATCGCCACTATGCTCAAAACGTTGCCATGGCCGCCGCTTTCCTCTGCCCTAAAATGTTCATTTGAATAAGAATGCTAACCCTAACCAAGAATGCTAACCCTAACCCTAGATTGATTTTCTCACGAATTGGGCTTTTCCGGATTTGTTTTGGACCTCTTGTTTGCACCCATTGCATTGCATGCCATTGCATGTTGCATGTTGAATATTGCATGTGCCAAATAACAATTCTATGTTGCTTGGCATCACGACTACAATGCATGCATATGGCATATGTATTTCCTTATGTATGCTTGAATTTGAACAGGAAAAGTAGTGTTTTCTAACATGATGTTGGTCCTGAAAAAATATGCACCTTTAAGTTTAATCGCGAAGTGATTAGATTATGATGTATGCTTTTAACTAATGTCAAAACTCTTCACAAAAGAATCCTACATTTGCCAATCCTGTGTATCATAGCTTTGCGACTTCGTTCTACTAAAAAAAAATTACATGACAAGTGCTTAGAATGCATTTGATAAAGAAAAACAAGGCATGAACTATATATAAGTGTATTGAGTTAAACCTAATTTAGAAATGTCAGAGTACTACATATGTATGGGTTATGCTGAGCACTTCCAACTCCTTGCATATAGAAATGAAACTTTACATTTTATGTAAATTATCTGTATCCCTTCATTATGCTACTAGCAAAATATATGCCACATTGCCCTGATGTTTTGCTCAACACAAAATGTTCCCATCACGTATGAGTACCTGGTATTTGCTCAATACAACACGTATGAGTACTTGCGTATACCAACCTATATTTGTTTTATGTCCATAACCATCACAAATGTCACTTTGATTTCATTTACAAGCATGTAATTTGTAAAATAAATGTGTATGTCTAATACGTAGATAACTTGCACAATAATAATTTTGTAAATGAGGCACAATAAAATAATGTGTAATCTTTCAGTATATTGACCAAAGGATATAAGACCACATGATCAACTATGAGAGTGAATGATTCTTCCTTCAAGCTTTTACATTCTTTCATCCAAGCTCCAACTTTAATTGGATGACCAAGTGGCCATAGGTTCAAGTATAACAAATTGATCCTGTGGTAGAGACCTTAAACTTGCCATATGTACTAGATAATCACATGAAAACAGCTTCTAGCATATCGCGTCCAATCGCATCTAGATAGTGGATTGGCTTCCATGTAATATATAGAATGTAATGATGATGTTACGATGAATAGAATGACGTCCTTCGATAAAAAAAAAAAAAAAAAAGGGGGGGGTCCAAACTTCAATTGGATGGAAATAGTTTAATATAGTGGAACCATTAGTTTAATATTCATTTTAAGATGCATTTCATGCAAAGTACATCCATCGAAGTATATAGAATCATATTGACATGCATCTAAAGTTACAATTTTTACAATCAGTCATGTAGCGATGCATCATAATCCCTTGCCTTGCAAGGGAGGGTTTTGGCAAATGTGTGAGCTAACTATGGACTTCACAACCACATGATTTTGATTGATCATTTGAACCAATAACTACCGGAGAGCCCAAAAAGAGATCAAGGATCAATCCCTTGAGACAGTATGGGACTAATACATGTTGGCCTAGTGATAAGGTGTTATTAGAAACATCACATTGATTTGACAACTTAGAACCTCTATGTTGATATAAAATGGAAGAGACGAGATAGGAAAGAAAGAAAGATAGAAATAGGTAGGTAGTTAGGTAGGTAGATAGGTAGAAAACAACAAAGAAATAACTCCTCTCTGGAGCCAGACGTGAAAGACAATATTTGGGTTTAGTACCTTCAAATTAATTCTTACAACTAGTCTCTATGCTTCAAGCTCATGTTCCAGAGGCAGCTTCTTGCGCTTCTACAGATATATGAGATATTTACATTGTATAATTTTTAATTAAAAAACTTTTTTCCTTCCTTCAAAAGAAAAAAACATTGACCTTCATTATCATTTATCGGAGAAAAGCCAAAGGAGAAATGACATATTGACAATGCTATTGAATGAAAATAAACATGTTAAATTCAGAAAGGCTATTGGCATTAGAGGAGGATGGATGCCGACTGAGGGATAGTATTGGAAATCATTACCCATCATTCAGGTCTATCTAATTTAGTTAATTATGTCGTACGCTTGTGACAATGATTAGATATAATAGGGTTTTTATGTCCATGGAGACCCAAGTGGGCCACGGACGAGTACATGTAGAGGTCGAGAACCAAAAATGAAACTTTGGACTAAGCCCTATAAAAAAAGCATAAGAACAAAAAAAAATTACAAACAAATATGAAGAAGATCAGGGCTATACAGAAATTGTCCATGGATCAGAGTGCAACTGAACTCTAATAGCCTGACCTCCTTTATGCACTGCCCACTTATGTTGAGACGAGCTTCGCGTACCCGACATAATTCCTCTTTCCTCTTATCTCTTATAAGACAATAAATAATTATTTAACATATTACTATTGTTTAATGTTGGGCGCAATAAAACCAACCTTAAAAACTATGTTACAATTTGTATTGGTTATATCAAGCAATTACTAGTTTTAATAAACTATTATAGTTATGCATGAAACCATCACATAAACTGTGATTAGTTTTAATAAACCACCATAACATTGATAAGCAACATGATAACCATGTCATAAACCACTATCGCTTTCAGAAAACCACCGATGTATTTGGTTTTTTTATATCAAATAAATTCATGCATAAAAAACTACATGTACCATGGTTTTTTGATGAACTGGTATTAATTAAATGCAGTAGTTCATTTTTGGGGGCCTTGTGAGAGCATATAATGTTTTATTGAGGCCACACATAACATGTTATATGTTTTTACCCTAGTATATGGCGCTGGCTCCAAGTTTTCCTTGCAACCAAGTACGTGGTGTTGGCCACAAATATTTTCAACACAAGATCAACAAAAAGTTTCAATGGTGCAAATCAAACACACTTTCAAAAATTTGGCAGGTTATTTACATAACCTCTAGGCTAAAAAAATCCCAATGTAGCATTTGTGCCAGCGACAGACCAGAGCCACAAAATCCGACTGCCCTGCCACTCCTGCGATTTTCTAGCTTGCTAGCTTGCTTGCGTAGCCCAAGCAGCTCGGACATTGTCGCCCCATGAAGCAGCTCGGCGCGAAGCAGCTCGGCATGAATCTAAATGGCTCATGAAGCCAAAGGGCTGAAGGAATCGAACCTTCAGGTACAGGTACAGGTACAGGTACAGTGGCCTCACCAGAACCCTTGTACAAGTAAGAAACACAAAATAGAGCATAAGCCCCCCTGTTTTCTCTATTTTTTATGGAGTGAACGACCGACTTTTTTGTGGAGTGAATCAAACGACCGGCTTCCTCTATTTATTGTGGAGTGAAGAATCAGACAAGAGAGATCTTGCCAAGAATCGCTGAACAGAGCCATGCAATAAAATTTAGCAAAAAAAACACCACACCAAGAGCAATCGAACACCTGAAACCTTCAAAATCTTTTGAAATCAAGCAGCTCGAGTTAAATTTTGGAGAAGGATTCCATAAAAATCTCCAACAAGATTCAACAGCTTAACAAGCTATGACTACCTCTAAAGGGAAATAATCCGGAAATCTGGAAAAATATGGCTCCAGTTTTGCAAAAATCTAAACCCAAAGTTGCAAAATCCAACCCGAATCCAGGTTTTTCAACACAAATCAAGGCCACAAAAATTTCACAAAAGCCCTCTTTTTTCACAGATCTTACCTCCTCCTCCTTCTTCGTAACTGAAGAATGCGGAAAGCTGCCGAAAATTGATGCGAAACTCCGAGGAAGAAAAAAGTCTTTGAAGATAGAAAGAAAAATCTGAGGAAGTAAGTCTTTTGCTATGCCTGCATAGCAAACGACTTTTGCCTATGCGCGCATGGACACTACCTACAAGGTAAAATTCTACCTACCCTTTTTTTTTTAAACCTACTCATTTTGTACTGGCCACGTCTTACCCAATATTTTCGTACCTACATATTTTACTCTGAATCTAGTCATTGCATACCATATCCTTTTAATTTTGATCCCAACTTGCCTAGGGCTTTTCGCATTACAATTAAATTATCTATTTTTTGCATTTATGGTTTGAAAAAGTCCTGTTGATTATGAGCACATAGCTTGGCTATGTTCTTTTCCAGCTTGTAGGTTATGTACGCTTAGCTTGGCAATTTTTTTTTATCATTATACTAGTAATGGTGCCCAGCATTGCTGGGCATAAGTTGGGACACTGTAAAGGTTTTGGCACAACATAACATCAAGTATTTTGTAACATCTACACTAAGATATTTACCTTCATCTACATTCACTGATCGATGTGATAAGATCGTCAAATGTGGACTACGTAAAAATCACATACTTGCAACAAAGATTTTGACCAATGTAAGGAATCATTGAGAGCCAACTTTATAAGTTAAGCAGCATGTTCATTCTGCATATCTCACATCCCAGAACATCCCTTAGCTATTCTTTTAAATATCAAGGGGGGAAATGGGTACAAAGAGGTCTAGCATTTTAACCTTTAGCTATAATTCTATTAAATATCGAGGGGGGAAATGGGTATAAAGAGGTCTAGCATTTTAACGCTCTTGTACCATTTTTTAAACATTATCTTTGTTTTGCCTATATAATATAACCACTGAAGTTTAGTATTACTAACATGAAATCTTCTAGAACAATTTCAGTTTTTTGTGTAATATAACCATTGTTTGATTTGTAATATAACTATTGTTTGATAATGATCTCATTTAGGCAGCCTTTGATATGTCATTTTAAAGGGCCTTTAAGATGCCTTCTTGTGGCAATGCTCTCTTGTCTAAAATGCTAGTCTCTCACGCCTAATGCAACAGTCTTGGTAGGCCATGGAGCTCAACAGCCAACAATGTCCTTGTTCGATTGCTCTAGAATATTTCCCAGCTTGGGATTAAGTACTCAACTTTTTAATAAGAGCCATAATTGAATCTAAGACCAATACTATAATGGTATTAAGTACTCAACTTTTTAATAAGGGCCATAATTGAATCTAAGACCAATACTATAATGGAGCTTGATTTATGCCCTTTTGCCAAGCTTCTCCAAACTCAATGTCGTCATATAAATTTAAGGGCGAGAAGTGCCCTACTATATAATCTATACTACAAAGTCATTTCATATTGCGGGAGCCATCCATACTTCCAAGCATGGTGTGGGTTTTTCCACTACCAGTCTGCATAGCTATGATTAGCTGAGCACATGTAGCTTTGTAGTTGATAAAATGAGAATAGATGCTCACCTCACCATAAGCAAACATGCAACTATTATATCCTGACATGCAATTCTCCACCATTGGCAAAACGGCACGTTAAAAAGACCAATACTATAACAGAACTTGATTTATGCCCTTTTGCCAAGCTTCTCCAAACTCAATGTTATTACATAAATTTAAGGGCGAGAAGTGCCCTGCTATATATATAATAGATATTACAAAGTTATTTCATACTGCGGAAGTCATCCTAATTTCCAAGCGTGGTGTGGGTTTTCCTACTACCAGTCTGCGCAGCTGTGATGGGTCAATTAGCTGCATGTAGCTTTGTAGTTCATATGAGAATAGATGCTCACCTGACCATAAGCAAACATGCAACTATTATATCCTGAAATGCAATTATCCTCCATTGGCAAACCAGGCACATTAAAGAGCATTTCATGTGTAACAGTTTCACAGGCAACATGATCAAATGTAAAGCGACTTTCTGGTGATCCCAGCCATGTCAGGCTTTGAGAGATTTCCTGCTTTATGCATATGCTATAACCCTATAATGATGTTTTAGAGCTATGGAGGGGACAACTTCGTATCAATACCTGCATAATATGAAAATAAAGGCATATGTTATGTACAAACTGCCCGACTTTGCTTCTTTTAACCTGCATAAATGGATCTATCGTATAAGGAATTGATGAAAATAAAAGTTCATAGAAGTTCTGCTCACCTGACCATAAGCAAACATGCAACTATTATATCCTGAAATGCAATTATCCACCATTGGCAAACCAGGCACATTAAAGAGCATTTCTTGAGTAACAGTTTCACAGGCAACATGATCAAATATAAAGGGGCTTGTTGGTGATCCCAGCCATGTCAGGCTATGAGAGATTTCTTGCTTTATGCATCTGCTATAACTTTGTAATGATGTTTTAGAGCTACGGAGGGGATGACTTCGTATCAATGCCTGCATAACATGAAAATAAAGGCATACGTTAGGTACAAACTGCCCAAGGAATTGATAAAAATAAAAATTCATAGAAGTTTTGGTTGATGTCTGTACTAATTTAGAAAATAGAAGCCGTATAGGAGAAGTTTCCCGACCTGTACGTTATAGTCATTCCAGAAAGAAGGGTTCTCTTGCAGATCAAAATTCGAGGGGATTCTTCACAGGCCTCCACACGTAAAAATTTCTTATCTTATCTTATCTTATCTTTTAGTACTTATTAGTACTGCATGGATCCGCATTTGGGATCAATTATCCTGTTCACAATCTTGTCCTTTTTAGCCAGGCACTGCCAAAGCTTGCTCTAATCTGAAGCTTTGTTGGAATGCAAGACCCTGCATTACCACGATTTTCAGCCACGATTTTGCAAAGGCCAGAATCTGTGCTGCATGGATCCGCATTTGAAATCGATTATCCTGTTCACGATCTTGCCCTTTTTGCCAGGTACCGCCAAAGCTTGCTCTAATCCTGAAGCTTGCCTTGCTCTAATCTGAAGCTCAAGCACCTTGCATCTGTTTGCACCTTGCATCTGTTTGCAACTTGCTTGAAAGCAGGTAGCCTGCCATGCTCGAAGTCGCCATAGCTGCCGTCGATACCCTAGACAGAAACTAAAAAAGGCTTCTTACGTGGCACCATATCTTCCATCGATTTGATTAAATCCGGGCCGTCGAAATTAGGTCTCCATGGAAGAGACACGCCAAAACATTATAATATAGGATGGTGTTAGACTTAAATACCAGCTAGGCTGCAGTTGAGAGTGGGGGGTGGTTAATTCGTGCTGCAGGATAATGTTCTCCAACTCTGAAACCAACCTTTTTATCAAACTTCTTTAATATTTTACATATTCCAGTTGTTCAGTTCAAGATAATGTATAAGCATTAGGAGTTCACTCCCAATTTTACCTATACAGGAAGTAGAAAGGACTGTAAAAACTGGTAAACTCAAGGAAACTTATTGATCTTCTCAGTATAAATATCCACAGTTGGAGTGAAACCTGTATTCTTCAAAGATATCAGGATTTATTTGGGTTTTGCAGCAATCATTACATGCCTTTAATAATGCCTCTTCATGTCTCTCAATAAGATGTTGTAACTACTTCTGGGCAAGAAGTCCTTTTTGTAATACCTGATAAAAGGAGACTATAAAAATTGAACCAAGCCATAGCACTACAACATGTAACAATACTGCACTGGGGAGCAGAACTCCAAAGGCAGGATCGTCCAGTATATATGTAGTAGGAGCAAATTCCTAAATAAAAGAAAACAAATATTTTGAACAAATGAGCAAGATAAGACTCATGAGCATGATTTCCTGATCATACCTTTAAAGTTGAGTGTTATCAAATCTTCTTTTACAGTCCGAAAAGCAGACTCTTACTAATTTCTGTCTTGGCAATCCTGGAAGGAGTAAAAGGTGTATTAGAGCTAAGGAACAAATAGTAGAAAATTTACAGAATATGATATCCTTCCTCATACAGAGCTTAAGAGCTTAATTTACAGGTAAGTACTTACATCAAATTGCCCATGCAAAGGTTTGGAAATTCGATGCCCTTCGTGAGTAAACTTCAAGTTATCTTTGAAGCTTTCAAACCGTTTTGATGTCTCCATGTTTGATTGTTTCTAACCCTAGAAATAAAAAGGAGATACCACACTTAGAAATGATTAGAACTGGGATTGATAGATATAAACAGGGCCATTTTGTTCTAGAAAATCAAGCCACAATGAAACAAATACCTCTGTGATTTTGCCTGGTATGTCCAAGCAAAAGAATATCATTATAATAAAGCTGAAAGCCGAATCAATCAGGTCAAAACTTCAGCTTCAAGCAACTGCCACAACTCAGCAGTAAACTCCAGTAGACAAACATGCCGAAATTTTGCAGTAAACTCCATCAGACGACTCCACAATAACAAAGTTCACAGATTGCTGGAGTTTTACCTGATTAACCCAAGCAGTAGACAAAGAATCTAAATGTATTTTCCTTAGGCCGAGTTTGTAAGTCCAAAAGAAAAATATAGCTATAGACATAAATCGAATTTGCTAAAATCGATACTGGAAAGACAGAGTTTGTTGAAACTGACTTTGCTGAAGATTGCATTCAAGAAACAAAGTAAAAACATAGAATTTACATACTTTCAGCAACTATAGACAGAGCTCCACAATTCCCGTGTCTGCACAAACATCTCTGAACCAAAGCGCTTCAAATTTCCGGCCGTCTTGGACCCTAAATATTACACTGCTTTTTATCTCTTCAACTGGCAGAGAAGATTGATTCGAGCTTCGGTAAGAACATTGGCAGGTCAGGCGCGGAGCGAACTAACTGCCAAAGAAGATTTCTGCAACACGGCCGCCATGCTCTCGGAGATCCGGTGCCTATAACTTTTACTCGAGATAGTTAAGTTGGAAGAACAGGCCAGATGATGCCCTAAATCCCTAAATCGCATAGAGCAAGAAGAGAAAGGATATTTCGACCATCCAAATTTTTAATCAAATCTTGGCCGTCGGAATAACTTTATAATATAGGATGAGAGAGGACTGAACTATAAATTGTCTTTAAATTCTTTTTGCAGTAACTCAGATCTGAGCAAATTCATCTTCTTATCATTTGCTAGAAAGCATGTATTGAGTAAATGATCTCTCAAAGAGTTACCCCATGAACATAATGGTTTTATACCAGATGGTAACCCATTTAGAAGAATATGAAGGCTTATACTTCTTCCATGTGGGTGAGTGCAAACTAAGTACGTGTCCTCTATTTATGGCAGTGTCTGCAAGACTTTGTGCTAAATAACCTGTTTGAAAGTTGCATAACCTTAGGTCGAAGTCGACCCTTGCAGCCACCATTTTAGTTCCATCTCTTTTGGGACCCCAATACAAATTATCATGCATGTACGGATAGCGCGGGTCTTTTATTCTCAATGGCTTTTTTGCTAGCACCATCCATGCCTTTTATGTCCACCGCTTCACTTCCACTGGCTCACCTATTAGCCTTTCTTCTCCCCAATCACAAATACCAATATAAATAGCCTGGGGGTCCGTGCATCCTTTATGTTTCCCAAAGTCAAAATGAAGCAGGACATTGCCCGGGTGCAAGTCCATGTGTAAATGGTGCTCTTTATGAAGCTTAAGCAAGCTGCTTAAAAGTGACATAGTTAGATCAGCCACTCTTCGAGCAACATATAACTCTTGCTTCCTCCGTTGCTCAAGCTTAAAGACATTGACCTCCACATTAGGCTTATATCCTAATCTTTTAAATGCATGCTTCGCAAACTCATTATCTCCATATGATGTACAAAAAGAGATGCACAAGAACCCCCATTCCAATAAGGAAATATCAACCCTATTCTTTCCAATCCAGTTGTACGACCAATGCAGCGTATAATAGAGCCATGTCTAACCTGCATTTGTGACTCCCTCATATTTTTCATCATGGCCTTCACTATCACATCGGGCCTTGCATTATCTAACTGCACATCATCATTCTGGACCTTTACGCAATAAGGTTCGTTTTAAATAAGAGCTGAGTGGAAGTCTAGCCATCCTTCTTCTGTGGTAGTGATCAACTCTAACTTAGAAGGTGTGGCAGCACAAATTCACAAACAAAGCCAATTCATCAAGGAGGGTCGTAAGGAAGACCATGGCTGTTGTGGTCTTGATCTTTTCCTCTGCATTAGCGTAGAGGACTCGGCTTCTGGATTCATGTGAGGCTCCCCTTCTAGCCTAAGTCCTTCTTCTGGGTTCATGTGAGGCTCCACTTCTAGCCTAAGTCCTTCTAACTCTTGTGGATTCATGGCAGTTTTAGAGGAAACTGGGTAGCTAGCAATATGCCAACAGTAGCAAAGCAACAACAATACCTAAAAGTCTGGCAAAAAAGGAAAAAAAAAACCTCCACATTAGTGAGTGTCGAAATCGTTAGACATAAAATAATTCATTAAGATTCAAGTAAACTACCAAGTTTCAAGTTCGATAGTTATAGGCACCCTAGAAATGCATTTTTCTCATTCTCTCCGACAAGTTTAAGTTATGATCTGTCCCAGCTACTGACTCCACGAGGAAACTCCCTCATAGAGGTTGACAGACTCAACTTAACATATTGCACTTGACCAGTCAAGCTTTTTCTAAAAGACAAGACCAAATGGATACTTAATAAGATATACGCCGGTCCCTATATTAATGTTAAACTATCGTCCACAACACCATCAGAGACTAGGGTATATCTTATTAAAATATCCTCCTAACCCTCCATAAGAGTACAGCACCCACCTTTTGAAACTGCATGACCGAAGCCAACAACGGCACCAGAGGAGGGCTATGCACCTCAATGAAAGGTCGACCCTAGCTATCCTCAACATCGGCAATAACACCCACCCTCGGCATGGCACAATTCAACTGTGGCACACTAGGCGAGGATCACTACCTCAGCCTAAGACTCACCGAAACACAAATACTAAATCTCTCTTCAACTCCCTAATACTACGAATGTTGTTGATAAAATGGTAGGCAACAAAAGTTCTATTTTCTATTTTTTTATTTTGTTATTTTTATTTTTATTTTTATTTTCATTTTCATTTTTATTTTTATGTTTATTTTTATGTTTATTTTTATTTTTATGCAGAAGATTTACGTTTTTCTCTGCAAAAAACTCGAAATGGCGCCGCGGCTATATAAAAAAAACTTCGTGTAAGCGAAACAACTGCTTCGCTTACGCGACGCGAAGTTTTTTTTGTTTGGTGTAAGTGAAACTTCAATTACGCGAAAAATGGACGTGAAACAAAAAAAAAAAAAGTTCGCGTAAGCGAAGCTACTGCTTCGCTTACGTGAAAGTTTTTTCGCATAAGCAAAACTGAATTTTTGCTTACGGAAATTTTTCTTTGTCCCGGCCTGCAGCTGAAAAATATGGGAAATATGTATTGAACCTAAAAATACGTATTTTTGGACTTTATATGTCCAGAAAAATAATTCTGTACATACAGAACCTATCTCTGCCATTGAGTAATCGTAGCCTGAAAGAAGAGAACATGGTTCCATACACAATGCAGGTGACCCGGATTGCCCAGCCAATTACCGAACTATCATGGTCAGCTCGACGTTCACAAAACTGCTTGCTGGCATTCTAGACCAGTAGTTGACGTCTCGGGCAGAGGCAGCAGATGTCTGGGCCCTCACACAGGCAAGGTTCAGGCTACGATACTCAATCATTGATCGCATCTTTGCACAACGGACCCTGGTTGAGGACAACAAGAATCGACAGCGAGATCTGTATTGCTGCTTTGTGGACTTCGTAAAGGCCTTTGACGTGGTGCCTCAGGAAAAGCTGTGGGGAAGACTGCAAGTAGATATGCAGAATGCATTGTACAGACTGTATGAGATATGTTGAGGTCGATTGCATCTGGGAAGCCAGCCATTCAACAGTAGTATCGAGGTCCACCAAGGATGCCCTCTCTTTCCTACGCTGTTTGGAATGTACATTGACCATTTGGAAAGCTGACTTGCTGAAAATGGAGACGAAGGAGCTCATCTCTTGCAGCAGATTGTCAGACAGCTCATATATGCTGATGATATGAACCTCTCGCATACACGCAACACCA
The DNA here is from genome assembly GCA_021234155.1 of Isoetes taiwanensis. Classification (NCBI taxonomy): domain Eukaryota; kingdom Viridiplantae; phylum Streptophyta; class Lycopodiopsida; order Isoetales; family Isoetaceae; genus Isoetes; species Isoetes taiwanensis. The sequence goes on along the minus strand of JAJEKV010000148.1, from coordinate 929,715 downwards.
TCTCGACGCTCTGGACACATTCTGCCAGGCAACTGGCATGAGAGCTAATCTGGCCAAGACTAAGGTGGTCCTCATATCATCCTCATGTCCTCTACGGGTTCCCTCCTTCACTTACCCGAGGCAAAATGTGGAAGTGGCATCCACTTACGGGTATTTGGCAGTGGAGTTCCCCTCTCGTTGTGGGATGCTTCCATTCGTCTACGTGCGACAACAGGCTAGAAGGCAATATATGCCATGCAGAACAACTGTCGTAGAGCTGAGTTATATGAATGGACCTATTAGTTGCACCTATTTAGGGCCTGTTAAAGCTTGTCCTTTTGTACGGGGTTGAGGTTTGGAGCCCCGTGGTATCCCTTGCTACCTGGAATGATTTGGAGCAGGTTTCGAAAGCCTTCTTGGTCCGAGCACTTGGGGTGAAGTCCACGGTCCCATATCAGATCCTGCTACAGGAGACATGCTTCTTATCTCTTCAGAGAGCAGCCCTGGATCAATACATCGTCCACTTTCAAAAGGTGGTCACTATGGATGTTATGCCGTCACAATGAGGCCACAATGCCTCAAGGCCGCATTGCGACGACATAAGTTACTTCCTCCCTCCTTCCTCCCTCCATAATACAACATCATATCTACATGAGCAATACGTAGCCTGCCCACCCTTCTCCCGGGTTCCACCTTTTTTTTTTTGCATGTATTGCACTTCCATAAAATATAGAAGTTGTACTGCCAAACATTATTGTTAGTCATAAAACATGATGAGACCGTTGTGTACTGTACAAAATATATGCTATAATTGATTTCTTTTCTTTGGATTTTACAATCTTACACAATAAAAACTTTGAAATATGGTAACGAATATAAAGTTTTCTTCAATTTGTCATATATGCAAACTTATGACAGAAAATAGATTTGTAGATAAAGTTTCTTCAACCTGCCATTGAACACTTCGTTCTTTTGAATGATGCAATGTAAAATATGAAAATAAATTTGTAATGGTATGATCATTGATTTTTGCTCTTCCACAAAAGAATTTATAAGGTGCACATATAAATCGTTTGCCAAATAAGAAACAAGTTATGAAATGTCAACAACCTAATTCAATTAAGAAAAACATCACTCTTATATGTCTAGCAGTCATCTCAAGCATACAATTAGCCATAGATTGCCCTCAAAGACAAAACTGCCCTATTTGCAATCTTAGAAGTTGCTATTTGTGGGTTTTTTTAGAAAGGAAACCATTGATTATTTGGGAGCAAAAATTAGGTTAGATTTGTACGATTTGTATTTTGGCTGGGGGCAACGATTTCGTTGGAGGGATATTTTGGGAAGTAGAAGCTATAGTTCGCTTGGTGTGGCATGTTTTTTTTTTTTTTTTTTTTTGAAGGAAAGATAAATTTATATTCAGATAGGAAGAATTACATCAGAAAGATCCCGCGAGGATCAAATAATCTTGAAGTACAGAGGATCCCTTATGGATCAAATATAATATCTGAAACTTGGTACTCATAATTTTTTTCTCAACCTCTTCATCCAGCTAGCTAGTACTACAGGATCAGAATCAACATCTTCCCAGCTAGAGGAATACTACAGGAGACAAATATAAATTTTCCTCAAGCTACAAATATACCTTGAATGTTCTATGAACCACCTCTTGCAAGAATAGAGATGAACAGAAAAAGGCATGAAGAAATCATGAGCAATCTCCCGCATTGCCCAGAGAAGCTAACACAGCTCCAAATAACCCATTCTGCAGATTGATCAACACTGAATGTACCGGGGAAAGATGTTTGCATTGTCGGGCATCGATATCTTTGCATTGTCGGGATGTGAATCAGTCAGCCTGTACTAGACCCAAAAGCCCAGCTACTAGACTCCTCCCTAAAGTCCGGCTCAAGATATATAAGCTTCATCCTGCTCAGAAATTCCCTAGCTCGGCATCTCAAATAGTCCAATCCCTAGCTCGGCAATCTAAACCAGTTCTTATCTCATCAAAAAATCTGAAGGGTCAGGCTAATCTTTTCTTCTTCTTTTCCAAGAATCAACTCTACACCTTTCCGCTAGTAGGAAAGAGCAAGAGGAAGGGAAAGGCTTCTAGCATAACAGACCTGGATTAAGAATCAAAACTGCTAATTAACTGGAAATTTGAAACATCTTCTCTCAAAGCCCTGCATCTTTTTTACTCTACCTTATAGGCAATCTGCGCCATTTCGGTGTGCATCCATAAAGAAAGAATGATTTATGGAAAATCACGGTGCTTACCAGAACCGCAAGCATCAGAGTAGATCCACGTTAGTGGATAATTAGAGAGGGCTGGAGAGGCCGCCATGAAGAGGCTTCAAGAAACCGGAAAAACGCAGCCACATTGAAGCAGAATCTGAAAACACTAGATCACCAAAAACCCTTACGCTAGCAGCAGATCCTGAATTTGAGGAAGAAGTAAACCACCGCAGTGCCGAAAGCAAGGATTAGGGGCGGCCCCTTTCCCTGCCACCGCCCTAGCCGTGAAGGCGCCAAGAAGCGTTAACGGCCATCGACCTGGTGTGGCATGTGGGCCTGGATGGAAGGGCTTTTATTTCAGGTTAGTTCTTATCCTTTTGCCCCTTTTTTTTTATGTCTATGGTCTACGTTGAATTTGGAAGAATTTTGCCTGTTATCCGGCCATCGAAGGCAATTGAATCACCATGGAAGATCCTACAGTGGCATTGCCTCCCGAGATTGCTCTTTCATTTGTGTTGTGATTCTTTTTTCAATCATTGCTCTTGTTTATATGAGGAAGGCTGCTAGGGCAGCTGCCGTAGTAGGAGTTGCATGATCTAAAAGGCTAAATTGTTCTAACCTAGTGATGGCAGATGGATCGATGTCTCTGTGACTCTTAGTTGTAGTGGGATGGACATTTATTTGTCATTTTTTGGAAAAGCTAACGGATTTCTTGAAAGCCATGTATATGGCTGGTGTGGTTACATAGTGGTGCAGATAATGACAATTTGCATAGTGTTTTGCAGATTGTAGCTCATAATGTTGCTCCTGTGAACAGGTTAATTATATAACATCTGGGGTGGCAGGATGGAATCCAATTGGATATATGGTAATTTGCAAGGTTTTGAAGAATTTAAAATTACATTATTTTAAGGGGATAGTGGGTTAGTACCTTCAGGATATCGACAAACCGCATCATTAATATGCTTTCCATAACATTATTGATGAGCATATAGCGGAGTGGAAGCGGTTTATGCTATGTATAGTGTTGGAGACGTGAAGAAAAATGTTGTTCTTGATCACATGAACTTGATTTCTAGAGCAATCCAATTCAGGAATTATCAGGTAAGAGGTAGGCTAATCTTGGATTAACTTACATTCTGAGAAAAATGATTAGGACGAGGATCGTTTGCTTCTTCACTGCTTGGGTTATCCGGAGCAATTCTACTTATATCCAAGAGAATCATGTCCATGCTGCATGGAGAGTTGCTTGTAATCCCCACTGTTTCTGCTAAGGACGTGGCCTGAATGTATCGAGTCGAATGACGAAATTGGAAAGAGAAGATGCAAGTATTCGAATGACGCGCACACGGAAAATGAGACGGATGTCTCATTCGAATGTGAGAATCCTGCTGAAATCTTTAGTCCCGAAAGATCTGCCTATATCTATGGGCACGGATTTCATACCCCCTTAATCTGGATGACTATACACTTGATGTTGTCTAATCCTATTGTTTAAATTCGGTTTTTCCGGGGTCCCGAAAACTTTTTGGATTTTTTTTTAGGTTGGTTTGCCTAAGGTTTGGGGTTTTTTGGTCGCCGCCAAACTTTCCCGACCAACCAAAAATCAAAAAACAAAAATTAGAGGTTCGATGGGGTATGGTTTTGGAGGCCATTTCTATTTTTGGATTCGATCGCCCTTCTGCAGCTGTCGAGAGATTCGAGAGATGATTCGGAATTGTGACAGGTTGTGCCTGCATGCAAATTCGGCATCTAGGGAGCTTTTGAATGGCCAAAGAATGAAGTATTCCGGGCTTCTTAATGACGGTTAGTCTTCCTCATCGTTGGATTGATGTAAAGGAAAGAGTAGAGGGCTGGAAGCATCGCCATAGCTAGCGAGAACATATATCAAATCTGGCCTACGGTTCTAATCCATCATAAAGCAGGGTTTGTTTATAGAAGTGGGCGTTGCGTGGAGAGTTTCATGGATTTTCTTGCAGTTATGTTAGGGTTATTCCAGCCCCAGATCTCATCACTCCAACCAGGTAATATTTTGACAAGGAGGGCTGCTGGGTTGTTTTCAGGTGGATCATATGTGACGGATTTTCGTTGTCTCACTGACAATACAAAGGATTCTTGAAACCTAGGTATCTTTCATTTCTAATGATTTAACCATAAGATAAGAGAGTTCAATCGGCTTGCATAGTTCAGTGTCAGGTGATAGATTCACAAACAAGATTTAATAGATCAATGTGAGCTGCTATATTCTGTTTTGGTAGGTTCAAGAATGTGATTCTATTCCAGAAAATGAGGGAATGCCTTTTTTTAATGGATTTGTTTTTATGCACAAATATTTTAGCGAAGAAGCATTTGCAGAAGAATGATATGCTCTATGCTATAAGCTGCATCAACGATTTGCAGGTAGCAATAGTCTTCCAAAGAACTTATGGCGGAGCGGATGTTTGAAGCAAATAGCCAAGCAACCACTTCCATTTTCTCCACATGTATGTAAGCATATGCAAATGCTCATTCATTTCTTGCTTCTCTTATCTTCCTTGCCTGTTATCTGATTGCATATAGAACTATACAGTCAGGCATTATTCAAGGCAACATCGATTTTGTGATCGTGTTTTATGCACAAACATTTTAGCGAAGAAGCATTTGCAGAAGAATGATATGCTCTATGCTATAAGCTGCATCAACGATTTGCAAGTAGCAATAGTCTTCCAAAGAACTTATGGCGGAGCGGATGTTTGAAGCAAATAGCCAAGCAACCACTTCCATTTTCTCCACAGGTATGTAAGCATGTGCAAATGCTCATTCATTTCTTGCTTCTCTTATCTTCCTTGCCTGTTATCTGCTTGCATATAGAACATCTTTTATACAGTCAGGCATTATTCAAGGCAACATCGATTTTGTGATCGTGTTTTATTCTGCTAATGAAATTATGCTTTTGATTGGATTTTTTACATTACGTACTACAAACATACAGTTGTCCTTTATTTGCAAGGTTAATTTTGTGGAAAAAGTGTGGAACAAGATATGCATATCATAGAGAAAACAAAATAATGACAGATTAAGAAGAATAACAAGTAGGTATGTACAAGATAAAGTAAGGTGCTAAATGTTTTTTATTGCATATCTTTGAACGGTCCTTTTGTTCAAAGATATGCAATCCCATCTAACAAGCAGGTGTTCCGAATTTTTAAAGATCTAGATCAGTTGGGCAGGTCAGAATGGCATTGCAGAGTTTTCTAAGGTGCTTAAGATCTACGATCCAGGATTTCTAAGCCGCTTCTGCAAGATTTGCAATCTAGGGCATTTTTACATGTCTAGATTTGCTTGGCTTCTTCGTATTTTATTATTTAAATTGTATTATATGGCAGCTATGCAGTATAGACATGAGCCTTGCTTTGAGATTCTTTGCTTGGGTGAGCAGCTGTTGGTGTAGACACTAATGTTTTTCTATATACTAACACATTGAATGAGGAAGCTGGCCTAGATGGACCGAGTTTAACTGGAACACCGACATCTTTTATTACAAAATATAGGTCTGTTATACAACACCACAAACTGAGATTGAATGATGTCCAGTAAAGAGCCAACAGATCCAGGCTGAACGATACAGGTTCTAGATGTTTTTGCATGTGTGTTTTCTTCTCCATGCAATACGCTCGGAAAATCCAAGCTTTAAGGATAGTGCTTCCATTTTTAATTGCTTTCAAGTTTATAGAATTGTGGCATGCTTCTATTGGGCATTGTTATTTACCCCAAGGCTGGCCTTGCTGTCTATAACCATTAGTGAGTTGTTTGTAGGTCTTGATGCTCCAGTTCTATTGTAAGGCTTGCAACAGAAATTGCGGTGAACAGAATTGTGGTGGAACACAACCATCGGTGTTTTGAAAGATGAAGTCTGGCCAGGCAGTCCGTTTAGAAATTCATAACATATCCTGAGGGCAATTTGTTTGAAGACAGTTCTTAGCTTGATCATAATTGAGAATTGTGCGAATTGCATGTGTTGGACTGCCATGGAAAGTGAGATCCTCCGTGTCTCACCTTTGCTGGATTAGGAATTTTATAGCTCCACAGCATGGATGCCACGGGATAAGGTATATGCTCCTCTATGGTTGAATCACGATTTTGTTTTTCGTAACAGAAGGAAATAGGCCCTTTTGGGTTTACATTCACTACAATTTGATTGCAGAATCCAGTATTTCCTCTGTTTCAGATGCATGCAACACAAAGCATGTCCAAACGTTTGTATTATAGGAGTTGTTATGATGCTCTCTTATGAGATTATTTGGTTACAAACTATGGAATGCAATCGTTCAACAGCTCTTGCAGTAATGATTTATTGCAGACATGTTTTGCAGTTACCACTGCATCATATTCTTGAGGAAAAGCATAAGGTAATATGAGATATCCAATTGTTTGCTTTGACTGGTTGTATATTTGCAAGTTTGTATCTTTTTGTTGCCTTTTGCAGTTTGATCTTGGCATCTCTGCGCCATTTTTCTTTGGAGACTAGGCTTGATCTTTGCACGATGCCCCAACAAGTGTTTTACCACTTCTGGGAAGAAAAACTAGACGTCATGGCAAAACATCCTTTTTTGGTAATTGCTCTTTTGGGTTGTTTCTACGAGCTTTTCCATACTGACAAGATATTGGCTAAACTTAATTTTATACATTGTTTTTCATGTGTGCTCTGAATGCTAATCACTGTCTACCATGATTAAGATAATAAAATCAATCCATTGAATGCTCTATCTTTCTTTTTGTTAGATGATGATTTAACAGGCGAACCAATAACAAACAAATTGCATATGTTCGTTCATGCCATATGTTATTTGAAGTCCTGTCATTAAATGTAACTCTTTGTTGGTCACATTATCTAAGCTCTTTTATTTCTGTTTACAATAGAAACACATCCGTGTGCATGTCTGCATACTTGGACTCCAACTTACAGCTGCCAAGCATCTTCATTTGTGCACTCACCATCAAACCCCTGGTAAAATGTTAGGTTTCCTTATTTCAGGTGTACATCCTTGCAGCAAAAAGCAACAGCTTAGCAAATGCGAGATACAACTTCTAACGGGTGACATTGTTTGTTTTAACTTTGTATACATGACGAACAGCCTTCTCAACTGTTTCACAAAGCATCGTAGCACATGGCTTACATGGTCATTGTCCAAGTATTTCTACAATCAATTTCGAGCATTGTGCAACTGGAGATGCCATCAAGTTCCAAAGGATTAAGGTTAAAAACGATATTCTCATTTCGTAGATAGCCTGGAAGGAGCACCTTCATTGGTTTGGATTCTTGAACAATGGTCAAGTTATTGTTCTATCGATGTGAGCTACAAAAATGTCTATTCTATCATATTCAAGCTCTGATTCACTGATATCTCTACGTTTGATATATCTCACTGAACCGTTTTAATTGCAGAATGTGCTGCAAACTAGAGAGAACAGGCGGCATTGAAGTTAATCAGAACGTAAGGTTCTTTGAAATCTCCAAACTCTGAAGTTTGTTTTAATAAACAGGCTTGAAACCATAAGTGTGTTACGTCTGACACTTCGAAGAAGAAACATGGTAAGTCGCTGATTCCATATAGGTTATTCATCTTTTAATCATGTTTTCTCCTAGTAATGTAAGGTATATGGATCGTGATGTCGGGATGATAAAACTCTTGCCCAACAAGCATTTGACCATCATCATATTCCAATAGTGTTAGTAGTGTTAATTCATTTTCCACATTTGACATCTGATGAGATGTTCGCCATGACATGATGTCACAAGTTTAACAGAAGATGTTGTTGTTAATGCACTGATGCTGCAACCTTACAAGGGCTGAAGTCTTCTGCCATTTCATATATCTATTTCATAGCAAGATTTAATTAGTGGGGCTCCTGTTTCAAATGTTCTTAGTACATTCATATTCTTAATTTTAAATGCTCCATGTTTCAGGTTTTATAGAAATTGTGCGTATCAATGTTGATGTGCAAAAGGATTCATATAGCAGGGATTAAGTTTGTTCTTACTGTCTTAAGTTAATGATAAGGAAATGCTGAGTGATCTAGCAGAAATTTAATTGTGCTTACATTTTTGGGTTAGGGATATCGAAATGGCAAGTAAAGCAGCTCCAATACCAGAATACACAAATTCGGCATTGCAGAATCTTGGAACCTTCTGACTAAATTTGGCATCGCAGAATCTTGGAACCTTCTCACTAGATTGAACGACAACTTCAATATCAATTTTAATTTTGTAGATTATGATTTAGATACTGTATTGTAGATGCTTTCATGGTTATTTCACAAGTACATGCTGCCTGACTTCTGCCAGTAAGACAATCTTCATTGGTTGAGGTTTTGACCTTATTCAGAGTTTGAACACAGGTCCAATAATGGCCAGCAGATCCATAGTTTTCAAAAAAGACTCATGCAAATCGATGGGCAAAGGGGCATCTATATGATAGACCATTGCATCCAACATTTTTAAATTAAAATCCCCCTTAAACCCCCTTTGGTTTGGGTGCATATTCACACGGGGGGTGACTCCGGGCAACGAGAGCTGTTGGATAGGCATATTCATCCCTTATTCCTTAATCTACACCGTACGTAAAGTTCCTCGTTTGTGGGGTATGCAAGTACAAGATTTGCTATACTGTATAACAAGATTTGCAAAATACTATAAGATTTTAAGCAAAATACTATATGATGTTGATTTTGTACGTGTAAAATATAATTAAAAGGGCTCTCGGCCCCCTCGTCACCCAGGTGTGAATATGCACCCAAACCAAAGGGGTTTAAGGGGATTTTAATTTAAAAATGTTGGATGCAATGGTCTAAGTTAATTAATGTAGTTATGTGTTGGTTGTTGTATTAAAAAAAATTTTGGGCCCTTCGGGCCCTTAGGGAAACAAAGAGATGGCAACATATCTTGTGTAGAACTATAAAACCTCTATTTTTCTTTGCAATGCAATATCCAGGATGACATGATAAGTTTCACTCTACAATCTTTAGTTGAAAGGGAGGCCAATAAGCTTACATAACGTGATAATTATGAACGTGATAATAAGACTCATGTTCATTGAAAGAAATACGCAAGGTAATCACATGGATAAGGCCCAATCATGGGCAATTACAAAATGCCCACAACCAATACCATCCCACGGGGTACAGATCCAAACTGATGCAAAGTACCACAAATATTCAAGCAAGCTATCCATATTTTTATTCACGTGGACTATGAATCAAGAATTGCAACTTGCCATGGTATCAAACCTTAAGAATCCCTGCAACAACAATCCATGCAAATAATGTCAGCTTGTGTAAGCATTTTTGCTAGTAAGAATTCAATCTTACTTTCCTAGACCAAAGCCAGAAAACAGGAATTCCTCACCTTTGCTTTGATATAAACCGCATAATGCTTCTAGAAGCCCAACTTCTGGATGCCAGACTTGAGGAATAGGTAATTTGTAGTAAGAACTTAACACAGGCAGTAAATCCTTTGGGCCAAAAACTGCATGACCCAGCCAGTACTTGCATTTCAAATCTGCAAATTAATCAATATGAGGAAGGCATTTAGGTCACAAACATCGTCATCATGCTGCGCTGATGCCATTCTTAGTGGAGAAGCACTGGAAGGAAAAAACTCTTAGGACTAACCTTTCTGGCAAAATACTGAAGATTCAGAGGAGTAGAAGAGGTGAAATCTGTCATGACGCTCCAACATCACCTAGAATTCATACTGCTTCAGCACATGACGATAATAGGTTTATTACTTAATATCTCCACATCTCCAGGAGGAGAATAATATCTCCACATCTCCAAGAGGAGAATGAATCACGTTTCCTGCGTGACATTCAGTAGGCAGACAATATAGCACAAACAATGATAATTCTAAAAGAAGTTGCTACAGAAAGACTGTGTTGCAACAGGCAGTACTGTGGAATTTGAACTTCTAGGTTGCATCACAGGGAGTAAGCTCGTTTTATTTTCCTTTCATCCATCTCTAATTTGTGTAAAAGCCAGCATAGGAAACGTGTCATGCAGGTTGCTTTACAGATATTCTTTTTACTCACAGTAGAAAGGCAAACCTTATAAATATCATCTTTAACAACTTCATAATTTGAACTTCTAGGTCGCCTCAGAGGGAGCTCGCTTTATTTTCATTTCATCCATCTCTAATTTATGTAAAAGTCAGCATAGGAAACATGGCATGCAGGTCGCTTTACAGAAATTCTTTTTACTCACAGTAGAAAGGCACAGAAAACATCCTGCACAGAAAACATGGTCGAGCCACATGTAAGGCTCAATCCAACCACAGTTGCTATATGCAAGTTGATACATATGAAATACCAAGGAAATCCAGTTATAAGTACCTGAACAGCTAACGGGCCAAGAAAGCACGGTTTATCAAACAGATGTGCCAACTTTAAATGTCCAAAGATTCCCCGATGCTAAAAACAGGGATCCCTCGTTAAACATATTTCTCAAGTGTGTCCTAACTAAACGAAAAATCCTTGAAATAACATATTGTAATAGCATACACAGTGATATAAAATGTCATTCATGCCTCCCCGCTTCTTCATTAAGAGACGGCCAATGCCGTTCTATAGTGTAGTTCCTTATAACGTTTTCAACCCGACAAATGCTCAAAAAATCTTCTCTTTGCGTTCGGGAATCCCTCGTTTAAGGGCATCCGCCAAAGCATGATCCAACTTCATCAAAAAAAGATGAGTATTACCCGGTTCGCACAAAAGGTTGCAAACAACAAATCCATTCCGGCGACTTTTCGTGGATTCGGCAAATGTATGCAAATCCATTCCCGGCAGTTTTTTACTCGCCATGGCAAATGTATGTTTCAACGGATTAATCGGGAAGCGATTGCTTTTCGAAATGCTTCTGGAACCAACAATCGAGATCCCTTACAATAGAAACCATAAGCCAGAGAACTAATTTTTGAGGAAATAGGAACCCTAAAATGAGCTGCTCGAGCTTTGCATGTTGAGCAAAATAAAATGCAATAGGAAAAATAGAACATAATAGAAAAATATATCATATATGGGTCTAGACTATTGAAAATAGGCATCAAAATTAATTCAAGCGTATGCAAATATAATGCGCACCCTAGATGTACTAATTAGTATGCCTCGTGCAATACGCCCATGAAATCATATGAAAACCATGCCAAAAAGCGTATAAAATCACAAAGAAAACCCCCTGTTATAATGCTACATATTCATTACAAATGTCCTCTATAATTTAGCATCTTCTCATTCATTTTATTTTCTGAGACCTCGAGAATCTCATGTGAATGAGAGATCTTGGTGCTCATGTGGATGAGAACATCCTTAGTGTTTGAATAAGAAATTTTGTATCCCAGATATCTACAGTAGCCACTAAATACAGGTGGAAAATGTGGTTTATGTCAATGATATCCATTTGCTTTAAAGTCTTTGCACTCTTGCTTAGAGTGGTTGCCAGTAAGTTTAACAGTCTCTCGATATTATATAATCTCATTTGTTTCATGATACATGCTAGGTAGCTATATTTCTAGAAGGCAATAATTGCTTGATATTAGATTTAACACACAAACAATGGATTAAAATATTGCTGCGGTGGCAGAAAATTATCGATCAAAGTTCTCATTTTGGGAAGAAATTCACCTTTCAGAAAATGACAGGAATCGATGCATAAAAGTTTGTTGCGTCCTTTTTGCAAGCAAATCATAAGGAAGATCTATTAAAGCATAATATTGTGGAACATTTGGAGCGATGAGTAGCATGACGGCGAAAAAAAATGACAGGAATCGATGCATAAAAGTTTGTTGCGTCCTTTTTGCAAGCAAATCATAAGGAAGATCTATTAAAGCATAATATTTTTTTTTTTGAAGAACTGTGTCATCAATATATTAAAAGAATGGTAATGTTACAAAGCAAGTGAGGAAGAAAGAGAACTGCCCCAAAGAGACAGCGATACCTCGACACTCCACAACAAACTCACGGAAAAATCGCAACTCTCTTCGCTGCATAAAAGCCGACCATCACCATCTACAACACCCGGAAGTCCCGCCAAATGGCAAACTTCCGCTCTACTAATCCCGGAACACCGTAAAGCTTTGAAATAGCTTGTACTGAAGTCGAGGAATCGAGAGGCTGCGCAGCTGTGAATCCCCTCGAAAGATCCACAACCCGCCGCCGCTTCCAAATCAACCACACCAACCAAGCCACGCCGCGGATGCAAGTCTTCTTTGCCGCAAGAGCGGCCAAGCACGATACACATGAAGCGAAGAATGGCGGCTAGTCAATCTCACCAAACGAGCCCTAACCCAATCCCGAGCCTGCAAATGGGGCATAAAACCGCACAATGCTCCACCGGTCTCACGATGAAGGCCACAACAAAGGCGCGAGAGGGCTCACACCGCCTAAATCCCGACTCACAAGGGCATTCACCCTGATACAACGGTGCACCACCTGCCACAGAAGCACCCTAACCTTCGGTGGGGAAAGTGAGCTCCATGTCCACGTCCAAACCGAACGCCATCGAGAACCCGGAAGCTGCAGAGACCACTTGCCTGAAGGCGGCAGTGTGTCATGAATAGCCAGCACCCGGTAACAAGACCGCACAAAACAAGAAGACACAACATCCGGATAATATTGTGGAACATTCGGAGCGATGAGCAGCATAACAACGAAAAAATGCTAGAAAGAAAATTAAAAGGCCATTAGCATTGAAACATTGAAAGTCACTCTTGAATGCTCAAAAGACCCCTGATAAAAAATGTCTTCTTCATCCGCCAGTCTCTCTGATTTGGTGTCATGAGGTTCCAGCTGCTAAAATGTTGTTTCATATTCTTGACAGGCTTGGTTCTTGCATCCTCCACCTTCGTTATGGAGCCGTATTCTTGGATATAGAGCAGCTCTCTCTTCTGGAGATACTAGCATGCTTTTCTAAACAGCTCTTGCTATAGACACATCTTTTTGTGCACACTAACATATTGAATGAGGGAGGTGCACTAGATATACTAGAAGTTAAGACATCTTTCATTAGAAAATATAGGAATCTTTTAAGTCCTGGCAAGCTCACGGTTCTTACCATATTATTTTTGATGTCAGATATGAAATTAAAATCATAATCAAAATAATAAATCTATACGTAAGTATTATGGCACTATTGCAGGAATGTCAGCTTGAGACCTTCAAACCTTTTCAGATTTCCTTTCATTGAAATTCAATTGCATATAGAAACGTTGTAGAATCATAATCACTTAATATATTACCATATTTCTTGAACCTATTACTTACCTCGCTAGCCTGCTGCATCTATACTTTGTATTAGATTTTACACGAAGATTGTGCATAGCATGGACAAAATTACAATGGTTGGATATATTACAAGTAGTACATGGCTTATACCTCACTTTACACATGTCTAAGAACTTCAAATTTATTGGTTCAGTGATTTGTTAATGTATTCACAAACATTAATGCACATCTTGGCAAAATACAATTAGTGCTAGACAAAAGAATCGCAAATGATAAACAACACAAGAACAGAAATTGCACATGTATAAATTCCTGTTTATCCATCCAAAACCACATGCTATGTATTTGAGATTTGATTAGAATCCCCTAACATTATTAAATTGATCCATGAAATGTGAATGAGTGGTATCTATTTAACATATCATTAGGCATTCTCCAAATCAGAACATTAATGTACACTTTAACAAATCAGAACCACATGCCATTTATGGAGTGGTATCTCTTTGGCACGTCATCAGAAAATATCTTAGACAACCACATTCAAATATATCTTATTGACGTTTAAGCAGCCTCCATCGTAAACTTATAAAACAAATGCTTCATCCAGTAGTCTTTACGGCACATTTTCAATCATTTGCATACTACAAATCCCTACCCGATATGATAAAGTCCTTTCTCCCAACTCACTTGCAATTCCAATCCAAAAAAAAAAAAAACATGCATTTAGCATGCTTATCAACTCCTTGCTCTCAACGCATTTGCAATGCCATATATTTCAACACAAATTGCCCAACGCCCCACTTCAACTTCCTAATTGCCTGCAATAGAATCATACTGGCGCCCAGTAACGTCAACAATCAAACAAACGACCCTTCAAATTTTTACTAAAGCCCGGCAACGCCGGGCACCATAACTAGTTTTATTTAAAATACTGTTGTTGTGAAATGTGGTGGTGAAGTGATGGTACCATCACACTTGTATTATGTTTATTTTTCATAGTGAGTTCTTGTTGACATGTGGAAATGCTTGGGCTTGATTTCCAAGGATCCGTTTGATGGTAGCCTTTTTTATTTCATAGGAAGTTGTATTTTCATATTCATTAGGTTAACCATTATGTATTCATTGAATGGGTTTATTTTGTTAGGCATATTTTTGTGTTGCTGGTATTCCAGTTTTAGAGTTTCCATCATAGTAGCTGGGATTTAAACTTAGATGAAATACTCCAGGTAGGTCCTAGTCTGAAGGGCCAGGATTTAGCCATAGTGTTGCCAATACTTGTCAAAATTGTTGTCAACATAATCTTCTAGCATGCCTTCCTGCTGGTATACAATGCAAACATATAACTAAATTCATCTTGCCTTGAGACCAAGCTTGCATGTATCTAGAGCAATTTTATTTTTGAGACTAAGCTTGCCTATGGGTAGAGCAATTTTATTTCAAAACTTAAACCTTCAATGCCAATACTGCAAAGTTTTCTATTTTAGGCGCAACTTGCACCTTTGTAGATGTGATAAAATTAAATTCTAATTTATGTACAAAGCTAATTTCATGACAAAGCTCATATTAAAAAAAAAAAAAAAAAAAAAAAAAGGGGAAAAAAAAAAGAGAGAGAGAGAGAGAACATGTGTATCACAAATGCAAAAGAAAAGTGGTTGCTAGATTAAGCAACAAGCAAACCACCCTTGAAAAATACCAATGAAAAAGAAGAATCTAATATTTGAGGTGTTGGACAGCGTTAGAACCAAGGTCCTGATGAGTAAAACCAAAGCTTTTAAGCACCTGATTGTCAGCAAAGTTAAAGGCCCTCTCCATTTGTTTTCTGCGCAAATCCTTTGCGTAATATTTACGATTTGTTCTCATTGCAGGACTTCACATCCTCGCAAAATGAGTTATAAATGGCCACCTATTATCTCCAAATCCGGGACGATATTTCCTCATATTCTCCTCATAATCATAAACCAAAGGAATCCAAAACCGCTCAAATGGTAATCATGCTCCGAAATATTTTAGCCCCCATCTACGCCTCTCTGCGCGGAATCGGATAAATCAAAGCACCACGATCATCGATTCAAGAACAGGCTGTCTCGCAAGAATCGAGAAAAAAAATTCCCAAATATTCTCGTTTGATGGAGAGTTTCCCATGCTTGCAAGAACATCTAACGGTCGAGAGACCACCGGCGGTTCGATGAGAAAAAAATACCCATGTTCAATCCAACCCGGCTTTTATTTTGGTATATAAGATGGTCCCACCATCTGCGGACAAGATTATAATTTTGATATTTATGCAAAGGAAGCTTAAAACTCATGTCTCGTAAATAAAGCATCACTATCTACCCACCATATCCATTCCGATTACGGATGTGCAAGCATGGTAGCCCTAATCGAGGCAATTTTACCCAAAAGCACGGCAAATCCGGCTCCAATGTGGCCACATTGTAAAAAATCTCAATCCCATGAATCCGGCAAGAATCCATCTTGTTCTTGGCGGATTTTAGCGCAGAATAATCGCCCATTTCATTTTCACATGGTCTGCGGGATCCGAGCTTGTGACCAAGAATATTTTTTCTCCTAAGAAAACCCTTTTTTTGATGGGTTTTTAGCCAATGGCTCGCCTTTCATCCCGATCTCGATCCGTGGTAGGCCGAATGATGAAGAATTGAATTTTTTTGAGTCGCTCTAAAGGAATGAGACTCTCCGTCTCGAAAAAAAAAACTGTGGCCTCTTGGGCTGAAGAAGGCGCCTGATTTGAGAGATTTTTGGTCGGAAATACTCCATCAAATGCCCTATTCAAGCTCCAGAATAACAGAAACACAAGCAACGTACCTGAGAAAAACGGAAGGATTTTATTTGTGCTGGCTTTAGCGCTTGATTTCATCGTGTGATGAGAACAAAAAAAGGGCAGCAGCAGCAGCTGTTATATGGGGATGTAACGGATGCCCTTAAATTTGGGTCATTCTGGGTCCTCGTGATTTTCGCTTAACTATATTCAAACACTAGTAATGGTGCCCAGCGTTGCTGGGCATAGGTTGGAAGTCTGTAAATGTTTTGACCGCAATGAGAAAAGTGTGCAGTAATCTTTTATTATAACAAAAATATCCAAACATAGTAGCAGTGCTTAGCTCATAAGTACCCGCATGTATATCACCTTTACTGTAAGAATGATCCCATGGTGTTGGTATTCTATCGATCGCCTTCAGTGTAATTTTATGTGACCGTGAGCAGGATCGGGCTTCAAAATTGCATCAAAGCTTTCAGAAATCCCAGGACAATTTTGAGGGATCAAAGTTTGGCCTAAGTTCCCTCTGTTCCCTAAGGGTAGATGAGCCGATTTATAGTAAAGACTTATTAAGATCAAAAAATTTGGAGTATTAATATAGAGGACCAAATAAACCAATGTTATCAAAATCAAATCCAAGCATAAGTAGAACTCAATTGGCAACGCATATCTTAAATAATTTCATGATTGATAGGTATTGTTAGTCATCAGTACAATTCTAGCACATGCAACTCTAAAAAGTAATTATAACCCCTTCCCCCCTCTCCCCCCCCTCCCGTTTTGGGGATTATTGCATATAAATTGGAAAATATATTTATTAGGTTATGCCTTACACTATACCATAAAATGGGCACACTAACATAATCTATGCCCAAAGATTCTTTGGGATTTGGGAACCTGTAAATATTGCCAACCTGTGCAAATATTGGGAGTATATGCATTTGCTTACAGTAATTTTTGGGCCGTTGAATCATTTTGGAAACCTCTACATTGCAAATATCGATGCAAATATTGGGAGTATATGCATTTGCTTACAGTAATTTTTGGGCCGTTGAATCATTTTGGAAACCTCTACATTGCAAATATCGATGTCTGTGAGTTCTTGATGTTGTGTGTTAAATCTCATATTATCACTCTCTTTTGATGTTGTGTGCGAAATCTCATATTATCACTCTCTTTTGTTGCTTGTATATGAACGTGAATGTGATGTGGCTATGGATATGTTAACAACATCATGTAACTTTTGAAGGCATTGTATTTATTGCATTTATTGTGTTTTCTAATGTGATTGTAGACAGCTTGTTCATTGTGTGTTGCACCTTTGTAGCTATCTTGAAAAATACTTTGCACCATTAATTAGAGCTACCTTTAAAAGTACTTAGATGATGCTAATTGTGTGTGCAATTAAATATTAAACCTGTGTTCATGGCTCTTGCCGTTTAGAAAAGAAACATTGCAAAAGACGAAATGTGGGCTTGATGAATTTTCTTGAATAAAGATGGACTTAATGGATTTTTTTTAATATATGTATTGCATGTGTGCCTAATGTAATATCTGTAGGAAATGAGATTCTGTTTTTAACCATTGACAACAAATATATGATAAGTCACATTCCAAATATTACCTTCCAAGCTGGCTACATTTTGTTTATGCTCCGGTGTCAAATTTATAAAAAGAAGACTAAGTTCTTGATTTTTTTTAGTGACCCCATAAAGTCCATCTGGAAGCTTGGGATATGAAAGTTGCTACATGATGATAGTGCATGCGTGCCCTAACTTATGAAACGATTTTCAGATCAGCTTGTTTTTTGATAAAAATGCATGAAGACGTAGAGAGTAATCAGAAAGGACAAACATTTTATTGGTGAAAGGCAAATGCAGCAACATGCTGGGCCAGGGAGAAATACTTGTCTCCTGTTATCATCTATAAAAACTGCCACCATAGATATAGCCAGAAAATACATTAAGAATGAAAATTATGAACAGGGGAAGGAACTTGCCACTTCAGGATACCTAGCCACAAGGTCATCAACAATAGGTTGCAATAGATGAGGCTTGTACTCTAAAGTCACAAAATTGACCATGAGTTGTAGATCCCTCGTCTTTGCATGGCTGAAAAGAAGGTTTGAAAGCTTAAAAGCAATATAAGAGCAGTACATCATCAATAAAAGAAAATATTCATGAAACTTAAAAACTATACTTCAACCACAACATACAATGATGTATTACCGTCCAGTTCGAATCATAAGATGCCTTAAAAACCCTGATGTGTGCGAGTATCATATGGGGGCATTTTATCCAGATTATTTTCCCAAAATCTGTGGAAATGATCAAATATCTGCAGACACAAAAACATCTTTTTGTGTAAGGCCTTCATCAACTACAAAATGCTTGTCTGATAGAGTCAAGTAAATTGCACTCTCAGCAAGCTAAGATGCTTGCAAGAGATTCAACTTTAAACAAATGCAAGTCAAAAGACAACTCAATCAGCGGAATTTCAGTAGCAAGAAGATTCCCATTTGGCCTCCAATTTTGGCAAGCACATGGCATCATTGTGAATGATCTTATACTGTGCCCACATTAACCGTTCTATTTTTACTTGTATTTATTATCTCCAGTTGCTTTCGTGCACTCCCTAAGCCACATGAAAGGAATTATCATTGACTTAATAACTTCCACATAATCCAATAATAGATGCATGCATGCATTAAGCACAAATCTTTACCTGGTTGGCTATACCATCCTGAAGCAAACACTGTTTTATGTTTAATATCTTGTCATATCGACCTGGTGCATGGAGACCAAGTGCAAATTCTGCATAAGGCCGTAATTCACCCTGCTTTTCCACCTTTACATAGTCATCTGATGGTGTCCATCTTTGTGTGCCAAATGAAAACTCCATCTGTTTGTCACCTTGAAGAGGGCAAAGTCAAACACAGTCAAAATTCACTATGAGAGATGCAGAATTGCTACTGAGCTCCCCACCTTCTTCCTGTGGTTATGCCCATGTTAGTCTACTTTGCCTACACTATCTAATGGAGTGTGGCTGAGTTAAACTATGGCTACAGAAAAGACCTAATACAGGAATTCTTGTTTTTGTAGCAAGCTTGACAACACTATGCTCTTCCAGTACTTCTCAGAACTATTGCGTGGATACCAAAGAGCTCAGCATCCGGCCATTCCAAACTTGTAAGCTTATCATTCCCTTGACAAAGTCCAAAAAGCAGAAATGTATCTTAAATGCATACCTTGTTGCGGTAATGATATTTTTGTGCAGGCCACGATTGGTTTGAAGTATGCTGTACCACTACTTTCGACAGGCTTGAATTCAAAATGTCCCACACGTGAAATGAGCTGATATACCTGATCTTCCTTTGCAGCAAGCTGAGCCTCGTATGCCAAGGCCTGGGTCTTGCAACCCCCACAATCCTTGGCATATTGACATGGGGGGACCACTGCATTATCATGGGGTTCAATTGTCTTCAATTTTTGAGCCTAAAGGAATATGAAGAATACGACAACACTGGAATGAAGAAGGTAGAAGGAAAACCACAGAACTTGCACTGACCTGAGTCGGATGGTTGCAACGGAGCCGATTTCAAGATGCAGAAGCTGCAAACATCCGTCGAAAAACAGCAAATGCGGAAGATGTAATTGCAAGAATAACTCAGAGAATATAAGACTTCAAGATATACCGAGATCCGGCGCCCATAACAACACCCAATAACCCCTCTTTTTTTTTAAGGGTAAAAAAGGGATAAGAGGAAGAGCCCGCACAAAACCATCAGTTGCAGAGGGTTTGAAGCAATGCACTCAAAATTTGTTTCAAGTTCCGGCAGTCTCTTCTGCGCTTGGAGAGCTCAGGCTAGGGGCAAGACGTCCCGAGCTCTGCACCGTCCAAAGCTCTACACCGTTGAAACCTAAAAAAAAGAGATGAGAAGAGAAGAAATCTTGGCCGTGCAATGTCGATGGATCTCAGCCGTCCAAATTAGGGCTGGGTCCAACACTTACACAATAACATTATTATATAGGATGAACCCTAAAATCATTTTTTGGGTTGCCCGTAGGGGGCAACCCTCTTGCTGGAGGGTGGAGTTAATAAAAGGCCTCGATTTGATTTGAAGATAATATCCCAAAAAATATTTTAAACACGCGGTTGCAATTGTGTGGGATTAATTAGGGTTTTGTGACACTTTGTGATACTTAGACGACAGAGATTGTTTAGAGATTGTTTGGGATTTCTTAGATGGTAGAGATTGTTTGGGATTTCTGTGGAAGGTGGATAACTATGTAATCCCCTCCGACGATGACAGTGGCATGGGCAAGGGCAGTGGCAGCAGCGTTTGTAATCGGTGGAGGATCACAAGTTGCAGCTGCTCCAAGGGCCATGGTTTCCACCTCCCGATCCTTGAATATGGAACTTGCCTATCAACAGAGAAGCCGGAAGTGGTCTAAGGTAAGTAATTTTTTAGCTAGGTTTAATAGTGACTAGTTATGGTGACCGGCGTTGCCGGGTGATCGGCGTTGCCGGGCATAGTAATAAATTGAGAAGTAGATGTTTAATACTAAAATTAGATTTTGGGCATGCAAATCTGCATGTGAAGATTGTAGGAGCAACAATGGAGCACAAAATTTGTATTCTCTCATATGTGTTTCATATACAACAATTTGAGCATTTCCACTCCAACTATTGGCGTTGTCACGATATCAGTCATAAGAAGTTGTGTATATCCAATGTGTTGGTTTGGAAATACGATTTCGTTGCAAAGAATGATGAGGTTGTCCAGCATAAGATGTAGATCAAATAGATATGGGTCCCAAAAAAAAAGAGGACACAAATGGCTCTCCCCTCCGTAATCAAGTCGAAGTGTATCTCCATCATTGAGTCGAAATATACCTATAATAAGAACACGACCACTAACATGGGGGGACTCGTACCTCCATCAAGTGTGAAATACGTGACAAAGGGTAGGAACCCTTGACCGTCTAGCCTTGGGGCATGCCCCTTAGCTATATGCCACAATCAATAATGTTGGACATCATGCTATAAAATAAAGAAGAAAGTACCTAAGTATCAGAAACAAGGAGGGACTAATACCCCCACCATGTGAAAAAACACATCTATCGTAGAGCTTAAATAATCTCGAATGGCACAACCCTAAGAACATCATCCCTCTCTAGATGAGACCAAGAAAGTACCTAAGTTATCAGACACAAGGAGGGACTCATACCCCCACCATGTGAAAAAATACATCTATCATAGAGCTTAAATAATCTCGAATGGCACAACCCTAAGAACACCATCCCTCCCTCTAGATGAGACCAAGCGAACCTCATCTAAATAGACATACAAGCAAACGATGGGGACTCATGCCTCCAACATGAGCTCAATACAATATGATCTCCAAATAGACATACAAGCAAACGAGGGGGACTCATGCCTCCAACATGAGCTCAATACAATATGAGAATTCAAACTCTTGATCTCACATCCCAGGAAGAAACTCTAGACTTAACATCGTGACCATGAGAGCTAAGCTCAACAACCATAAATAAATATCTTCCCATAGGAAATATCACCAACATAAGGAAGGCTCTTACTTTGCTACTTATTGAAATCAGTGTGAACCAACTCCATACAACATCAGATATTGAAACTACAGTAATAGATTTATTGGCATAGGGTGTTCTTGAGCAGTAGCAAGAAATACCTTGGCTACATCATGAAGTTTTTGTGATTTGAGTTGTGTGATATTGAGATGTCATGCTTAAGGTAATAGCTTCTTTTAGCACAACATATAGGTCTTGATATTCCATAAGGTCATATGTTAATGCCCCCCCCCCCCAACAAAACCCAAGCATGATGACATGGTGCCCAATTCCTGGTCTATTCCGACGCTGCCTTAGGTTTGCGGAGGTTGTTAAAATCTGCTTCGTTGGTGCAGTGGAATAGTGGCACACAAGGTGACATGGCAATGATATGGCACTAGAAATAATGAGGTGGCATCAAAAAGAGCAAGCAAACGTTTTTTTGGGGAGAAAGTGACTGTGTGCAATGGGTGATGACATGGCATGAGTATGATGAGGTGGCAAAGATGAGTGGTGAGATGGCAAAATATGAAGGTGTGGAAAAATGAAGAATGTGCATAGACAATTTGACAACTTTTTAAAAAACATATTTGTCCATGGTGACATGGCGTTTTTTTGGATGGTGTGACATGTCACATGATGACCAAGCATTTTATGCACTTTAGATAGAAAATGACTAGGCCAATTTTTTGAAAAAGGGTTTTTTAGTGAGATAAGAGGTTTTTCTTAGTGCCCCTAAATTCACTTGCCAATTCCTTTATGAAACGTTAAAAGTTGTCATATTTCTTGTAAAAATGCTTAGTCATCATGTTCACATCATCTTATCTTGCTATATCGCCCAACCACACCACCCCATGAAAGACCAAGATTGTACTTCATTCTTGTTTGGCCTTGCTTACTTTGCATGACATGTCACCTACTTGGAGTGCCATGTCATCATATTTTGTGTCAACTTTTGTAAATTTTTATTTCTCCCACTTATCTTGTAGAAATTGCAAGAATAACACTTTGCCAAATCATCATCCACTTTTGCCATGTCATCACAACAATTTGCTAAGTCATTGGCATATGTCAACTATTTCTCATATAAGTTGCATTTGCCTTGAATCTTTTTTTTTGAAAAGTCCATAAATGCCTTTGGGATTTGACAGTACATTAATTTTCTTCCTTCTAGTACTATAAGCCAAGTACTATAAGCACCTAAAGTTTAGGTATAAGTGTTTCCAAAACTCAAAGCATGTAGAATTGAAGTGTAGTTGAAAATTTGACTAGATGCCATAAGGTTTCCACTACACGTTTTTCATCCGTTTTTTAAAGGTTGAGAAGGGTTTTTAATATTCTGGGTAGTTTCAACGGTTTATTTTTGGAAAGTCCATGCGTGTCACGTGGCTTCCTTTTTGGCCAAACCTATTTTTCTTGCAGTGCGACGTTGATAACTGGGGTTCCATGGTGAGAGGGGACTTTGTTGAAGAGGAGCGATGGCGGTGAATTTGTTCTCTATAGGTTTTGGCAAATTCAATACTAGAAAAATTAAAATTTGAAAAACAAAATGATTTTTGAGCAAGCACAAGCAATAAACATTCAAGAACTTGAATTCAAATTATCCTGCCCTCCCATGCAATGGGCGGGATAAATTTGAAATGCATATAGCCTAAATTGTCTTTATTCTTCAAACCCTTATTCGAAACCCTATTCTTCATGTTGAAACCCTATTCTCCACGTCCACTCCAGCGTCCAACTCCGACCTCTTGGCGGATCCAACTCCGGCCTCCTGATACCAGCGGCTCCCCTTTCGGGAGAAGATCTGGCTTTGGATACAGGCTGAAGATTTGGATCTGCCTCCAGATCGGCACTGTACAAACTTTTTCCAGGAGCCTATTCTTGAAGAACAATCCGGTATCTCCCTGTTCTATTAATTTTTTGAAGTATTTGTGCTTTTGCTTCCATATCTTTTCACTGATCTCCTTGTGCTTGTTTATGGCATTGCAGATATGAAAGGCCCCTTCATCTAAAACAGCAAATGCTTGATCTTTTGCACAAGGAAAAACTTTGTGTTTCATCACAACAAGCCAGGATCTTGCTCTAACTATATAGAATCTTCATCAAAAGGGTATTATCCACCCGGATCTAAAGCCCGTCAAGTTTCTTGTGGCCTTAGCAGCAAAACCCTATGATTAGGGTTTCAGATTTCGGCATTCAGGTTTTGCTCCCAGTTTCATATCCAAAGTCGGAACTCCAAGATCTTTTGCTCCAGAGGTTGTGCAGGGATATTATTCTCATGTATTCTCATGTAAAACATTTTCTCATGCATTTGTTTCCATTTTTATTCATTGGGTTTGCAGGATTTGGAGATGACAGCGGCTTCCTTCTTATTTCCTTGCCAGATCTGCCATCTCCTTCTTCTTTTTTGCGAGCGAGTGGTATGCAGAAGCAAATCGGTAAATGTTATGTAGCTTAGCTCCATTAGAAATACTTCATCCTTTTCATCTTTGATTTTGGGCAATGAATTGATATCGACTTGGTGTTTAGTGTCTGGTGAGTTTTGCAAAATTGGATCTTTATTCCTTATCTTTTTTCCCTTTGTTTGCAGGGAAACTAAAGGCTTGGGCTGCAGCAGAAACTTTTGGTGAGCTCTTATCTTGTGCAACTCGTATTGGATAATTTCAAACCCATTCTAATCGCTTTATTTCCTCTTTGCATGTCGAATCTCAAGCTTCATTCATGGCGAAGGATCTGAGCAGGAGAATCCCGTAAGTGTTTGCCAGATCTCATGTTTTCTGTAGATGTTTTCTGTAGAGTTGAGATGACTGCTCAAGCATTCAAACAAAAAAACAAGGGAGGCCCCTTTTCGATTTTGCATTTAATCTTTTAATCTGGAAGCATACACCAGAAGCCACGGTCTGGTTTGTTAATCTTTATTCCAAAATAGAGCTCAAGGTTTTGTTTAGCTTATCAAACCTTTTTTCGAACATCTTTCTGATCTTTCTCATACTGTTTTAACTGATATGGAAAACTGAATGGAAAGAATATTTAAGACAAGAATGCTTTAAACCTTAACCTTTATGGAATTGTTTTAAACCTTAAGTATTGATGTAATATTTTGAACCTTATATTTTAATTTAATGTTAGAGAATGTGGATTGCAATTTTATAATATTATGCCTTATTGGACTTGTTTGGGTTCGATTTCCAAAAGGCTATCTTTGAAAAAACAAGAAAAATATGCTTTTTTATTTAAAAAGCATGCCACATGTCGATATTTAAAATAATGTTTTTTTTAAATCTTGAAATATACAAGAAATCTTTTTTTTTGTTGCTGTTGTTTTTTTTTTCCTAGTATAGTTATTCGACGTAGTTTTCTTTAGAAAACAACTATTTCAAAAAACCACGCATGGATATTCTTTAGAACCATGTGTATTTATTTGAGAAACACCACATTTGAGAACGACGAATTTAAAAAACTACAGGTAGATATTTTATTAAACCACATATTATTATTTAGTAAAAACAACACCTGAAAACAACTAATACCACGTGGCTATTCTGTTAAATCACATGTTGTTTTTGTGTAAAAACAACACTTAAAAACAACCACTATTTTAAAAAACCACATGTGGATATTCTGTTAAACCACATGTTATTTTTTAGTAAAAACAACACAAAAAAACAACGCATAGAATTTTATTAAAAAACTGTCAACTTTCTATGCATAGATTTTTTAGACAAAAACTACATGTTGTTTCTAGCATTTTCGGAACAAAACTATGGGTGGTCTTTAAGTGTTTTTTTTAGCAGAAACAACAGCAAAAAACTATACGTTGAACAAATTTTGGGGTTGTAGTGCTCACGGGGGTGTTGCAGGCTTGGGACCATGTGCGTGTGTGCTCTTCCAGGTAGATTATGCCTCAGTTTATCACCGCTCTTCTCCTTTCTTGTGGGTTCCTCTACCCCCTTGGCTGCCACTGTGCATGCTCGGACGCAGGCCCGTTGGAGGCGAGCTGCTGTGCTCACCTTGGAGGATTGGTATTGGGGTGGTCAGCGAGCTTCGTGGGAGTTCTTTCGAGCTCGCTTTCGCCTGAGGGGCAGTGACTGGGCTATCTGGGAACAAGCGGCGGGGAGTATTCCGCTACACATACTTATAATCCCTCAGGATGATGTGGTGGTGCAGGTTTGGAAGGTTCATCCGGATGTTGTGTCTTCTTATTTTGTGCGGTCTTGTTACTGGGTGCTGGCTATTCATGACACTCTGCCCTCTTCAGGCAAGTGGTCTCTGCAGCTTCCGGGTTCTCGATGGCGCTCAGTTTGGACGTGGACATGGAGCTCACTTCTCATCTTTATAGATTCGATATATTAGAATAAATCAATGGTGTTTTTACAATGAAATTAGTAATAGTTTAATAAATGCGATAAGGCATATTGAACTTGAAACCCACTCTTTTTCTAATATAACAATTCTTATAAGTTTCTGCATTTAATGTTTAAATTTTTTATTGCATGATTGATATTGGTTTTTCCAGTAAATAAAAAATGTATATATTAAAAGACCCATTGTTATTTTAGAGCAGAAACTGGTATTTGTTTATACCACAAATTAAGAAATGCTCACATTGATATTTAGAGTGCAGATAACAATTTTCCACTAAATTGTCAAATCTTCAATAAAAGACATATGCCATCCTATATTATAATGTTTTACCGTAATTCCTGGATTTGGATCCAGCCCTAGATTCAACGGCCACAAATGATTTGATCAGATCGAATGGTTCAAACAAAGCCCCTTTTTCTTTAAATGTGATCTTTTTTTTAATGGTCCAAAGGAAGCCCCTTTTTTCTACGAAATCCTTTTTTCTCTCTCTGTTTATAGACGTTACTTTTTGTTCCATCAGCCGATGTGCTAGGGTTGTTCTGTTGGTAGTCGAAGAGCAGCAGCACATGCATCCCTAGGCTTAGAAGAAAAAAATAACAACACTCCTCCAAGCCATAACTATGGATCGACGTGAGCGCAACAACCCAGCTCTAGATCGACTCATGCATTTGCTTCATGACTGCTTTTGCTTGCAGGCTTTTCCAAGGGAGAAGCAAGCGGCTTCATGCCCCTTTTTAGCTGGCTTGCAGTAGTTTTTGCAGGAGAAGTTGCTTCATGCGCGTTTTTGGCTTGCAGATAGGTATTCCGGAGGAGAGACAAATTGATAATAAAGGTTCGTCTCTCAAAACCTCTGTTCATGGCTCTGCAAAAGAGGATTCTGGAATGTGTGGATTCTGGCTGTTTCTTTTTTCGGATTATAAGTATCTTCTTTTTTATTTTGGTAAGGCTTTGGTTTTTGTGCAAGGGAACGCCGTATGTTACGCCGGATGCGGCGTTCCCTTCCAACTTACGTCCCCCCTTGCGGGACGCACGCTGGCTGAATTGATTGCAAACATTCCCCTCACAAATCTCGAAGAAGGGCGCCAGAATTGAATGCTTGAGAATTTGAATGGCATTTGAATTGGCTGAATCCATACGAAATAGCCAAGCCGTCTCCTGTTTTACTCCTCCGGTTCGTCCTTGGCGCCTCAGCTCTGATTTCTGGCGCCTGTTCAAGAGAGCTGGTAAGTTGCATTTTCCATTTGATTTCGTTTTCTTTTATTCTTTTCATGCTTCTAACGGTTCTCCTTACAGCTCCTCCGGTTCGTCCTTGGCGCCTGTTGAAGAGAGCTGGTGAGCTGAGTTCTGAGCTAAGTTCGGTTGTCCTTACAGCTCCACCACAGCTCCTGTTTCAATCCTCCAGGATTTCCATCTTGGCGCCTCAACTGATCCTTCCCGCGCCTCATCTGGGTCCATACCTTGCAAAGGTGCGCCATTCTTGCTTTCGGTTTTCATTTCTTTCATTCATTCTTCCTTTGATTTTCCATTTCTTTCATGAATTCCATGCTTACGGTTATCATTACAGGTCCGGCATGCTCTGGTTTACATAGTGGTAAGTTTTCTATCAAGCATCTAGATGTAAACTCTTGCTGCAAACGGTTGTTCGTATGTTTTTCAAACGATTTGCAAACAGTAAGGATGTTTTACAGTAAGGATGAATATTGCAGGTTCAAGACTTGAAGAGTTGTTAGAAGCAATCCCGATTCTGGCTACAAATTTCTGATATTATCAATTCTACACTAAAGGTACACTAGATTGTAAAGTCAAAGCTCTAGCAAAAGCTGGAATTGGTTTGCAAATAATGTACAAATAAGGTTAATAAAGCAGGAAACAAGTGTCGTTCATGCCATCTTAATCCCAACGTAATTAAGGCTTGAACGTGCATTAAGTTATAATTTGATGCAGCTTAGTATACCATGTTTGACCATATTTCGTTGTACTTGGTAGGAATAATTGTTAGAGGAACTGATATTTACCAGATGATGATACACCCCATCATGCTCATGCTGCCTTACAACTGTTGTGAAAGGAGCAGGTTGGTCGCACAGATTAGTGGCACTGCAGTCTGATCTGCCATTGCGCCTCAAAGGTGAAGCTGCAGAGTCCTCTACATCAGAGTCTGGGCTAGCAATAGTATTGGCGCTGCAGGAGGAGCATCCGCTTGCAGGGATGGGTCAGGGATGCTAATCCCACTTGCAACTGGACTGGTATCCAATGCTTATCAGATGGCAGAATTACTGCTCTCAACTTCACATGCCTTGGCATTTCAGGCCAAATTCCTGCAGAGCTCTCAAACTGCACAGCTTTGGCCACATTACATTTGTGTGGAAATCATCTCTCTGGCTCAATCCCTTCATCTCTTGGATCACTTACCAATCTTTTTATATTCTTTTCTTCTCTATGTTCGATGGGACTGTAATAGATCTGGACTGCAAGATCCGGACTGCAATGAAAGAGTAACATGTAGAGTTACTAATCAGAAATTTTGCGTGCTTGCCAAGTCAGGTTTTTGCCAAATCAGGGTGCAGCTATCAGGTTATGCCAAATCAGACATCCACACTTGCAAGGTTAGTTCACATTGTATTCTGCATTTAAATGCAAAAGTGTACGTCCATAAGGGTTTGCATAGCAGTTACCATTGTTCCAAGAGGTGATTCTTTCTTTCCTGCAAATTCTTATGTTTGCTCGATTTGGTTTTTACTTTAAAACAGGAGACAGCTCTTAGCCTATAAAGAATGTTAAGGTTTTTGATAAATAAAAGTATCATCTTCTATTCTTTCTGTCCAGTCAGTAGTATTTTGATCTAGGTTGGGACACGATGCTTGGCAAAGTGAATGTCCTTGGGTAAATGCGTTCTTCAATATTAAGAATTTAGTTCTGCCATCTCCTATTGTTTCTGGGCCATTGTATTGTTTGAACATGTGTATGACATGCCTGCGATACCGTTGAATTAATCCTATCTGCTGTACAGGTGACAAAAGGTCTACTACAGAATTTTGGACCGGACAGAGTCCTAAATACTCCTATAACTGAGGTATTTTTGCACACCATGATTTCTGAAAATATTTCTGAAATTTCTGAAATTTCAGAAATAGAAAATGTGTTGATTTGCATTAATATCATTGTGAGCAGATAATCAAGTTGTGTTCGTTGTATCCAAGGAAGGCATAGTGAGCTGGTGATTCGGCTGCTTCGCAAGGTTAGTTGACATGCTTCTTTTATTTATTATTTCATGTTTGGAAAGGGTAGATGTCTAAGGGGTTAGAGTAGATTCCTATGTTGTGCTTTCTATATTGAGTCGAATAGTTGTTTGTGTTTTGTCCCAGTTAAAGAGTCCAATAAACTTGCCTTTAAGTTGTCCTCTACTATACACGTGTCCATGCCAGTCCTTGCCTAAACTTGCTCTAATTTATTTTTATATTGTCGTGTAGATGGTGCAAATTTTGGTGCCATGGTATGCTTTTGGCAGCCATGTTGCCGAATGGTTGATTCGGAAGGAGGTGCATGTTAGTCGCATCTCCTTCGTCGTCAAAGCCTTGGGGTCGTGGTATGAGTGGCGACCTTGGAGGCCATGTCCAAAGTGTGTAGATGAGTTGATAAGTGTTGACATCGAGAATCTTATTGTCAAGCTCGAGAAATTCTATAGCCAAAGCACTTTTGTTGAAGTGAAGGAGGTCAAAGAAGTCATTGATGACATGTTGTTTGTGCTGAAGAATGGGGAAGATGGTTGGGAGAATTACATGGGTTGAGAGCATAGTGCGGTGCAGGTTTTTGTTTTTGTAGATAGACCTTTAATAGTGCTGTTTCTTGATGATAAAAGATCATCGCCTTAGAATACTCTTTTTTGTACTTCATCAAAGATATAAGGTACATGCCTTATGTACCCTTTTGATGTAATCCTACAACATGGTCAATGGATAAAAAAGTTTATCTATTTATTGTAGTCTCTTCATTTTTTTTTTCTTGAATTTCAAGATTTTCTCTTTTTGGTACGTTGCTAGATTTTTCCTTCCCTTGGGTCAAACAATTGTTTGGTATGGACCACAATGGTAACCAAACTTTATAGCCTTTTTTTTGTGTGCTTTGTTTTTTCTTTGCTATTACATCCATTTTGTCTTTAGGGTGAGCGACTCTCCTACGTTTATGACTCTCCTAGATTTAAGTTTAGTTTCGTGCTGGCATGGGCACATAGTGTGTTCGAGGTCATCCTTTACCAATAGGATTTATGTTGACCAGCCTCTAATTATTTTATGGATTTATATTACTTTTGGGAGGCCTAAATGTCGTCATGTAATATATTATTATCGATTTATGTTGCTCTAGATACAAAGTCATGTGGATGTAAATTTGTACGCTTAATTGACCCTTGGCTTCCTTTCCTATATGCCCCATTGGGTTCCATGACCTCATCTTCATCTTCAGGATATGGTGACATCAAAAACCATGAGTCCTAGAACTTATAAAGATGGCAAGGCATCTTCAGTTACACCCGAACAAGAGTCAAAGTCAGCTAGGAAGAGGCGTCTGGCCCGTAAGCGTAAATTAACATGGAGAGCACGAGCACGTGCAATAGGGGGAGACATGGTTGTGCATGATGACACATGCGAGAGAGATGGAGCTACCTATGGAAGTATTGTTAGGAACTTGCAACATGAGTTGAATGAGTGTATATCAACCCATGCATCAACAAGCATGGATGTTGTGAGTTCGTTGCCAAGTGAGGTTGTTGATGATGAATGTACTGAGCCTGTACCAACAAGATCCACTATGCATGAAATTCCTTTCAACCTTGCTCATACCCCAGATGCTGTACGGCAAAATCCATCTTATGCAACACCTAAGCAAATGGAGTCTAAGTTGGAGAAAAGCAATCGTCGAGCAAGAAGACGCATGGCCAAGGCTAGAGCATTGGCAAGAGAATTTGAGAATGTTAGCTTAACGCCTGCTAGCACAACAGTGGCATCATGTTTGACAGACCAGGGTGGGCATGTATTTGATGGAGGTAACAGTGCAACAATGCTAGGTGAATGTTCTGGACTTGGCGACGTGGTGCAGAACACCATTCCCATGCAAAATGAGAATATTGTTGCAGAGGGTGATGTAATGGGAGCGGTATCGCATTTGAATCCTGTTGCAAGTGTGCCAGGTAAGGAACCAAGTACCATTGGTGCACGTGTTAGCATGAGAAGGATGAATCTAAGGCATGCAGCAGCATTCCAGGATGATGATGGTGATGCACCACAAGTTGAGGCATTAATAAGGAGAAGGGTCGGATTTTGGAAAATAGCTTGGACTGGTGTAGCTCCACAATATTGCGATGCAGGAAGGATGAGCAAAAAATGCAAGGATTGTGGGGCCTTGATGTGGAAGGATGAACTTGGTACATTTTGTTGCTCAAACGGGAAGATTTCATTGCCACCCTTCCCGACCCCCCCTCTAGCTCTCATGGACCTGTACACAAGGAAGGATGACGTTGGAAAGGACTTCCGATCTGGTATTAGAAAATATAACAATGCTCTTGCATTTGCCTCATTGGCTGTCAAACTCGATGCCTCCTTGGCAAACTCCATTGGAGGTGTGTACACTTTCAGAGTCAACGGTCGCATGTGTCACATGATGGGAACTTTGCTACCTGATAGCCAGGACATCAGTCCGTGTTTTGCACAAATTTATATCATGGACGGGGATGAGTTGCAGCTAGATCGTCGTACATCATTCAGTGGTGGTACGCGACGTGATACAATGGCATGCCTTCAACGCATGATGGCAGATGTAAATCCTTTTGTTCGTATCTTCCTCTCAGCCGCTGAGGTAATGCGAGCAAATCCAACGATGATATCGCCTTGATTCCAAGTGCAAACCCGCAGATTCACGTGAGCGGCGATATATCGCCTCTTACGCAAATGAGATAGCAATATTAATGCCAATTGACTCGCCCGTAAGACAATCTCGCAGACATTGTGGTACATTCTAAAGAAGGAGGAATAAGGCATATTGACGACCGCATTCATCATATGATGCTCTCCACTTTGCACTACTCTTCCCTATGGAACCGATGGTCGCATACCGATCAAACAAGTGAGAAGATCAAAGGGAGTAACCATGTTGCAATTCTATAAGTATCATCTACGTGCACGCTAGCGGTACATTATCACCATTGCATATTGTTTGGGAGATTGTTCCATGAGTACATTTGTGACATGTTTGCTAAGATGTGGCAGTCAATATTGGGTTGGGTACAACTAAACCAAGCTCAACTACGTAGCGAATTGTATAGTGGTATTGTGGATTCCACTGGGCATGATGGTAATTCCATTGGGCGTCGTGTCATTCTACCGAACATTTCTTGGAAGCACGCGTTATATGACTCAACTCTACCAAGATGCAATGGCAATTGTTCGGAGCTTGGCCGACCGGTTGTTCATCACTATGACCGCCAACCCAAAGTAGCCGTAAATCACCGGGGAGCTCATAAATGGCGGGACCCTTCCGACAGCACCGATTTAGTAGCCCGTGTCTTCTACTTAAAGTTGAAGGAGCTATTAGAGATTGTGTCACATCATGGCATATTTGGCCGCATTTCTGCTAGGATTCATGTCATTGAGTTCCAGAAGAGGGGTCTTCCTCATGTGCATCTCCTTACCATATTGTACCAGGAGGACAAGCCACTGACGGTCGAGGATATAGATAAAGTGATTTGTGCGGAGATTCCAGATAAGGAATCCAACCCCGAATTGTATGAGGTGGTCACGCGTCAGATGATGCATGGACCCTGTGGCCCAACATATCCTAATGCTCCCTGTATGGTTGATGGGGTTTGCAGTAAAGGGTACCCAAAGCAATTTCTGGAGCAGACTATGGTTAGCAACGGCTACCCACTCTACAGGCGTAGAAATGATGGAAGGACTGTCTATCGAGATGGCATGAACATGGACAATAGATGGGTTGTACCCTACAATCCGTGGTTGTCGTGCTATTTTAGATGCCATATCAATGTTGAGATATGTGCCCATATTAAGGGAGTCAAATACTTATACAAGTACATTTACAAGGGTCCGCATTATGATATCGGGTGAACTTGGGACAAGGTTCGAGAGAGTGTCACCGCGAGCACTATAACAGATGACCATGACGAGGTTCAGCAGTATGTCAATGCCAAATACTATTCTCGCCTCGAGGGCGATGGCGGTTGTTCAAGTTTGATTGCAAGAACGTAATCCTCATGTCGTGGCGACCGCGCTTCACCTTCCTAATGAGCGCTCAATACTTTTCGATGAGAATGCAAAGGATAGAACATTGAGAGATGTGATGGGCAATGAGCGCACTCGCTTGGTGGGATTCCAATACTATTGGGAGGGATTTCCACAAATACTACCCGTGGTTCCTAAAGGTTCACAAAGACAAATTGTAGAAGCTTCTCTAAAGCCGTCAGAGATATCCGGGATAGTGTGAGAGAATATAAACCGACAATCAACATGCCGGCCATGAATGCATTGGGCTTAGATGCGCTTGAACAACAAGCATTTGTCGACTACTTACTAAGTATAGGAGATGGCCGAGAACCCACCTTTCCGGATAAGGGTGTCGATATGGTGCATCCGCCACAAGATATATGCCTTGGCTCGATGATGTGGATGATTTAATTCAAGACATATTTCCCGATATCCAAATGTAACCGAAAGAAGTGATTTTCTCTCGACACATCGTATATATTATCGCCTTTGAACCATTTTGTGTCGATGAGATCAATAAGAAGGTGGCGCCTCTCATCCCCGGAGAGACGACCGATTACTTTAGTGCCGATCGAATCATTGACACGTATGGCCGCCAGCGTGTCTATATCCCATTGAGTTTCTAATGCACAAACTCCGAAAGTGGTGTACCGCCGCGACGAAGCTAACCCCTCAAGGTGGGAATGATTGTAATGTTGTTGAGGTCTACATCGCTCAAGAAGGGCCCGTGCAATGGAACACGATTGATTATAACGAAAGTCGGGAAGACGTCATTGAGGCGTAGATAGTAACCGGGACACACGTTGGTGATACCAGTGTTCTATCGCTGCATTCCAATTGTGCCTACCGATTCAGGTTTGCCATTTCAGTTTGAAAGGGTGCAATTCCCTTTATCGCCTTTGCCATGACCATAAACAAGTCCTGTAAGACAATGCATAAGGTGGGGATATATCTTCCAAAGCCCGCCTTTACGCATGGACAATTGTATGTGGCATTCTCAAGGGTACAAAATCGACAAGGAATTAGGGTTGCTATCAAAGACCCACCATCCATGCCTCAAGAAGACGCCAATATAGTGTCAAGGTTCACAAGGAACGTGGTTTACACGGATGCTTTGTGATCCGGTAAGTGTCATGTCCTCGACTAACGCTGTAGTGTCCATGTATTGCATGTATATGTGTTTTCTTTCAAAGGTTTTCATGCTTTTGAACTTTATTCTTCTACCTAATGTGTGCGCATCATGAAGCCCTATACACCTTTTGTACCTCTGAACTTGGAAATCCTAAGCCAAGGGCGATAGTTCATGTACATCGTAGGGATGGTAATGTGAGATTTGTTAGTTCCAACAATAACAATTGCTTATATGCTTCTTAATAGTATATATTCTATCATTTATTAAGAAGTTCATCAATGCATGTTTTCTATCTTTTTCTCAAATGATGTCTTATTATTGTAGGGAGTTATGCGATAGTTGATAACACACGCCGGGCGGTCTTTGTGTTGAGTAAAAAGTTCCCTCCAAGTATACATGCGGGGAACTTGCTTCACGCCAGAGGCATCACACACATTGGTGTTTGTGATGGGAGACGGTTCAAGGCTTGGGCATCTATTCCACATGACGCAGCTTGGTGATTACGAAGCTTCCCGACTTCCTAACAAAGCATAACATTGTTGTTGGTACACCCGAAGTCGCTGCGTGGGGACATGGTATCGAGCATGTTTACATCGCTCATGTTCGCCACCATAGGCACGCACGACCGA
The DNA here is from genome assembly GCA_021234155.1 of Isoetes taiwanensis. Classification (NCBI taxonomy): domain Eukaryota; kingdom Viridiplantae; phylum Streptophyta; class Lycopodiopsida; order Isoetales; family Isoetaceae; genus Isoetes; species Isoetes taiwanensis. Next base: position 894,488 of record JAJEKV010000148.1, on the reverse strand, counting down.
GGAGCTTCTATACCTATCGGCTTCAAGAACCGAAGCTTCACATCGAGCCGACGGACGTTCCTAGAGTTCTTTGGGACAGGTTTTTCATGATGTGGATCCATTGAGATTGACGGACATAACCTCATTTGCGTATAGAACAAGTATATTTGTTTAACATTTGGTTTGAACCTCATATTATGTGTACACTTTAAAAAGGTAAAGTTTGTTCCGTATCTATATGTGTCTATTTCCACCTACACAACCACAACTAACACACATCAATGCCCTCATACGTCCACGACTAATGCCCGGCATCGCCGGGCACACGTTTCTAGTACCTCTTAAAATTGCATGATGCCTTGTCTGACATCGGCATGGATATATTCTGCCGAAACCTCCAAAGGCAAATAGACCTGCACCAAATCGTTCGTTGAGCCTGTCTCAGTCCTTCACAAAGCTAAACAGTCATGGTTCCTAAACAGTTGGACAAGTTTACATTTAATGAGATCGTGTAATACAGATTCATGTCTATTGCCTTTGGAACCTCAACACGATATTCTTCCACAGATTCAAGAGGAGCTCTCAACTAGAGAGGAAGCGGCATGAGCGTTATGGAAATGAGTCATGGGGTAAGGATTTCTATCAGGCATATAAGCTCCCAGATAATTATGAAATTTTATTTCTTCAAGGAGGTGCCACTATCTAGTTTGTCGCTATCCCCGCCACATGCCTTTGTTCTCTTGAAGATACCAAAGAGTATATTGTTACTGGATCTTGGGGTGACAAAGGCTTTAGAAAGCCCAGAAATTTTTAAGGCTGGAGCAGAAAAGCTCACAAACATAACAAGTGAATCGGATTTTCAGATTTCTGCTAGAGCAAAATATCTATACATAACTTGCTTTAGATCCTACGACCATGGCTTTTGTGGGGGTCTTCTAGAGGAGATCTTTCTAAGGTATGGTTCTAGGCTAATTTCAATCGTCGCAGCTAATTCGAGATGAATTCTGCAGGAGGCATGTATTTATTGTGTATGTGATATTCACAAGCAAAGAAAACAGAGGAGCACATCACCGCTACTCAGTAAGTCGAGCTTACTAAAATACTATTCTTTGCTGCAAGTGAGTACTATCCCTACCTCTGAATGCAATTTCGTTGTTAATCATACAAAGGTGAGAATTTTAATCAAATGCATAAGCTTATTGTAGACAATGTTCAGGTGTGTTCAAGTGTGTTTGTTCAGATATGTTTGTTCACAAGTAAATCTTTGTTCAAGACCCTCATATATGCTATATGTTCTCTAGAACAGGACATGTTGAGGAGATAATAATGCTAAGACCATTATTCTACTTCTTTGGAGTCTTGAGTTTATGTGGAATTTACATTATTATGAATAATGTTTGTAAATGATGTTCTGATTTCAGAGAAGTGTTTATTTACGAGGTAGGAAACTTTGGCTATCACTATAAAGATCCACAATGGCATCAACTTTTGTTGTGTTGTTTAGAAGTAAGCTAAGCATTGTTGCTCAATCTTTAACTCAAGCAAAACTGAAGTTGGTATCATCATGCTACACTTCAGTAGGTCTACCCGATATATAGTTGTTTCATAGTCTTTGCTTCATAGTCGTTTGTGTACATGCTGACTCATTTGATCTATGTGAAGGTGAAATTATGCTTCACACTAACATTTATGAAAACCATCATATGGTCCGCATCTCATAACAATATGAAAGCTCTTAGTACACCATATCTTCTTTATTAAAATGGGAGCGTGTTGGATTTTGTGCCTGGAACGCCGCAGTGCAGATGCATGCGGCGTTCCCTCTCCCGCATGCGGCGTTCCCTCTCCCGCTTGCGGGAGTTTTTCCTTACGCTTGGGCGGGAGTTTTTTTTAAGCTACAGTTCTCTTCTCTGCGTTGCGTTTTCCTTTCTGGTAACGAGGTACGTCGGTCAAGGTTCTAACAAGAAGGAAGCAAACGGATTTTCGAGCTTATGTTCAACTTTTTGTCCTACTACAGTTGAGCTCCAGCGGCCAGCATTGGAGGTCGATCTAAGCCCGTTTGTCATTTTTTCTGTTGGCCAACTGATTTATTTGTTTTAACTCCAGGAAGCATATATCCGTGGAGCCCCAGCTGAGATCGGCTGCCAGAGGAGCCCCATATTTGAAGTCATCTCTTTTTGACAAAGCTTCACATCTCTTTTGACAAAACCGGAATATCGTGGTCCAATAAATTTTCCCTAAAGATTTTCTGTTTCTGTTTGGGCAGTCGATAGGTAGGTAACGCAAGGAAGGCCGCCATTTCGAAGATATTGCTCCGGCTTTCTGTTTCTATGGCAAACGCAGATTCAGGAGCAGATCGCAAGAGCAGATTCATGAGCAGATCGCAGTAGCAGGTCTTTTCTGTTTTGCCATATTCTTTTTTTTTTCACGTTTTTGCATCTCCAGTTCTTTTTTTCGTTCTTCAGCTTATTCTAATCCTTTTGTTCGGTTTTGCAGCTATGGTTATGATCGATTTGGAAATTCTAGGACACGTCTGAAGTCTCAATATCAAACCCCATTCATGCCTGCTTTTGGAGCTTTAAATTTCTCAGGATCTTCAAAAGGAGATTATTTTCCTCAGATTTCACAGGAAGGACAGTGCCATTGCTGATAAAATAGCAACTCAAGAGCATTGTGTAGTTTATAATAGTAGAATAAAACCACTCCTATGATGGAGACTACGTCCGAGCTTGGAGATGCAGCAAACAGTGATGCAACAGTTCAAGAGATGAAGAAAAAGACAGAATCTGCTCATAAGAAGACAGAGGTAAACCCATTCGTCTTTGGCTGAAACTTTCATGATTTGTAGTTTCTGATGTGTCTGGCTGTAAGTTCGTGTAAAGCTTTATTCTTTTGTCATCCCACATTGTATTTGATATCCTGCAAACCTTTTGCACCTTGACATTCTTAAAAGCTGCAGTAAAATGTGAGACAGGCATATATCAGAGCATTAAATAGAATATTATTGCCAGATAATATTGCAACACTTACTGCTACGAGACTGTAGCATATAGATGTTAATCACTTAGCATTTGCCGATCTTTCTTTGTTGGCCATCTTTTTATTTCTTTGGATTTCTTTCTGTGTTATCGTGGATGCCATGTCATGATTTGCTGTCAGGTTTATGAGCAGCTTGCAGCAGCTTATAAGCTAGAGGAAGACATTGTGATTGCCAAGTTGAATGCTGATGCTCATAAGGATTTAGTCACAAGTAAGGAAAATATACTGATGTGCTTAAAAGTAAGACAAGAGCTTGGAATTTCCAAGTTAAAGTGTTTAAGTATTGAAAGCACGATGCAGGCAATGCTATTTTTGAATTCCTTAGCAAGCAAGTTGCAGCAGGAAGCTGCAACTAGCGTGCAATCAGGTATGCTTATTGCTCTCCTCTAATCCATTCTAAGTTTACATTTTCTGATGCTTACATTTCTTCATGCAGGTCTGTAGATTTATCCTTCATTATCAGCTATCCTCAGCCAGCTCAGGTTGTCATTCATTCTTGCTTCCTTCGACTTAAACGTCCTGACACATTTGAAATACGTTTTTATGGTTAGATACATGTTACATTTTCAGTTGTAGATACATGAATAGCTATGCATCATGTAGCTATACATGAAGATTTTGCATTATGAGTAGTTGCACATAAAGATTTTGCTCCTCTGCCTACCATTATTTGTAAATACTAAGGTGGTACAAATCGTTTTTGAAAGTTGGATATAAAAGCTTTATGAGTTCTGTTTATGCCCCTTTACCACCAGCATTCTCACCATGTAAAGTAAGTATTTTCATGTCTTGGTTTCGTCGTTTGGAACTTAACAATTACAAAAAATTTCAGTTCCTTTGCATTCAGCCATTTCTATGCTGAATTTGACCTCTAACTTGCCTTTTGCTTTGATGCTTTCCTTTTAGTACTCTGTAAACAAGCAATGAAACTGATCGAGAAGCTTATATTCCTTAACATGCTTAGATAATTTGCTTAGAAGCTCTATGCAGCAAGCAAATGTGCAGGTAGAAGTTTTAACGCCCATCTGTTTATTGCAGCAAAAATTTCACATGTGTTCACTGTTGGTATATTATGCTGCCTATTTTGCATCATGTCTCTTCTGTGTCCAATCACATGCAACAAATGTGCAGCATAATTTTTTCCAAACGTTCCCAAATTTATAAATGCATATTCTTTTTTAATGGTTTCCAGAATTAGATGTCTATATATGGAAGGCAAGAAAGCCTCAAATGTAGAAAAATATTTAAGACTAAACAATTTAGAATAGGTTTCATCAGGGAAATTTTATTGTGCTTATGGTTGGAGAATTGAGTTTATTTTATTAGAGCTTCTCATGCAGAGCACTTTAAGCAGGGTTCACTCTAGCCAATTTAATATGGTCTAATTTTCGAATTTCAGTCAACCAAGATTCCAGTTCAATATATACATCTTATAGACATCTCATGTGACAGTGTCAATGCAAATTAAACGGAGGAACTCAATAAGGATATCCTTGAAATTGTATTTGATGTAATGGTTGTGCAGTTCTAGGCAACAATATTAAATGATGCTGGTTTTTTCACTGTTGTATCCCTTAATAATTTGAGGTTCTTATTTTTCTTCCATCAACAGACCTTAATAAGCCTCGGAAAAATGTTTTTGCTTCTATGTTGGTCATTAATTTAACAAGACATGTGTTCCAAAGATAGAGGAAAGGGGCCCTGGACATGCAAACAAATTGACTAAGAAATAAATGTGCGCAATTTGGCTAAGAAATATATTTGTGCGCTGGTAGTGATGCTTTGTGTTATAGTTGTAGAGCTTTGGGAACATTAAGTAAGTAGCCTTTTCTCTTACGAAAAAAGAGTGGGTGTATTTTAACAATGTCTCTCAAAGAAACGATGATTGCTTATTGCGTTCCTTTAGTTCCTCTACTATTGAGCATTGTAATGCTTTTGCCTAACTTACGATCTCTGTTAATGGTTTAATTTAAAGGGAAAAACTATAAAATGTCCTTATGTTTTGACGAATTTCACCAGATGCCCCTAACTTTTATAATTTCACCAAATGCCCCTGGTCAACATATAATGTATTTTTGTATTTTCAAAAATTATTCAAATACCCTTAAGATTTACGTTAATTCATCAAATGCCCTTATGTTTCTTATAAATTTTCAAAATGCCCTTGAGACCTATAACATGTGTTTTTTTTTTCAAATTTTAAAAGTTGCAAATTCACAAAATACCTTTTAAGTTTTAAGAAAATTATTGAAATTCCCTTGAACAACGTCATTATTGTCGCTGGTGCAACATTGTATCTAGAACAATAGGAACAATAACATGGTGCATGATCTCCCTATAGGTTCTGTGAGTAAGAAGTGAGTAGAAAAGTTTGGTGAGCCTCCGTAACCATGACATCCTCGCGCCCCGAATGTGAGAGTGATGCTTGAGCAAAAAATGATGGAACAAGCAAAAACGATGGAGCAAAATGAGATTTGATCGAAAGCAAATTCAATGGAGTCTCCCCGCGCCTTCCTTTTTCTTTTGAGGAACCATGCACGAAAACTGACGTTGATCCAAAAATGACGCCAAAAAGTATCCGTTGAAAAAGGGCATTCTATTAAATACGAAAAACTGAAGGGCATTTTGTGAAACTTGAAATGTTACAGAAGGGTATACGTTGACATGGGCATTTAGTAAAATTATAAAAACTTAGGGGCATCTGGTGAAATTCGTCAAAACATAAGGGCATTTTGTAGTTTTTCCCTTAATTTTAAATCAATTAATTTAATTTAATATTCTAGAGCTCATCGTGATTTTAATCAGATTTCTTTCTTTGTGGCTCTTTTCTATTTGGGGATAAGAACTAAGGTGGTTAATGCATGCTATTAAGACATGCGTTTGAGAGTCAAATCTCCAGCGCAATATTGTATGGATTAATGATTTGTTGTGGTTGCAGTAGAAGTGGCAATTACGACTTTTCAATACAGTTGTACCTTATGCCTGGGCAGAATATTGATTTCATCTTCTGTTGTGCACTTCATAGTTTTCTTATTGATGCTTTGTCAAGCAATTTCTCAATCTCGCTATATTGCCTAAGACATGCACAAGATTGTAGTTTGATTAATCATGCATCTTGAACTACACATGATGACATTGATATTTCTGTTGCTCTGTATTATGTGGCGGAAAAGCTAATATCTTTGTAAATGCTATGGAGATTATTTGAAGTTGAATTGTTTTGCAGTTCAGCATGAATTTGTGTTTCTATAGACTGTATATGCAATTTTAGAGGAACTTCAATCTACTTTGTAGGCTATTAGTAGAAAATAAATTGCTACAATCCCTTGCGACCAACTTGCTGTACATAAGGCTTCATGTGTTTTCTGTTTTTTGTGTATGTGTGGAACTAAGATTTGTTCATAGACAACTACAAATTATAATCTACGTGAGCTTGCAAACAGCTCTTTGTTGCACTATTTGAGCAAATGTGAGCTCTCTTTGTTGCTCATAAGCTTCGTAAACTTCCCGTAGACATTAAAATTGCATCCATCCATCCATCCATCCATCCATCCATCCATCCATCCATCCATCCATCTTAATGCTATGTTCCTATTTAAAAGCGCCATTTGACTCATCCCACTCCAAATATTATGCGCAATGTCCTTCGCATCTAAGCACTCCATTCCTTTCTCAGTATCTACAACCATCTATTCCACATGTGAATTCCATTACATGACTACCCTGCACATGCTCAAGATTAATGCCGGGCATCACCGGTCGCACTGTCTAGCCTTAAGGTAATGGTACTAAATAATTGAACATGTCAAACATGTTGGATAAATCACTCATTTAGGGTTTAGTGTTAAGCTACAGGTTTAAGGATTTGAGCATTTAGGGTTTGAGAATTTATTACATCATGAATGTCAATGAATATAGAGCATCTCTTAGATGGATCATGCATTGCCTTACCACAAATTTAGTATTTAGTGCTTATGTTTAGGGTTTAAGATATCATAAATATGTGTCTAAGTAAATTACAACTCTTAAAGATGGAGTCCAACATGGTGACTTACCAAGTTCTATATTTCTTAGAGACCCTGACACTCCATTACATCTACATACACGATTACATCTCATCTACAACCCTCCGCACTTGGCACTCTATTACATCTATAGGCATAATTACATTTCATAGCTCTTTATTGCACCTATAAAGTCCATTATGTCTAGCCATTCCACACGTCCAGGACTAATGCCCGGCATCGCCGGGCACACGTTTCTAGTCCTCTCTAAGAGGGGAGATCTTAGTTGCATAGGTCTCTTAGGGAAAAAGTTCATCTATGCAGGTAGCAGATTTTTGTGATGTTATGTGTAACTTGAGTGTTCTATGTACATTTGTATCTACTCAAGTTGCCCTTCATTATATTTTGTATCTGTTATGCTCCTTTGTCAGAGTCATCTACATAAAAAGTTGAGCCTTTACTTTTGGTCAACATAAAAAAGACTGGATAAAGAGGATTGGATTGGCATACTGATGCCTGAACCTTTTGTGAATTCGCAACTTGATGTTTGGGCCTATAAACATCATGGTGATGATCCACATGAGTAGTTTGGATGAAATTTTAGTTTATGTAAAACAACGCGGTGATGATGCAAACTTTCAACATAACTACAACACTTGGACATGTGAACACTTAACATGACTACAAAATTGCAACATACAGGGTCAATAAAGAAGCAGAAAGGCATTGAATTTTAATGAGAAAATCACTACATAAATACAACAAGGGACAATAAAGGAGCAAAAAAAGCATTGAATTTTGATCATTAAATTCACGAATTGTATTCAAATGCATAGAACCAAGCAAAAAATGGATCAATTTGTAAGCTCCATAACACATAACCTCCAGAAGACATTAGCAAGTTACAACTACAACATCAAAAGTCAACTACATTCAAATTCCTTATAGCCAAGGCAATGCTCCACAACACATAAGAAAGTCACAACTACAACATCAAAAAATCCATTCAAATTCCTTATAGCCAGGCAATGCTCCACAAGACATACGCAAGTCACAACTACAACATTAAAAAGTCCAATACGCTTAAAAATGCTCGCAACATCTACGCAAGTCGCAACTCCAACATCAAAACATCCAATACGCTCAAATTCCTTATAGCCGGGCAATGCTCCACAACACATAAGCAAGTCACTAGTACTATAAAAACCATCATTAGTAAAACACCTGTAATAAAAACCCATCATTAGTAAAACACATACATGATGAGCTTTTATGCGTACCTTTGAATATTATAAACAATTTAGCAACACTAGGTTTGAAAAGCAAATTGCTTTGAGATTTGTTGCTTACAATATGCCAACATTCAACTTAACAAGCCTTAACAAATAACTTACATTAGGGCACATAACAACATTTAACCTTAATACGCTACTAGTAAACGTGTGCCCGGCGTTGCCGGGCTAATGTCCCGGGCATGTGCTTTTTCTTGGCCTTTAAAACCCTAGTAAATATGTGCCCCAAACATCTATATGTTCAATTTTGACGTTATTTGCTTTTGTAAAAAAATTTGTTATTGAAATAATATAATCTTTGCGTTCATGGATTTCAATAGAGAAAACAATGTTTATAAGGAATGTAGGAGATCTACCATTGAAAACAGGAAATCTGGAAAGACAAATCCAAAATTGATGTTAAAAATGTCACTCTTAGAAGTAGTTAAGTACATCAATAAGAAATAAGCACAAAAAATATATAAAACACAAAATATTGTCTTGGCTCACTGATATTTTAGTTCACGATGGAACTCTAAATATGGTGATTGACCATACAATAATTCCCTCCTAATCTCTTCCCAATTTGCATTGGCAGTCATGGTTATAAAGAGGTCCGGCCTGCCATGTTCGCGAACAATAGACATAGCATCCTGATATCGTTGGGTCATGTATCTCGGACCTCCCGTATGTGAGGATGGTAACACAACTTTTCGGCCAATAGCGTTTGCATCGTCTCCTTCAAAGTCCATAATGCCCTGTAACATGTCTTTTCGAATGGTGTGTTGATTCAACACTATGAATTGCGCTTTTCTTGCTCCATCTTAGCAAACATATCACAAATGTATTCTTGAAAACAATCGGCCAGCCATGTGAAGGGGAGATGCATGCCCTTGACGCGTGAGCAGATGATATCTGTAGTACTCCATAATAGTTACTTCCTTTTGCGCTATCCGGCCCATGAGGTATTTTAAGATGCCATCCATCCGTACCATAGGGAAGTAGCAAAGACAAAGTGCAATGGATCATACCGAGTGATATGCATCTATAAACCTCACGCCACCATCTTTAGAGTGTATAATAATGTCCCTCTGACCATCTTCGGGCTTATCATCGACAGGCATTAAGACAGCCACCTCATTCACAGTTGGAGCATTATATTGCCTCCTCACAGGATTCTGCACATTGCAAGAAGGTATACGCAAACGGATATCCATGGTTGGATGGACACGCATAATCTGTGCTGCGCTCAAGAATATGCTAACAAATGGATTGTACTCTGTCATAAGGGCCTGCAACTGCACTACTATTTCTTGCCTCAATCCATCGAAAATGGACATCCCACTATTCAACTTGCATGTCCTCGGCCCATGATGTATATCTCATTGCAAATTTTGCATGTTTTGATGCCCTTAAGGTGGCAATAATGTTCCCATCTTATGGCACATGCGGCCATTGACCCTAAAAGTATAAGCTCCACCAATAGCATTTGCCAACGCCTCATCAATTTTCACCCCCACTGAGGCAAACGAAAAGATATTATTGTACTTTCTAATGTTTGTGCGAAAGTGATCACCCAAACTATCTGTTCTCGTATATAGGTCAAACAATGCCTGGTGGTGGTTCTGAATCAATGGTACGGTGCATTTTTCCATCAAAGACATACCTTGCACTTCTTTTTAACGTGGAGTTCTCGCGTCCAATAGCATAGCCCCAATACAAACATCTATGATCCATGTTACCAAGGTCATGAGGAGGAGGTAAATTCCACGTCCATGCTATCTTGTTGAAACCGCCGACCAAGAGGGACGCTCAAATTTACCAATAGCAAGAAGTAATCCAACCTCAAAGCTATATGCTTTGCCTGGCTTCCCTGCGATGGAGCCGCCTCCTCATTTGACTATAGCTCTCGCGTTGAGGTGTCACATAAGAAGGATTACCCACTACCATAGGTGGCGTTACTGATGCGGTGTGTTAAACCCATGAGCATTCACATATGTGGATCAGATGCGGCAACATCAACCGATCACCGTTTGTTCGCTTCTCTTGGGAAATAATTGCATCCCAAGACTATTGACTTCGATGTAATGAAGGGAACCCGCGCATGTGTAGTAGATCCTCCTATCGTAACCATATCTACCGATTGCATTTCAACCTCGATCACGAGTGGCGCCTCGCTCGCTAGTGCAACTTGTGGCATTGAGGCCGAGGCACAACATGTTTGAGCCGCCGGCCCTCCATTGCAACAACACCCGGATGAATGCCCAAAGACCCTATCTCTCGACATCCATGCTATGTGCTAGTTTCAAAGCTCTACTCTTTGCAACTCGCTTATGCCGGTCGTCTCTTTCTAGCGGACTTAGTTTCATTGATGGGCCCATGTATGAGGGGTTGTTGGCCACGCGGCAGTGGTGTTTTTTGATTGGACTTCCCCATATAAATCCCGCATGTCGCAATCTATACAATTTAGATGCTTTCAAGGAGCCCCATATCGGATATTTGGCATGCATTCTAAGCATACGCCTATTAACTAAGACCTAAGCATACATCAATCAAGCAACCTAAGATGGGAATTAGGACTCACCGCTGACAATCTAAGATTTTATCGCCCCTGTCAAGTGCGCAAGAGTAGAAGTGTGGTAAGATTTTGTCCCTTCCTCAAAGTGCAAGTGCGATGTATCCCCTATAAACGTCGGAAGCGTAAAAAGAATACATTAAATATTATCATATATCCAAAACACAATGCTAAGCCTAAGCACATGCCAAAACAACATGAAGACAAAGTATCTTAAAGTGCTTTTGGGTTTATGGCTAAGTTGCATTATTGAGCAATTAAGTTGAATTTGTGTAAAACAAATTGAAACTTTAAGATGGGCTTTTATTTTAAGAATGCTTAAACTTAGGCATTCATGCACATTACATATCTAATCCATGTTGCATAACGATTCCATGAATAACGTAGCTTCCATAGCCTCCACAAACTTATGGACTCTCACAAAACCGCGTTTTGCTAAAAGTAGGCATACATTTGTCCGGCAAAATTTTCAATATCTAGCTCAATTTTGACCTCCCACCAGATCTCAACTCCAACCAACCCTAGGATTTCATACCACTCTCCAAAAACTCTCAAACCCAAATCAGCCCTTAATGCTCACTTGCATCCCATCATTCCCTCAAAGCAACACTTTCTCGCGGCTTCTTCCAATTAGCTCTTCCAATCCACCACCTCGCTAAATATTGAAAGTATGCATCAAGATCATCGCCATCATCAAATCGTGGCAAGGCATGTCCATCTCTAAAGAATTGTGCCACAAGTTTTGGGTAAGAATCCCATGGAACATTCACCACCACCATCTGCATTATGGAAATGATATTTTAAGTCAATTCATTTTTTGTATTGTGAGTTAAAGTTTGGCATTTCATGCTTATGTTAATGTGGTGCATTTGATTCAAATTTTATGCTAGTGGACACTAAGTTTATTTTAACCACAATAATACAACAATAAATGCATGTGATGTTAAATTGTGTTTGTTGTTCAACTATATTTGGGGGCTCAACTATCTAATAAATAGAAAGCTAAGAAATACACAACCTTATTCATTGAACCTTTATTGTTTAACCTTTAGTTAATATATTGTTGAACCTTTAGTTCAATAGATATCAAGTTTAACCTTTAGGGAATTCGAAAAGCAAAAACCAAACCAAAATAAGAAAAAGAAAACAAAAGGGCTACTAATATCTCACAAAAGGGCTACTAATAACAAAAGGGCTCCCCGCTATATAATCTCAAAGGCCAGCCTCGTGGCTATAAAATGCCCTAGTGGGGCTTTAGGATCTAGCTTCATAATGCAGAGTATCTGTTAGTTGTTACCGCATGAGGATATTGTATTCTGGAAACAAAACAAATTGTATTCTGGAAACAAAACAAATAACAAACTGGAAAGGAGCAAAAACATCTAACAAATGGCAGGAGCAAAAAACCCAACCGCAAATATTGAAAGCACAGACTTGGACTTGAAAACACAAATAGAAATCTTGGACTTGCCAAGATGTGCAATGACAAGAAGTTAATTAAATGCTTGGAGCTAAAGATCCAAGATCGGAAGAACCTTTGCAAAGTAAATGAATGGGCAACAAAGAGGACTTTTATCAAGTCAAATAGAGCCCATATGAGCTTATTTGCCATCGTCAGTGGCTAGAATCTGGAGCTTTGGGCGCAAATCGCCCACCAAGTACACAAGCTCTATAGCTTAGTTGCAACAGGGGATCTTTTTGCGAAAATATCTGAAGATTTATGAATTGATTCGAAATCTTATACTATGCATAGATGAAGCCCCATTACTACCTCAGAAGCGAAATTGCCGCTTGAGATCGGGCTGCTTTTTCCCTCAGAATCGAAACATATCTTCATCGTTTCATTGTCTCTTGGGACCGAATAAACAGGGAATATAAAACGTGAAGAATCTGAGATTTAAGAGCAGAAAGGGCTTCAAAAAATCTGAGAATCTAAGAACCCAGCAGAAAGGGCTTCAAAAAAACTCGCCTCGAACAAAATGTTGGAGCAAGCTTTAGGTATCCAAAGAGCTTCAAAAATCCTAATATCACAGCTTTTCTCACCCAACGGATTTTGGCGTGCATTACCTTCATTACCTTGGGATTCCTTCATTACCTTGCGTAATCCCAACTCATGGATATGGTGGTGGATTCAGCTTTCATGTTTACAAAGAGAGCTCCAAAAGATAAAGACATTTACCTTCTCACAATGAGAAATCGGGGTCGATGCTCAAATCATTGCTGAAAAAATGGTAGAGACGAAATGAGATGAAACACAGATGAAAAAATGGATGAGTTAGGGTATTAGATTGCTACCCGCGCCAAACCACCAAAGCCAAGCTCTAAGACCTGGCTAAAGCTACCTGGCCTCCAAGTCAGAACACCGCCTCGCATATGGAAACATTTATCGAGGAAGGAAGCCTTAGAAGAGGTCGCTTGCGGCAGACCCATCATCAAAGCGGATCACCGCCCTGCAGATCACCGCCCACGATTATAGCTTGCTTTCGTATCATTAATTTTATCGGCCAAAATCTCATATGATTAGGGAAAGGGGCAACGTCGGAAAATACAGGTTTTGTGGCCGGAAATGCATTTTTTTGCCAATGTAACGCCGGAAAAAAATCAGCAAAGACCCCAAGAAACTTTTTAAGTAAGTAGATAACATAAAATGCACATTAGAGTAATAAGCCATAATAAACAGTATTTGCACAACACAACGCAGAGTGAAGGGCCTACTATTCTATTTGCGCGACATCAACAAAACATGGAGTAAAGGCATACTGTCCTCTTTTTGGGTTGCAAACCCTTGTTTATTGTTTATGTGGGTTTGTGGGAATATCCAAGTATATGCCGGCATATGTCAGCATATGCTGGTGACTGCTCCAAACTACTCGCTGCTGCTTGTAAACTCTCGGTCATCCAGCCCCATTCCGGCTATGGCCCAACTCGACCCTTCTTGTTCTTCCAAGCATTTTCCTCTGGCTTCCAAGAGCATGGCAGTTATTTACTCTGCCTTTCAGGATTTGCTTTGCTGGGAATCGTTTGGAATAAATGCGACTTTTATTTCAACATCTTGGATGTGCTGATTGCATTGCCTTTCAATAGATGACTGTTGTGGATGGATGTGGGAAGCACTTCTTATATGACAAATGGCAAAGAGGAAATGATGCTTCCCTCGGGTGAGTTTGATAGCTTTTCTCTCCACCCAATTCAAATATGCAGCTGACCTTGAATCTTATTTACCAGTTACGGCATCACTAGGGTAATAGAAGATGGCGGACTTTTGGAAAGAGGCGCTGTGAATATCTCGATCATACAAGGCCACTTGACTCAGAAACGGGCAGAGGTATAAGTACCCTTATGTTTGTACTGTCTGAGGAGTGCATGTCTGTCATACTTAGCTTTACATTATAGCATCACAACCCATTTCTTGAAAATGGAGTGAGTCTAAATCATTTCTTACTGCTCATTTTACAAAGCTTTAGCATGTACAGGGAAGTGAATATTAAACTCTCTATAAGGTACCAATCCCTTTAAGATATAGGCGTATCAAAGGTGGCAGAAGTTCAGATAACTTGTCCAACAAAACAGTTACTACTTATTTCGTTTGTTACTATTTATTTTGTCCTAACTGATTATTTACTTGCTGTGTATAGGTATGGAAATTATATGGTGCATTCAGTTTCTAGCCTTACATGTAGGGTTGTATGACAGGCAATGTCTGCCCGAGGTCGAGGGACAAAACCTGGTACACCTTACTTTGTTGGTGCACTATCCATTGTTTTTCATCCAAGAAATCCATATGTACCGACCTTTCGATCTGATATACGCTATTTTCAGGTATCAAATATATGCCTTCAAATCTTGCTACCTTACCCTGAGCTTAGTGTTGACTCCTTAGATCCCCATGGCACAGGTTGAAGATCAACGTGGATGGTTTGGGGGTGGTGCAGACCTTACACCTTACTGTAAACTTCTATTTGAACATTTTACTTTGACAAGTGCATATATGCTATGATGGAAATAATCAGCTTTTCTTCCTTCTCCTAGAATGATAAGGATAACCCGCTTTGTGCATCGGAAAACTTGTTTTCTCCTCCTTGGACACCAGACATAATCCGTCTCCTTGTACTCATTGTCAGTTTGAGATCTCATAACAGTAGTATCCATTGAATTGATCCTCTACTAGTGCCTTAACCTTTTTAAAAGTTGGGATTACATTTGAAGAGCAAATATACTTCAAAAACATCAACAAACAAAGGTACCTAATACTTTGGTTCTTCAAGAAAGCTCACTAACATACCGTTCTTCAAGAAAGCTCACTAACATACCTTGAGCAATCATTAAGGTCATATCCTCCAAGAGGGCTCACCATCATGTAACAGAGATTAGAGACAAATGGGTAAAGCTTTATGCTTAGCATATGAACGCTTACTAACATAGCAGTATGTATATGTGGTGATATATAGATAAATAATGAATTCAGTCAAGATTTATATGCTTGAAACTACACATATAACTGATCCTTGACAATCAGGACTTCCTCACTATCTGCAGTACTGCAAAATTTATGGAGGCCTTGCTCAAGTCCTTGTTTTGGTATCATTTCAGTAGAGGAATCAACAGGAGAACTATATATATGAGAGCCTGCTGAGAAGTACAAAAATAGCCATACTCTCCAACTCTCCATCTGAGAAACTGAGATAAAACTTGCACTAATACCTGTGATAGGGATTTTTATTCCCTAAGTTGACAATTCGAGCTTAATGACTCAGCAGACGAATCAGTGGCCCAGGCATCTGTATTGTCAGCAACAGATATGTCCCTATTACAAAAATACCACTTAACGACTCTCCACCCTGCTTAAGCCTTGTCATCAACTTGCATGCTTGCAGGGAAATTAGAGCATCTCTTTGTATAATTGCTCAAACAAGCCCTAAACCAAGGCTGAGGAGAGGGCTCTGAAAACAATATTTCATCCTTCAACGCAAAGCCTAGAAGTTGAAGCATTTGGCACAGCTGGGATTTTTGCCCCCTAAATGTGAGCAAACAAGTGCTTACCATGCATTTCAAAATATATCAGCTATAAGAAGATAGCAATTCTCTCTGCAATTGCCCAAATTGCCCAAATCGGAGTGGCCGAAAATAATTACTTTATTATTTAGTCTTGGAGGTTGACTTCAGTATGAAGCAGCTAGAAATGAGCAGATTTATTTTCATCATTATTTAGTCTCGGAGTTTGAATTTAGCATGAAGCAGCTAAAATTGAGCAGATCCTGTAAACCTTCAATTGTCAATTTTTTGGGGATGTGAAATAGGTTAAGCTGTTTCACTATTGCAATTACGGAGATTATCAATGTCCATACAAGTGCTGCATCTGACAAAACAGTGCGTAGAGCAAGTTAATTTTTAAATATATTATTACTTCTGCACTGAATATCTAGTCTGATTGATTATGTCTTGTTCTTGTAGACAGATCTCTTTAAAGAAGACACAAAGAGCTTTCACATGTACTACAAGGAGATTTGTGACAAATATGATGAAGCACTTTATGACTTTTGCAAAGCTGCGTGTGATTCTTATTTCTATCTTCCTAATAGGCAAGAGCACAGGGGAACAGGAGGCATATTTTTTGATGACATGGAAGATGTCAATAAGTTTGTAAGACTAAATACCAGAAACGAAGAGCTATGCACGGAAGAAAATAGAAGAAACTTGACATTTCACTTTGTAAAGGAAGTTGCAGAAGGGTTTCTATCTAGTTTCGTGCCAATAGCTCAGAGACGACGTGAGATGGCCTATGGAGTGGCCACTGCGACGTGGGCGGTATATTGAATTTAACTTGATTTATGATCGGGGGGTGAAGTTTGGCCTTGAAGGTGGAAGGATTGAGTCCATAATGATGTCTGGTATGTACATAGTTCTATTGATTTTGTTGACTTTTCATTTTCATATCTCAACCCAAGGTTGTGAAATGGCAGCGCTCCCATTAGTCGCATGGAAGTACAACGTGTTTCCAGAAGAAGGCTCGGCAGAAGCAGAACTACTTAATGTGCTCAAGGATCCATGTGATTGGATGCATAGCTAGTTTTTACATCAAATCTAAATGCACAATCGTTTGAATTAGTTAGAGCCCTTTATCTAAGGTTAAATTTCTTATAGTGCTTTAAACAAGTCAAAACATTTGAAAAACTTGTGGCCTTTAAATTTATAGTTTTAGCAAATAATATTTTTGGGCTGCCCAAAGGTGGGTCAATTGTTTGAATGGCCGAGATCGGTTTGAAATGCTGTTTGGATGGCCGAGTATCATAGAATATAAGAAGTTAATTGTTACTCCTAGGCGAGCAACGTGATTACGATTTCTTTGCCATATGTTTGATATCGCCAAGTTCTAAACAACCACATTGGCTTGAAGAAAATGCTAGAAACAAAAACATAGATTCATGATACAAGCCGATTATGGGTCATTCATTAAGAAGGCAGTTTTACATAGCTGGGATTATTTTAAACACTTTATTTAAATCGGTGCCTTTAAATACAGTTATGATGGTTATGATATATGGAATAAGTATAAATAAAGTTATCTGGCTAATAATTAGAGTACTTATAGATTGTAAGGGCCTCTTGGATGTAATATATTCATTGTGAACATGAATACTCATGGATGGTGGTTGCTTCA
Source organism: Isoetes taiwanensis (assembly GCA_021234155.1). NCBI lineage: Eukaryota > Viridiplantae > Streptophyta > Lycopodiopsida > Isoetales > Isoetaceae > Isoetes > Isoetes taiwanensis. The sequence continues at coordinate 876,962 of JAJEKV010000148.1, read as the reverse complement.
TGGCTATCTCTTAGCCATTATAATTACACTTGCTTAGATTTCGGGCATAATGTGGGTTCAAATCCCACATATTCAAGATCGTCTTCCACGCCTAAGAGATATACTCTACCATAAAATGTCGAACATTAATAATGGATTCAACCTTGTAGTTTTAGAACCAAACAAATGTCTGCACACCAGGGTGTCTCATTTTCGATGTCCCTTTTGTCCCCCAATTTAGTACTAAAATCAATAAAGGTGGTTGGAAATTTTGAAGGCAATTTCAAATTTAGAAAACAAAAATAGCAATAAAAATTCGAATTCCTTGAATCTTGGAGAACCGGGCTACAGTGCATGCATGTGTTGAGCCCCGATAAAGAAAACTAAAAGACCAACGAAATCATCATTCTTGCTTCTCGTCTTTCGATATGTTCAAGGTTTGAATCGAATCAACGGATTGTGTTTCTTTTTTCTATTTGCAAGATTCAATTTGTGAGTTATTAGCGTATTTGAATGCCTTGCCCCATCAGGCCCTGCATGAGCTACTGAGCACGGCCTCTGTAGGCTTGTTGGGATCGTACCTCCGGGAGGTAATGGATACGCGGACTCAGTTATGCCCCCCTGTCCGACATTAACCTCAGCTGTACTTGTGATTATGTATATAACTGTGCAGTATGTCAGCATCCTTATTGCTACTAAGGTTTTTCCCCCGAAAATCCTTCGGGCGGGGGTTTTTTAATCCTGATAGTAATACGCCCTGCTGCTCTCTCTTTGTACTTGGGTCCCATAGGCCAGTTGGTCTCCGTGGACGATAAAATCACATTCTATTCTATTCTATTCTTATGAATTATGAATTGGCATGGAAATAGCATTCCACTGATATGTTTGAGTCCAGTTTTTTGGGTTGCCCCTGAGGGGAAAACCCTCATCCATGTGGGTTTGTGGCATATTCCAAGTATATATCAGTATATGCTCGAAAACATGACTTTGAAGTGTGATTTAAGCCCTTTCACTCTCGGGTCACGGAGGGCAACCCTCCGTGCGCAGCACCTTGTTTCTTAATGCTGGCTTATTTATTATATCTAAGGTTCATCATTGGCACGTTCTTAACTTATGCCCAGCAACGCTGGGCACCATTACTAGTTATAAAGTTAAATGAATATAGTGCATATATAGAGTGCCCAGGGATTTGAACCCTGGTATTTCCAATTGATACATCGAGTGATCTGGACTCTCATCCCTACCCAAATTAAAAACATCACTAACATTACTAAAATATAAAACTATTTGATCTCCAAGCCATCAATTAATTATAAAAACATTGTTTCCATGACAGCCTATTGCTAAACTTAAGCGAGCCCAAATGCAGCAACACACTAAACCCCTTATCAAGTACATGAACAGATACAAATAAATTTCATATAAATTCTGTTTTTCTTCATGACCCCTTCATTTCTTTTTCATGCTTTCCTCTAAGTACTATGGGCGCTTACATACAGTGAAATTCAGAGAAAGGCTGGTATATTAGAAAGTCTGTCCCTCTATTTATTTCGACTGCAACAACTATTCTGTACACTTCTTATTTTGATGCGTAATCACGCAAGAACAAAAGTAAATAGTTTTGTTTTACCTTTGCACTTGCACTTCAGTATGCTGATGATGCCAAATGATCTTCTTATTTTAATATGAGAAGTGCTGCTCTGCAACCTACCACTTTAGTGATCCAACAACACAAGGAGTTTATTATTTAAATCTGAGAATTGCATACTAGAAGTTCAGGCAACCTATAATCCAACAGCATATGCAGCAGAGACCAATTGAGCATAATGCAAAATACATGCATGAGGCTGCGCCATTGTAGACTATAAATCACAAAGTCAAGATGCATGCATCAAGGAATAAAAAAAAAAAGAGAGATTATAAAAAGAGATTACAGGCGCATCAATTGCACAAGCGAACCCATAGACTCACAGAAGCAACATATTAATTTAAAACTTTTAAAACAATTACTTAGCTTTCATGCCATTCTTATGATAACCAACTACAAACGCCCTTGCAATAAAAATCTCCAAATCGAGCAGCCTTACTACTGTGCAGACAGAAGAAAGGAAGGTAAGGAATAGTGTTGGGCCTGTCTTGCATTACAGAGGTCATATATGAGATATCTCTCAACTATCTTGTAGCCTTAGAATAGGGATTTTTATGTTAGAGAAATATGAAAATCTAAAAATAAAGCTTGCATACCTGGTGCCAAATAGCGCGTTGTCCCCTAGAGTTTGGAAGCCCTCTGAGAGTTTTGGAAACGCAAGAAGTCCTACTGAGGCTGGATATGGCATGTGCTAACGCAACATTTTTCCTCTTCAATGCAAAACCCACAGCCTGCTTTGCTTATTAGCTATGTTTGAAAGCGAGAACCAAATCCATGACAAAAGAATGGAAGAATTGTTATTAAGCTCTCTATGTCAATCGCTTTGGAAAAGATCCTTGTAAAAATAACATGCATCGAAAATCAAGGAGAAAAAAAAATCACAAAATCGCCCAGAAGATTATAGACCTGTAGAATCAAGACCAAAATAAACTAAAATAAAAATGGTAGCTAGCTTCAATTACATATAGAACAGATGGATAATGAGAGATACAGAAAAACATTGCCGGACTTGGGCAACGCACACAGAGATACGAAAATTGGCCCTAAGTTATTAGGGTTTTAACGCCTCCCCCTTATTCACCCTATGCTCTTTGTGAGCATCTTATATTATAATGTTATACCGTAAGTGTGTAGTGCATCGAGCCCTAATTTGAATGGCCGAGATTATCTGGATGCATCCGAACGCCTAGATTTATTGCACGACTTACCAACCTTTATGTGATTGGTCATGCCAGATCTCTTAAGGGGAAAGGGTAAATAAAAAAGGGGAAAAGGAAAAGGAAGTGGAAGAGATAATGTGAAGGGCAAAAAGGCATGGGGAAAAGGGTGGGGATAAAGAAGAAAAAAAAAGGCATGGAAAGCGAAAAGAAATGGAACACAGGAAGGGGACGAGGAAGGAGGAAGAGATAAAAGTGGAAAGGTAAATGGAAAGGGCATGAAAAAAAGGAAAGGAAAAGGTTGAAAAAAGGAAAAAAAAGCATGGAAAGGAGGGAGGGAAAAAAGCATGGGGAAAGGAAGGAGCATGGGAAAAGGGGAAAAAAAAGAAGCGTTGAGGAAAGAGGAAAAAAAGGAAGGGACAAATGGCATAGGAAGGGGAAAAAAAAAAAAAGAAAAAGGGAGGAAAAAACGCGTAAAGAAAGGGGAAGAGTGAAAGGTTGGAAAAATAAGGAAAAGGGGAAGGGACAAGGGGGAACAAAGAAAAGGATGGGAGAGGGGAAAAGAAAAAGGGGCATAGAAAAAGGGAAAGTGAGAAGAAAGAAAAAAAAAGGAAAGGGAAAAAGGGGGAAAAGGGAACCTAGGTAAAGGTCACAAGGAAAAAGAAAAGAGGGGAAAGCGAGAAAAGGGAAGGGGGAAGGGCATAAGCGGGAAGGGAAAATGGTGAAAGAAAGGGAAAAAAGAAAAAAAGGGGAAAAGAAAAAGGGGCAGAGAAAGAAAAAAAATGGGTATAGGAATAAGAGAATAAAACAAATGTGCAAAAGGCATGGAAAAAGGGGAAAAGGAAAAGGAAAGGAAGGAAAAAGTGCAAGGGAAAAGGATCGGCAAAGGAGGAAAACGGAAGAAAAAAATCCAGAAAGAAAAACGGGGAAAAAAAGGGGAAAGGGAAGCGGGGGTGATGGAGGGAGGGAAAGGGGAAAAAAGGACCACGAGGAAAAGGAAAAGAAAAAAAATAAAGGAAGGGTGAAAAGAAAGGGGAAAATTACAGGGAAGAGGGAAAGGGTGGGAGAAGGAGGAGAAGAAGCGGGAAAAATAGAAAGAAAGAAAAAGAGATTGGGAAAAAGGGCATGGAAAAAGGAAATAGAAAAGAAAAAAAAAAAAGGGAAAGAGAGAGAGCCACGGGAAAAAAAAAATGAGGAAAATGGAAAAGGGGGAAGAGAAAAAGGAACATGGAAAAGGGAAAAGGGGAAAAGGGTGAGGAGATGGAAAAGGGGCATGGAAAAGCAGGGAGGGAAAAAGAAAAATGGAAGGAGAAAAAGGGCACACAAAAAAAAAAGGGAGAAAATAATGGGGGGGGAAAGGAAGAAAAAGAAAAGGAAAAAATTAAGCATGGAAAGGAAAAAAGTAAAGGTTGAGAAAAAGGAAGACATATGGAAAAAGGGTGGGGAAAAGAAGGCATAAAAAAAAAGAAAGAAAGGGGAAGGAAAAAGGGGCAAAAGAAAAAAAGAGAAAGGGGGAAAAGGTGGAGAAAAGGAGCAAAGGAAGGGAAAAAAGGTTATCGGGGAGCGAGGGGGAAGGGGAAGGGATGGGAAAACAAGGAAACATGTGAGAAAAAGAAAAAAAAAAGCGGAAAAAAGAAAAAAAAAGTAGAAAAAAAAAAAAATGAAATCTTGGGGATAGAGCAAAAAAAGGGGAAAAGGATAGGGATAGGGCTTTTCTCAACATCCCAAAGCATTCTGGCTCTCAATATGCCCGGCAACAACTTTGAGCACCATTATAGTTGTATTGTATGGATTGTGCATGCTGTCACAGCATACTTAAAAAGAGAAAAAGGGGTGAAATTCGATGTTTAAGATATTTGTTTATTTTAGGTAACTTGGTTACATTTAGTCAATTAGCACCGCTCTGGCGGGCGCTTAGGTTTTTTCCTTTTTTTCTCTGCCTTGCTCATCACCCAGTCAGTTTTACGTGCGGGGATTTAAACCCCTACTGAGGGCGGTGCCATGGACAATCAAAGGCAAAATATATATAGGCAGTAGGCCATATCTGTCTATCTATCTATCTATCTATCTATCTATCTATCTATCTATCTATCTATCTATCTATCTATCTATCTATCTATTCTAGGTCTATCTATCGATCTATCAAATTTTTGGAATCAATAGTAGATTGTTGTGTATCAACAAGAATCAAGGAAAAAATCAAAAAGATGCAAGAAGATAATGGCCTCTGCGATTCATGTAATACTTTCGGCATGCGAGAAGCGGAACAGCTACGAAGCAAATGCGGTTAAACTTTGGTCACCACCAACTCTCAAAGCTAGATTCCCGCAGTGCGCGTATGGAACATGGACAAGCAAAAAAACTAAGCCCTAAAACTCTGTAAGAACTCTAAGCCATAAAAAGCCTTCAAATGCCTATGTTGTAGAAGTCTTCAAACCCACTTTGTAGATGTACTCTGAAGAAACCTACCAGATTCATGGCAGGCAAACACTGACTCTGCAAAATTGTAAGTCTCTGAGTAAGCCAACAAGAAAACTCTGCAACGCCGTAGATCTTTGGGTAAGAAGCAATAGAAGGAAACCTAGTGAAGATATCAATAGATCATCAAGAAACTACAAACACTTCAAAAACAAATAATTGCCTGCAAGATCCACCTTAAAACATAGAGATCATCTTATAGAATAGCCAACAATCTCTGTCGTAGAAGCGACATCATCAAAGCAAAAAAAGCGCAAAAAGAATGAATGAAATTTTATCCCACTCGGTGATTTCGTCTTGCTTACCTTCGAAAGTGAAGGATATCGGCGGGGAACTAAGAAGATACTGCGTGGTAAAACCACGCCGACCGAAGGTTACCAAAATTATTGGTTCTAGCAAGGCTCACATCCAAGTGGAAAATAAAATACTATTACAGGGAAGGACTTACAAAGGGATTCAGAAACCGGCGGGCGTATGCGGAAACTTGGCCATACACAAAGAAAACCCGGTATTATGCTACATATTCATCCGCATTAGTATACAATGTTTTGAAGAATAGAGAGGGTAGCCGACCATAAGGCAATATAGGACTACCGTAAAAAAAAATACACGAGCAATATAGAATTAATGTAATGCGACAACTCTCGCCGGGATAAAAACCCGCGCTTTCGGGTTTTGAGAAAACCCTAATGAGAATAATTAGCCAACAACCTTGAATGTGTTGGAAAGGCGGAAGAGATAGGTGGATAAGCGAACACAAATGCTAAGCGGGACGAGGCAGTAGGAATCCCGAATGTTGCTGGAGAACCGAAAGAAAGGTGGGATTGATAAGCGGAACACAAATATCGCAGGACCCGGAGAGCGGCGGAAGCACGCAAGCAACAAAAAGCCCAAAACAATACCGTGAATGGTTAAGAAAATAAACTCATGCCCCCGCATGGGGAGGAAGGAGGAACGAGAATAGAAGAAAGGCACTTTGTGAGAAGGCAGTAGATAACCCGGCCGAAAGAGGAAATGGCTGATATAGTAGCTCGTCCCTTTCCTAGAATGGCGATCCGATGGCACCGAATCGATGCTATTACGGGAAGGGACTCGCCAAAGAACACAAAACGGCCGACTACGGAGAACTTCCTCAACTATAAACCCGATGGCGTAAAGGCCTGCAAAGCAACACAAAGAACTTCGAAGAAAAAACCCGTGAATGGTTAAAAAAATCCAACATGTAGCGAGAAAAAAAAGAGAGCATCACCCCCATAGGGTGGAGAGCGACATCACAGCGGGTGAAAACAACTTCGATACAAAAAGAAATATGTGTCACCCTCGAGGGTGAAATAAGCGACATCACCCGCGGTGGAATAGCATCACCCATAGGATGGAGAAAAGCGTCACCCAGCGAATGGATAAATCATAGAAAAAAAAAAATCGTCACCCTCGGGGTGGAAATAAGCGGCATCACCGGAGGTGGGAAAAAGCGTCAAATTGGGCGGAAGAAAACATGATAAATAGAAATTCCGTCACCATCATGGTGGAAATAAAGCGAAGCACCACCCACAAAAAGCGGTCCACAAAATGCGACGACATCTAGAAAGAAGCATCAATGTAAAACCATAAAAAGAAGCGTCAAGAACACAGAAACAAGCTAAAAGTAGCCATTAGAATGTGCGCAATGTAACACCTTGTTACAACAGCGTAAGCCGCTCCACATCTAGATAAAGAGAAGCATAAAAAGGAAAAGGCGATCAATAGGAAACCCATGCTGAAATCTCAAAGGCGGTCCCCCAGCGCGAATATGCATCATATCCAAATAAAAGCAAAATAGCAAATATACCAATGATATAGAATGATGGCCCGGTGAAAAACCTAGAATCTATTATAAAATTATCGGTACATATGCACGTCTTGAATCTAGCCCTAGATCCGGACGGCTCGGATCTAGGGGCTAGATCGATCCCGAGGGCCGGTCTATGTGGTAGAAAACAGGATGGGTTAGGGCATCGGCTTGCCTTTGACTTTCCCCATCGAGGGCAAAATAACTTTCCGGATCTCATGCCATCTGTTTCAAAGGGTTTTATTTATGTCTGTTTAGGGTTTCTATTCAGGAGGCGGCCGAGTCGGGGACTGACGGGAGGCGGCGAGGTCGGGGGAGTCAAAATTTTGGGGAGATCATGGCATCCGATCTTGGCAGCCTTCACTTTCCGAACTATTGTATATTATTCTTTCATTTTCTCCCTTCATAGCACTCAAAGAGCTTCCTTAGCCTTTCATTTTGCACTCAAAGAGCTTTAGTTGAATGCGAGGGGCGATGGGCTGGACATACCTTATATTCTTAGGAAGGCGACAGCGGCGACTACGTTGAAGGTTGAGTCGACCATTGGGCGTGATATCCGATTCTTTCATCAATCAGGTCGGATTTGGTCTTAAAATGTGGTTTTATCACGAAGGTTTGAGTTATGCGGAGAGGGTTTTACTACTGCGGTTTAGTCTATAGGTAAAATAAGATATCTCTACGAAGCGAGCCCTATTGGGCCATTCGATAGAACCAAAAGCAGATTTTTTCACAACCTCTACAACAATCACGAGACTATTGTAATGATTTTTGAACCCTATATCTTATATGCCTTTTTACAAATTTGTAAATTCTGCAATTTTATGTTTGCACAACTCTATAATGAGTGAGACCTCGCAATCACGCCACATGCATTAAAGTATTTGGCGAGACTAGAAAATATCAAGAGGAGACTTAGTTCAATATGTGCAGCCCCACGTGCCTTGCAAGTGTATAAATTACCAGAATTTTGCAATGCATTACCCACACTACATGCTCTTAAAAAAAAAGCGGAGGCCAATGAAACAAATCTGGCCATTCCATATCTCATGTGAATTTTAGAAGAGATCCTTGACCAAAAGATCCTCTCGATCATGGTATTCGGGTAAGATTTGAAATGAATTTGGTGAGACAAAACTCCACTCCTGCCGATTAAGTTACGTGCATGATGTCTAGGGTTCATATTCATAACAGATGCTTTGGATCGGTCGATAAAATGCTTGCCCAGCGTTTAAGGTATTGGTGGATTGGCGTTGCTCATACAAAAGCTGCGCGATTTCATTGAATCTCCGGGGTTAATGATTCAATGATTTGTCTTAAGTAGATTTCAATCCCCTTCTTTAGTTTTTGCACCTATTATTGTTGAGGTAATTAGTATCAAATGCTTTGAATGCAAAGGTGATCAAGATCTGGCGAATTCTGCGAATGCTTGCGTAGCGGTCGAGACATGAATTCCTTGGATTAATTTTCTATTCTATTTCCCAGCGGTGATTAATGGTGTTAAAGGCGTTGAAAAGGCGAAGCGGCGAATGTAAAAGCGAGGAAAATATAGATCTATATCCAGACCTATATGTGCATATCTGATGCGGTGCAATCTTATAGATTTTCTTGCCTATTGAGGATCGGTATGCTTTGCCACTTAATAATAGGTAATATAAAGATTTCTAGCGCTTGCTAGCGATAGAGAGCTCAGTATCAATCTTGGGATTGTGTTTTGATTGCTTGCTTGGTTTTAAAGCAATTTTTTAGATAATGTGCTATTATATTGTATTCCTTCTTATGGCGTTTTTAATCTCTTAATGTGGTTACTTTGCAGCTCAATCATATTGTGATAGATTAATGATTTGTAAGATTACCGCGTCCTTGCAAAGGAAAATATATGGGGCAATGGAGCGCAAAGGTTCAAATCCTTGAAGATATAGAGTTTGGTGTACAACGAGGTGCCATGCAAACAAAGCAAGTTGAAATGGCTAGAAAAGAAGTGCTCAAAATCGAGCATTGATTCTTTGTTCAGTTGGCATGTGTTTGAGGCCAAGCTTCCATTTCACAATATCATTCGCGGATAAGATGTTCAATTATGCAATGGCATTTTTTATACATGGTGCAATGGTCTATGAGTTTATCAATGGAGTTAGCATTGTAATAACATGAACATGAAATAATCACTTTTCGATACATTGCATTGACAACAGGAAGGTATATACGTGTTTCTCATTGTGTTCTCATTACCAAAAAAAAAGTCCAATGTTTATTTTCGCGACATGAACATGAGCAGAACATTCTTATTACCAAGCTTCCATTTCAAACTTGGCGGGATAATGATGGTGGAACCCGCGGCAACTAAATGCTTACATTAAGGCAACAAAATCGAAAATTTGGGCTGGTTCATATTTTTGATGTTCAAATCTCAAATTGGCACTTTTTATTGTTCACATTGTACATCCATGAAATTTGTTTCTACCTACATTTCTGCAAAAGTAACACAGCCTCGGTCAGTTTAGACTTGGATTAATGTTCTTATGTCTTATGCCTTAAAATTCGCGAAGATTAATAAGATGGAAATTTTGGCGGCTATATTTTGGGTTTGTTGCTTAATGAGTTGGGCATCAAGGTCAAATACTTTAAGAGCAATTGATAAGATTCAAAAGCATTCAACTAATTCAATGCCACCTCATGATTTATTGTTACTCAAAGCTTTACAAACTAGCAATGACCAAAGAAGTGACTTCAAAGAAAATAGAAAGAAAAGAAAGCAAAAATGAATCTAAATGAAGGAAATGATATAAAGGACTGGCCAGGCAAAAACTCTTTGAAGACAAATAACCCGACATAATGTTTTACAATATTAAGACCAAGGGCTAAATGCATAACCCTAGGGCACAAAGGGAAAACATTGACATCGACTTGAGAAGCACACAATGTCATCATGTATAAGTGCCATCACGTATATTATGAATAGCATTTGTTCATTATTGAGGGTTCCCAACTTGAATCCCGGCAATCTTTGGACTTCATTTCTATACAAAACTAATGTCCTTGGGATTCCAAAAGACCTTTATGCTTAGAATGCCACTACAATGTAATAGAATGATATCTACATTAATGGCAGTGCATGTAAAACTTATGACATTCGCATACAATTTATGACATATCATTATATAAAGCCAATACATTCTTCAAACACAACCAACCAATGGATTCATCGAACAAAACCGACCATATTGTCATGGGCACTTTGCTGAACAACAGTAAACTCTAAAGTCTTGGATGGAATAATGGCACAACATCAACTAACACCAACACGAAGGGAAAAGAGGGGTGGTTGCAATACACCTGTGTGTCATTCTTTGCCTTATCATTTGCAAGTTCCCAACTTATGCCTTGGCGGAGGCGATTCCTAGTACTAAAGAAGTTCAAGAACACGACGTCAAACTAGAATTTGCCAAATAAGGCGTACGGGCGACAAAAATGCAATGCAACACAGTGGTTAAACAAGATGTGAATGCAAGACGAAAAAACCCGGTACGGTCACTGTAGATGTGAGAATGGACAAGGGAACAAAATGATAGAAATCAGGCTTAGGGTCAAGAACAAAGCAGTAAAAATTAAAGTTAAACTAACATTGAGATCGAATATTGGCAAAAGGAGTTGGATGGATACGCATGCAAAGGGACAAAGTCAAAGTCCAGAATGGCCACTTAAGGACGAGATTGAGGTGATATCAAGAACACAGCTGATGTCAAGACCACATAGCAGGAGAAATGCGAAAAGTGATAAAAATGCAAAAGTGCCCATGAAAATGGGGAATGGAACACCCTAATATCCAATGCATATACATGATCGACAAACATATTGAACAACCCTATGGTATGAAAATGAGACGTACTAAATAAGAAGCACTTTGCCAAACGGTAGCAAACAACTTTAAGAACAAAAAATATATAACCCATAATGCCCAATGATAGAACTTAGATGCTAACTATGGATGCAAGAATGACCAAAACAAACCAAGGTCTCTCAAACATGCGTAAAACCAAGACAAAATGCCCCAAAATGAATAATAATGTTACAAACGAGGGACGAGATTGAGGAAGAGGTAGTAGACATGTTAGTGCAACTCAAGAGCAAGGTTAAGATGAAAAATGGAGATGAAGGTCAATGTGAATCACAGTAAATCGGGCAAAAATGAGGCTTAAGTAGTCAAAGGTGAGGTTATGGCCAATGAAAAAGAGACGATGGAGGTCAAAGTGCCTAGGTCAGAGTGGAGTGCAAGGAGATGAGCCATACCTAAATGGAAAGCCAATAAGGAGAGGGAGGGAGGGAGGGAGGGAGGGAGGGAGAGATGCGTCGGCCACATGCTCATCGAGAGATAAAAGGAGAGACGGGGAGAGATGGGAGATGACGAGAGATAGGGGGAGAGTCAAAATTTGGACTCTCCCCGTGAGAGACAATTTGCCCCTAACTATTGTTAGGGGCGTTTTCATTTCCTATGGCCATTAAGGGAAGGCGTCGGAAATTTTTGTTTTCGGATAACCCATTCATGTTTCTGTAAAATCAAGGTAGCAGCAATTCAGCTGCGTCCATCAATCACGCCTCGCCACGTGTCACCTATTCTTTTGAAGAATGTCAAAGAAAATTTCAAGCAAGGACGAGCGAAGTTTTACTGCGGCGTTCTTCCTGCGTTCTTCTTTCAGCCGAAGATTCTGAGTTTTCACCCCACATTCTGGAGCTTTCACCTCGAATTCTGGCCGATTCACCTCGCATTCCTGCCCAGATTTTACCTCAACTGAATTGCTGCTACAGCACGATTTTCACGTTTTAGAATCACCTCTTACCTGTGATTCTGGTGTGTCAACGCCGCCTCCGCCTAACGGCGTCGGCAGCGTTTCCACGGGTAAATCAAAATTGCTTAAATGGCAACGAGGGCCTTTCTGGCACTCAGTACTCTGCTCTTGGGTGTGAGCAGATGTAGCTCCAGCTCCATCGCTTAGCTTCGAAGCTCATATAAGCTGTCGTTGCTGCTACAAACAGGGGTTCTTCAAAATAGGGGCTAAAAAAAGTGATGGGTCTGTGATCGAAGCAGGGGGGCCAAGACTGGGCCAGAATCTGCTGCAACAAGCATACCAAGTGGGCCGGAATCTGCTGCAGTGGGTGTACCGAAGTGTGGCAGGGGCCACATCTACTGTCTCGATCCCTGCAAAACAGAAGAATAGCTTAAAGAAAATAGGGAAAAAAGGGAACGAATCAGATGAATCAGATATAGCTTCATCTGAAAATGGGTCAGAAAAGGCATTCGATTGTGAAGCCCCGATTGTTGGCTGTGCTTGGAGCAGATGGGTCAGAAAAGCCATCCGATTGTGAAGTCCCAATTACCATTGTTGCATCAGAAAAACCAATTTTCGGTGCTTGGGTCAAATTTTGGTTGAAGAAGCCTGCACTGCCAACTCATGAAGATGATGGGCCAGCAAATCTGCATAGCTTGAATGTGATTCCTGGACCCAACGATTCCTGGAAGGCTGCACTCACGATTTCTGGAAGGCTCGCGATTCTTGGAGAAGCGGTCGGCTCGCGAAGAAACAGGGGAAGGGGGAACCAAGAAGTTTTTCGGCGTAAAAAATAAAAATCCGGCACTTTTTTCTTAGTTTGGCCTAACTGGCCTTGTTAACATTCGAGAGATAATTATCTCTCATCCTCTCTCACCACATATATGGTATAAAATTTATCTCTCGTCGTATGCGACGAGAGATAAAAAAAATTCATGCATGTGGCCAACGCGAGAGGGAGAGGGAGAGGGAGAGGGAGAGGGAGAGGGAGAGAGAGAGAGTTGTTACTAGACGGCCACATCTCATAAACTTCTGGACGACTCAAAAGAAATGTTCTTTTTGCAAAATTGGTAGACCACCAAGAAATCCCCCAAAGATTCTACGTCTTTGGATGGCTATGTGGGAACAAGAGTGGAGAGAGCAATGGGAGAACAAGGCAAAATCGATATCCATCACAAGCAAGTGGGAACTTGGGGTTCAGAAGGAAGAGAGGTGCTATAGCAAGGAAAATTCACGTGGAAAGCAAAGGCAATATTGACCGAAGTTATGGTTAAGAATAGAATAGAATAGAATAGGTTTTTAGCGTCCACGGAGACCAACTGGCCTATGGGACCCAAACAAAAAGAGAGCAGCAAGCGTATTACTGACAGGATTAAAAAACCCCCGCCCCGAAGGGTTTTCGAGGGAAAAACCTTAACAGTAATAAGCATGCTGGCAGACTGTACAATTGCATAGGACAGTTCAAGACCGTCCCGTAGGACACAAACGAGTCCGTGCATCCATAAAAGGTAGGATATAATTCTAACGAAACAAGATGCAAATGTGAGCAGAAGGGTTGGAAGATTGCCCATAAAGACAAGTAAAGACAACTCAACCTTAAAGACGATCGCCCCATGAATGACGAGACGTCTAGCAAAATAGGGTACATAAAGGAACATAGCAAAAATATAAAATCCCCATAAGAAACTATATACTAGGTGTGAATACGTGCATAGATAAGAGACCAACAATATCCTAAATGCAATTCTCACCAGGAAAAACAATGCCAATGTAACCTTTAATTCCATTTGCAAGATGTCAAATGCATAAGATACCGACTAAAAAATGTGCCCTAGGCCAGAGAGTAAAACAAAGTATACCAATGTCCGAAGTCCAGCAGTCAAATGGTAAGAGGCAAGCACTAGACAAGAGGACAGAAAGGAAATCAAGCAACTATGGGGCACGAGCACATCATGCAGGATCGTGTGTGCTGCTCCTAGCCGAAAGACATCGCGGATATAGGTAAAAGAGACCCAAGTCGATAGAATGGTGAGATGGTGATGCTTGAAGGGAGGAGGTCAAATATGAAAACCAAGTCAAAGGTAAAAGTTACGGCCAAGGATATCGAGGAGATGGAGGTTGAGAGGGCCAAGGGTCGGGGAGGAATAACGAGGTGAGGCCAATAACCAAGTGATGAAAAGGGTAATGGGAACACCACAACTACATATTGTCATGTGGAAAATTATAGCATGCCAAATGTAGATACAAAAGAAGAAGAAGAAGAAGAAGAGATTTTAACATTAAAAAACATTAAAAAACTTACTCTGGACAAATAAATGGGCATAGCTAGAGATGACAAATCCATAACATAACATATCAAGAGGTCAAGAGTACCAGGACAACAAAGGAAATGCTTGAAAAACCAAGTATGAAGCAAAATGTCCAACCAAAGGGTAGCAAAACAGAACAAGAACTCGCACCAAATGTAAACGGATATTAGACAAATCCACTTGCAAATCTCAATGCAAAAAATGACAACCCAATACATGCATATACGAATAGAAAAGTGGTGTAGAAAGAAATTTGAGATAGAGCCAATGACCGTAAACCAATAGAAAGAATGTAAAAGAAGTATGCAATGCAACATATGAAAAAGCCAAATATAGATCCCGAAGAGAAGCCCTATGAGACCCAGAATAGAGGAAACAAAGAACTAGGCGCCAAAGAACGAAGAAAATATTCGATGAAGCTCATCAAAAGAAAAGAAGACACGCTCCCCCCTGATACTCAAAGCTCAATGTCCATAAGGTCCACCATACATGTCCACAAAGATACAGCTCAAAAATGCCACATACAACCCATGTCAATAGCATCAAAACATCAGAACTACGGAAGAACATTACGGAGAAATCACCCAAATGACATAATGAACCCACAACGTATTGTAACGGCTACCAAATGTATCCCAAACAACTTTAGCAAAAAGGAGCGTAAAAAAGTCCCTGTCCCAAATGAAATCAACAAACAATAAATTACCTCATGCACACCTTCAAGGTTCCCTAAGAACGTAAAAATCCCTGCATATAAAGTGTTCTGGTTCCCGAGACAAATGGAATAAGGAAAAATTGGCACCTAATCCAATTGCATGACAAATCCCCTTAAACAATGGTCTAGAATAAATTGTTAGCTAAGGAAATGGTATGTAATTGCATAGGTAACATGGGACTTAGCAGAAACAACGAAAATAGAAGCCCTATTGCAAGAGCATAGCCTTCCGTCGAAGATACTCAAACAAGCTTAGAACAAGATTTTGCAATCATTAAACAAGACGAGCCTTCAAATTAAAGATGTGTGCTGACAAAATCCAATACAAATACAAACCCCGGAAATTGAAACACCCATCCCCAACAACAAAATCTCTGTTACCAAAATCGCGAAAAAAAAATGTCCTGGCATGATAAATTTACAAATAACAATTGTAGGCAAACCACAGGTTAGAACAGATGAATGTCCGACAATAAATGAGGCCGCAAAATCCTTAAAAATTATCAGCAAATTGAGTAGGAACAAATGAGTCGGATAACGTAGCAAGCAAACTAAGCAGAAAATCAATTTGATATTGAAATGAAAATGATAGTAGCAAAGGATAACAAATGTCAGGTAGGAAAACGTCATCCAGATGATAATTAGAAGCGACAAATATAAGTGTGTCGGAACGCAGAGCAAGACTTGTAACAATTTATTCCTAGGCATTGGTTCCATTTCCTGGTTGTTTCAAAATTACCAAAAAACAACAATGTAAGTGAGAGGTTGAAAAAGACAAAACTAGGTGAGTAGTGGTTAAATAGGTGGTAGTGGTGCGAGAAATCCAGCTGAAGATCCAGGAATGTGGCCTTTGGGCCAGGGGTTTCTATAATCGCCACGACCTAGAGGATATCGACACTGACTATTAACGTGCTCCTTATGGAAATGGCTATAAATGACCATGTAGAAACTGAAGGCGTTGAAGTTGTGTAACAGAGTTTGAGCTGCATAAGGCCGTGGTGTGAGTCTGCAGATAGATATGCCTACAACCAAGTGGGTTCATAACGAGCAAAGGTAGAAAAAAATGGCATACCCGTGCATAGGTAAATGTGCGGTCTAAGACTTGCCGACTAAATCAAAGGTGTGGCTCGATCAATGTAAAACCATGGTTTATAAACGTAATATACACTTTAAGGTAAAACCATAAACGTAATAATAAACGTAATTTTTTAAGGTTAGAAATGTAATGGTGCATAAAACCATGGTGCTTTTAAAAGGTGAGCACCCCTTAAATCGGGGGTCACCACTTAGGGGCGTTGGCGATCTGGGCCTGCGAACTTCCGGGAGGCGTTGGCGTCTGGGCCACCGGGAGCTATCTTGGCGGCAAAAGGGGATCACCCACTATTGTTTTACCGAAACCAAGCATGATTCAGCCATGTGGGGGAGCTTCCCAAAGAGGCAGATGGCCTTTTGGTTAGGGAGGCGGTGGAAGGCAAAAGGAGGGGAGGAGCTTGGAAGGCAAAAGGAGAAGCCGATTGTTTCGAGGGAGAAACCAAGCATGATTAGCTAAGAGAGGTAAAGCTATATGAGGCCGGGAAGCAAAGTAGATGGGATTTTCTTGAAAGTCAAAAGCTCTTGGTAAGCAAAGGCCAATCAATTGGTTAGGAATATCAAAGTAGGATCGTGAGCCATGAATCGGATTGTGTAAAGTCTTTGAAAATCTCAGCAGATGTCTACATAACGGATTGGCGCCAGGATATCTTAAAGCTATGATTCGGGGTAGGGGGATGAGAGTGCATGGCAAGTTGGCATGTTTTGAGCCCAAGGTGGAGAAGGTGGAAGATTAATCAGGTGTGAATTAGAGACAAGAAATAGCGAGAAGCGAACACGGTACCCGCAAATATGCAAAAATAAAACCGGTTACAAAGCTTGAGCCAAAATTTGAACCAAATGGGAGCATACGGAGGAAATCAAGGAGGAGGCGACTTCGAGGCATGCAATGCGACATAAAGGAGGGCGACATCCGAAGCATGCAAAACCATTTCTTGTTTTGAAAGAACACAAAAAGGAGATCTATTTGTCCATTGAAATTTCTTCCCCTTGCGCCAAACACACGCCGATGCTACATGTAAGAAAACCATGACATAAAGACCAAAGCCCCGAGAACCGCCAAATCAAGCGTAAGCAAACCAACCCATCGATAAGCTCGCAATCAAAATCAAATTGTCCAATATGAAAATCAACCCAATCTGTTATACAACGATGGTCCTCCAAAGCATCTTAACACTGTCCTCCCGGCATGCATATACTCAAACATATAGAAAGCGCCAATAGAATTTGCAAGCATAAAGAAGCTCTGTAGAATTTGCAAGCGGAGAGCTTGTCGGTGGGAATGTGTGTTGCTTCGAGAGGAGGGCATAGAGAAAATTGGTCTTAAAGATCACCGTGAGGATGTCCATATAAGAGATGGCGAAGAAGCCAACCCGAACAGTACTGCTTGAAGAAAATCAGGTGTGTAGAAAGGGAAGCAATGGATAAGGAAAGAGATGGGCGGATAGAGAGGGAAGCAACGCGAATAGAAGAAGAGCTAGCAGGGCGGGAAGGGAGGGAAGCAACGAGAATAGAAGAAGAGCTGCTGTGAGAAGACGCCGATAACCGGCCCGAAAGAGGAAATGGCCTGATATAGTAGCTCGTCCCTTCCTAGAATGGCGATCCGATGGCTCGGATCGATGTTATTGTGTATATCATAAGCACATATAGAGGTTATGTGCCCCCTATATGCAATAATTTTAATATGGAGAATTTTAGCCTTCCTTTTTCTGGAGATGACGCCTTGGCCACAACGGGTTTGTATATGCAACTGCCAAATCAAGACTTACTAATTATTAGTAAAATCACAAGCGCAACGCTTTCAGATGCTAGGATTTTCGATATGTTGAACGTCCTTGGCAACTCATCCTTATTCTAAAGTACTTTTTTACTATGGTATAGCCGATGAGTAAAAGGCCTATGCATAGTATAAGACATCTGACATGACAAAAATTTGGCAGGACATTCTAGTTAAAATCTATTTTTTAAATCGCAACTCCAGCGCAAACTTCATGTTTGATCACCAAATTCAAGAAAAGGCCACAAATCATTTTATGACACCTTAATATGCTAAAAAAAAACATCATATCATTGATAAATTTGGGTATAATAAACTAGCCTCCAAACCATATCACAGTTCACCATGGTTTTAATAGGCCATCACTAATTTTAGCGAACCACTATTACATGCATGGAACTAACTCATAAATGGCATTAGTTTGAATAAACCACTATAGCATGTATAACCATTATTGATAACCATGTCATGAACCACTATAAGTTTTGACAAACCACTAAGGCATGTGGTTTTCTGCTTTCAAAAAATTTCATGAATAAAAAACTATATGATGATATAGTAGTGGTTTACTATATTAGTTCATTTTTGGGGGCCTTCTGTTATGCCCTCACTTGCAGCCTGCCTAGGATTGGGTCAGGGCTCTGTTTCAGGTGAGATTGACTAGCCAGCAGTTGCTGCTTCATGTGTATCTTGGTGCTTGGCCGCTCTTGCGGCAGCAAGCCTTGCATTTGTGCGTGGCTTGGTTGGTGTGGCTGATTTGGAAGCGGCGGCGGTTGTGGATCTTTCAGGGGATTCAGCAGCCTGCAGCCTCTCTGATTCCTCGACTCAGGTACAAGCTATTTCAAAGCTTTCTGATGTTCCCGGGATTAGTAGAGCAGAAGTTTGCCATTTGGCGGGACTTCTTGGGTGTTGTAGATGGTGATGGTCGGTTTGTACAACAGTAGAGTTGCAGTTTTTCTGTGAGTTTGTTGTGGAGTGTCGAGGTATCGCTGTCTCTTTGGGGCAGTTCTCCTTCCCCCTCACTTGCTTTGTAACATTACCATTCTTTTAATATTATTGATGACACAGTTCTTCAAAAAAAAAAAAGGGCACCTAAACCTAAAAGAAATAGATTCGACATTGTTCGTCTACTTTCATGCAAAGCACAAAGAGTCAGTTTCTTTGACCCTTACCTCTTGAAGCAAAAAGAAATATACATCCCAATGAAGGAAGTTGAATCTTACGCAAATTATTGGCACAAAATATAAAGATCACCTGCAATACAAGAGTAATGAGGAAGCGAGGTTGAACCTCAAAAGTATTTCCAATCCAGAATATTGATCCTGCATGTTCATTGCCCCAACCTGCAAAATTCTCATGCTATAAGATGCCAAACGTTGGATGCTATAAGATGCTGGAAAGCCTTATTGATACAGCAGGCTTCAAGTGAATAGGTAAACTTTACCTATCTGTCATCAAATAATTCGAAACTTCATATATTCGAGCTCTATACTAAAGAGGCAAACCTGATCATTCACCTGCAATATAAAATGCCAAGATTAAACCCATAAATTTGATGTTAGAAATCTTGAAGGAACAATGAGAAATATATGGACGCAAAACATGCTCAATGTTTGGAACTATAGAACCCTGTGCATACATAGTATACCCAAGAGCTACAGAATCGGTGATGTTTAGAATTTGCTGTAAGACGAAGACCTGGAGCATGATTCATGGCCAAATGTGCTTGTCAGGTTAGGCAGCGTGCATGGCATCTATATCGAGCCTGCATATTGAAGTAAACAATATATCTTTCTGCTAAATGCTTGAAAGTATCCTCCTATATTATAAAATTTTGTTGTATGTCTGTCTTCAACCACGCCCTAGATCGGACGGCTTAGATCTAGGGTTGGCAGTGAGATTTTTCTAGGTTTTGTCTTCTGTTGAAGAGAAGGGGATCGGGGCCAAGGATCAGGCGACCATGGCTACAGCGCGGGTGGTGGCGACCATGTCTGCTATCACTTTTCTCTGCTGCTTTAGGTCATCTATTCATCCTGCAGATTAAGGTGCTGCCTGATGGATATTTTGGTCGATGGAATGGAAGCAACCACAAAATGTGTGTCAGATCATCTTTAAAATAGAGGTCGAATCTTCCTTTTCTGACATGAATGAGGCTGTTTGAAGCCGTTTGAAACTAGAGGGTCTGGGATATCTTGAAAAGTCTAATGTCTAGGATTTTGTTGGCGAAATCTGTCTTGGCATACACGATTTGTCACGGTAATCCCTTTGCAAACAAGAAATGATTCTATCACTAGGTTTTGATCCACGATATGAAGGCAAAGCAAGTCGATTTCATGCCAAGTAGGAGTTTTTCTTTATACATGATATGCCACGGCTTTTATGCTAGATTGTGTGAGCGTGACTAGCAATTTGGAAGCAATGGGTAGCTTCAAATCATCACATAAAGCGTATTTGGGCGGGCTATCTTATATCGCTTTTGGTTCTTTGCGGTTAATTTTCTTTGCTCAAATTTGAAGGAGCATGTCCGAAATCAACAATCGGCGTTTGAGGTATTTCCACAGCCCGAGCTTCTTCCCTCTCGATGGGCGTGCATTTGGGCGCTGTGGCTATGATGTGGGGCTTCTTCCCTTCTTTGGATTTGACAACACATGGGCATAAGCTTTTTTCCGGCTCCCTCTTTCCTTCGGATTTTGCCAAACAAGCGGTTTGCTTGCATAATATCCTTGAAAATTTTGAAAGGTAAACACGGTTTGCATTTTGCTAAACCTTCTTTTTATTTTTAAGTTTCAATTTTTGAGAATCCTTGAATACTCTCTCTCTATTGTAGAAGGACGACTTGATCATTCAATATTTCTTTTTAATCAGGATTGCAGATCTTCTACAGAAGTTGGGCAAAGCTTGTGTTTTTTCAGAAGGTAAGCGCTTCCATGCTTTGGTCGTAACAAAGACGTTCAATCAAGAAAGATGCTTCCATGCTTTGGTCGTAAGTCTGGAATGTTAACAGAGGCGACTGATCTTCTTAGATGGATGTCCACACATAATGTAGTGTCATGGAATACATTGTTTTCTGCATATGTACACTATGGATGTGGAATGAGACTCATGGAATGTTTTCCTTATGGCATATGCTCAGAATGGGCATGGAAAGGAGGCTCTTCAGCTTTTTAATTAAATGCGATGGAAAGGTATGAAGCCAGGACCGATGACCTTTGTTACTGTTTTTGATGCATGCGCCAATGAAGCAGCCACAACTAAAAGCAGGTGCATACCCAGATTCTGGATGAAGGATTGGAAGTAGAAACAGTTTTGACCAACTCTTTAATTGAAGTGTATGGGAGATGTGGTGATATAGAAAATGCAAGTATTCTTTTTGACAGAATGACTATGCGTAACGTTGTTTCTTGGACCTCAATGGTGGCCATATATGCTTAGCATGGCCATGGTAGAAAGGCCCTTAGATTGTTGAAAGAAATGCACCAGCATTAGAACATTGCAAGAAGCAAAGATCGTGCCACAAAATGAACAGGTTGTGCTAAAGCACATGCAAGAACTTATACAATCTGTAAGTTGCCACTAAATGTTTAATATAAGGAGATCCTCTAAGATTCCTTTGGGTAGGTTTGGATCGTTTTATCGATGCATTGCCACATTCGGTTTGGCCTTTGTATTTTTCATGCCGTTTTCTACTGGCATAATAGTTCCTTTATTCTCAAATAGACTGGACTTTAATCATTTTATGCGGTGTTTTGATTCAGATTAAGTCAAGGAATAATATCTTTGGAAATGCAAGTGCAATATAATGCGGCATTAGTTGAACAACTTAACATGATTTTACAAAGGCTCCAAGTTCTCGCTTAGGGACTCTAACTATAAAGCTGCAGACTAAGTTATCGAGGGAAACCATCGTATTTTGTTTATGCAAAAGGATATGCCCCTCCTTATCGGTTGATGCACCACATAATCCGGCAACTCATATATCGCGATGATGTTGGCTGCCGCATATATACCCGGAGGACATGCAACGCCACGGATGCTTTGGACACTTTACGCCAATTCAGCGACATGAGAGTTAACTTGGCCAAGACAAAGGGTCTTTGCTGGTCCCATCATCTCGGCACCCACGTCTTCCCTCATTCACTTACCGAGGCGGGGTAGTGGAGGTGGCTCGGGTCTTATAAGTATTTGGGCATTGGAGTTTTCTACTACCACAATTGGGATGCATCCATCGGGTTACGGGTCACTGCTGCAGGCTGGAAAGCCCCGTATGCAATGCAAAACAACGATCCCACAAGGCAGAGCTATATGCATGGGGTCACCGGGCACACTTTTCGTGGCCTTGGCTGAACCCGGTCCTCCTCTATGGGGGCAAGTGTGGGGGCCGGTGATATCCCTCACCACTTGGAATGATCTAGAGTGTACGTAGTGAAAGCTTGCTTAGCTTGGGCACCTTGGGAGTGAAATCCACGGTCCCATATCAGATCTTGCTCCAAGAGACAGGGCTTCCTTCCATTACTGAGGGTCAGCCATTGAACGTCACATTATTTACTTCAGAGAAGGTGGTGGCTATGGATGGCTTAGGCGGGCCCAACCTTGCTTTTGGCAAAGGGCGATGGGCCCGCAGCGACTCAAAGCCTGCTGGAAAGACAAGCAAGCCCAGTGGTTCTCGCTATGGAATGTGCGCAGGCACAGATGTGGACCAGTGCATACACCGAAGGAACGCGCTGCCTTGAAGCAGTACTTGGATGCTTGCTTCATGGCCAAGCTTTGGGATGCAGAGGCCCTGTCACATGTCAAGGTGGCAAATTATCGACAGGAGGTTAATCCCATGCTCACGAGGGGCCCACCACCACTACTGCGCACCCATCTACCCATGAAAAGCGCGGGGTGATTGCTTCCATTCGCGACAGTGCACACCACCTCCCGCATTGAGCGAGGGAGATGGATTGGGAGCCCGCGTGAGGGGCGAGTCCGCCGATCGCGTCAACGAGGCGCCATTGAGGATGAAAGTCCGCCCTCCCGTGGCTGTCCGGCGACGAGCATATGGGCTCGGTATGCCGGCTAGTTGTGCCCCATCGGGCCTTGCATGAGCTAATGGTTAACGGCCCTGTGAGGCTTGTTGGGATCGTACCTCCAGGGGGAGGTAATGGATCGCTGATTTCGGTTATGCCCCCCTGTCCAACATTAACCTCAGCTATACTTGTGATTATGTATATAACTGTGCAGTATGTCAGCATCCTTATTGCTACTAAGGTTTTTCCCCCGAAAACCCTTTGGGGCGGGGGTTTTTTAATCCTGGTAGTAATACGCCTGCTGCTCTCTCTCTTTGTACTTGGGTCCCATAGGCCAGTTGGTCTCCGTGGACGATAAAATCATATTCTATTCTATTCTATTCTTATTTGATTCCTTATTTGACTATTGTTGTTATAGGGAACAACATATTGCATTAAATTGTATTCAAGAGGTTCTCAAGAGTTCTTAAATTGTATTTAAGAGTTCTTCAAGAGGTTTTATTCTTAGATTCAATCAATATAAGTAGGATTTTCCATATCTTTATCATTCAATTTATTCAAAGTAGCAACCAATGATGATTTCTTAGTGCATGTACAATGGATTATTTAGGTGGTTCTAGATTTTTGCAATACTTACAAACTAATGAGTGTTAATATTGCTCATTCGTTGGGTACAATGTTTCTTGAAGCAAGTTTGATATAAGATTGTCAAATTCACAAGTAGGTAACACATCAATACAAAGAACCCCTTACCCGGACAACATTCATAGACAAACACTCCATGTCCAAATACATGGAATGCCCACCGAAGGTGGGCAATTTCCTAGTTGTAACTGTTGTTGACAGAGGTATGGCACCATGAGGACGCTAATAATTGACAATTGCATGGGTGAAAAAGTGGATCTAATGATGAAAATTGCACCTACTACTTCATATCTGCTATTGAAACCTCTCCCTTCACAACATTAAAATGGTCAAAACTAACATATACTAAGCAATTGTACAACCTTATCTATTTCTACTCTGCAAACAGTAAGTCCAATAAAGGTGAGAAAATGCAATTCATACAGAAGTTGTTTAACTCCTCCTACATTGCAGCTCATTATAAGCATTAACAACCAGCATAAAATTCCAAAGCAAAATACGTTCTAGTAACTTACATCTTGAAATGCAATACGTCTTTTAAATTAGTAAAAAAAAAACAACTATTGCATGCATGCTCTACCTTTCTTTGTATCCATAAAACAACACAAATCTTTTATCCATTAGCACAAATGATATGGAACTGCTAGTGTTATTTCATACAAACCTCAGAGAGAAGACTCGCTCTGCCTGTGCTTGTATCTGAAGCAACAAATTTGAATTTGATGCAACAACATGGAGGCTTGTAAATTTGCTCTCTGCAACTTTGCAACCGCCTGAAATAAAAGGTTTGGATGGTCAGGTCTTTTAGCTGTCACATAAAAGAATTTGTGCATCCAAGCCCCTACATAAATGCTTGGAACCAAGCCTGCTCTTTCCCATAAGCGACAAATAACCTCGTAGAACCAGAGAAAATAAACACAGCCCAAGATATCTAACATTTCTGTTGTTTACTGCCTAGCCTACAAACGTTGCTGCATATACGCATATGTGAACTTGATAAAAAATTTTTTACACGGAGATGATGACAACCCGAGAGCATCAGAATATATAGAATCGGGAAGCTATGAAATCTTGCAAGAAGACGTCGGCCAGTGATAGAGACGAAATAAGGCCGCCAAAGAATTGGGACTGCCACAAATAATCCAAGAAACAAATACAATCACCTTAAGATGCAATAGTTTTGGAACTCGGTAAAACCCAAACAATCAAAATTTATAACACAGGATAAGGCTCATGAATCGAGGAGGGGGATAAAGATCAACCAGAAGCCACTCCTGCGGTCATTCATAGCATGCATGCCGAGATGATGGATCGGGTCCAAGAACCCTGCTCAAAAACATAAGCAAAAAATATTCCCGATTTTTGAAAGAACGCCAAAAATTTTCGGCCACCAAAAAACCAACAAATTTAGGAAATCGCCCTTTAAAAAAAAATCCAAAACCTTTTCTACCATGCCAGAAACTTCCAAATTAATAAGATTGATGTGCACGGTATTTTGTCCCGGAAGACAATTGATCGGAAGACAATATCAAGTTTAATGTCTGCTTCAAGGGATTTACAGGCTGGGTTGTCTAGTATTGCAGCGACTTTCACAAGTTTAGGGCTTTGGTTATTGCAATTTTGGGCCCGGATCTGTGGTTGCAGACCAAACAATGTGGCCAGGCTTTCTGATCAGGCTTTGTTTTGCGAAAAGTAAACCAATTTCTTTAAGGTCCGGCTTGGGGAAAGCCTTCTTCTTAGAAGTATTTGCTGCCTTTGGGTTAGCAACAATTTGTATAGATTTTCAATATTTTTTCCCGCCTGCTGCTACTGGGTTCAAGATATATTTTTGCAAAGCCACTCTGTTTCTCTAGCATTTCTAGCTTATCTTATGGACTGGGCACATAAAGATTGGAGCCATGGTATGTTGTTCTAGATAAGTTTTCCAGTTCTCTTGTTTTTATATCATTGTAATAAGTTCGCCATCTGCAGTAGGAAGGATTGATCCGAGAAGGAGAAAATATTCATGACTTCTGCCTTATATGATAAAGATTCATGATCTTTGTCATGAAGTTAGGTGAAGGAGCGAAGCTTGCATCAACATCCGAACCCATTCATCTTCTTTCCCACATCAATATATCTTTTAATCTGAACAATATAATAATGTGGCACCTTTTGGAATCATGGCTTCAGCTTTTCGTGTTCTTTAGCAAGCTATAGCCCTAGTTTTCTATTTTGTTTCAGGTCATCGTTCTTTAAATGTATCATCGCTCTTTAGATGTATGAAAGAGTCATGTCTATCCATGCTACGAGGAACTGACCGTGCTTCTTCAACTTGTAGAAAGAAATTTTAGTGATAATGTATGAAAAGTGACAGCATGGTACTTTTGCAAGCGCTCTACTTGTTGCTGGAGGCTTTCTTTCTTCTTTAATCAAAGAAGGTACGTAGGGGCTACGATTTGGTGTAGTAGTTTTGGGAGGCTTGCTTCTAACAGTCTTGGAAGCAAGGGCATTCATCTCTATCTCATGTTAAAGGGCAAGAAGGATCATTTTTGCTTGAAAACTTTTGGCTATCCTACTTTGTAAATTCTTATTGAGCTAACGATCAGATTAGTGGGGTCACTTTTTGTTATAGCTTCCTCAAGCTTATCCAGTCTTTGGCACTCTATAGAAATCCCTGTTGCTTGCTGAAACTTGCCATCCAGCATGCACCTGGAAAGGAATGTTGTGGGACATAGAGCCATTGTAGCAGATGCTTAAAAAAATAATAGTAATTAACACACACTTATTCAACATTCTTTCCACAATTGCTACCAAACGTGGGTCTGCAATAGGTGTTTCGTTGTTCTCCAATGATTTTGCACGAATAGAAATATACTCATCTATGCACTTTACTGCATTTTAAACATCAAGCACTTAAGACATACAGGGAAAAGCATTTCAGTAAAAAGAATCCAAGCATGTCAATGCTTATATTCAATTGCTTTCATATAAAAAGAAAGTTGTTGCCTCCGCAATTTTATTTTTGCATCATGCAAAGAATATTACACTCATTTAGTGATTCATAGTACGTCATGTAACACAAGGTCAAACTATCTTATCCGCCTTATACATGATCATTTGTCGAAAAGGCTTATAAAGGATGCATAAGAATTGGCCTTAAAATTGGTAGTCCAACTTAAATTTAACAATGATGTACTTGGTATACAGGAATTTTACTAGGACTTGCCAAGGATGGCATTGCTTTCTAGCTACAGGAATACAGAATGAATAATACCATTAACATTAATTAACGCAAACCATTGCATTCCACACTTAAAAATAAAATTCCCCCTTAAACCCCCTGTGGTTTGGGTGCATATTCACACGGGGGATGACGTAGGGCAGCGAGAGCCCCTAAATTCATGTTATACATGTACAAAATCAACACCATATAATACATTGTCTAAAATCTTATAGTATTTTGCAAACTGTGTTATACAGTATACCAAAACTTGTACAGGCATACCCCACAAACGAGGAACTTTACGTACGGTATAGATTAAGGAATAAGGGTTGAATATGCCTATCCAACAGCTCTCGTTGCCCGGAGTCACCCCCCGTGTGAATATGCACCCAAACCACAGGGGGTTTAAGGGGGAATTTTATTTTTAAGTGTGGAATGCAATGGTTTGCGTTAATTAATGTTAATGGTATTATGTGTTGGTAGTTATACTAAAATTTTTTTTTGGCCCTCCGGGCCCTAACAAACGCAAACAAAACCAAATAAACAAACAAGCAATTTATAACAATACAATATACACACAAATAATATATACACAGTCCAAGCTCCCCTTGAGTGAATATCCACACACCCCAAGAATTGCGAAAGCACACATCTAAAAATAAAAATATCTTAAAACATGCATGTTGAAATTGAGTTATCCGACAACCTATAGTGTGATGCTAAAAATTCCTATTATTCATAGTCATCCCACCCTATTGTGATTCCACCATAACTCGAAAGTTGGCATATGTTCCCGTGTCTCTTGGTCGCTCAATGAAAGATTCCATTCCAAGCCAACGGCTATACATCTTTTAACATATTCTTCTAATTTAAATAGCGAATGGAAAGCAAATGGTGGAATATAGCATAGCATCCAAATAAAACTATCATACTCAGAAAAACTCGTCGTTTCATAAAAGAATTATCCCAACCTTACATCGTGGGAAAAATTAGCATTAAGCGTAAATTGCAATGCCACAACACTACAAAATTGGTGTAGGCCCCTTTGGTGGACATTTCCACTTGCCTTGATTCTCGAGCCTGCCTCCGTAAAAATACCAGCTCTGCCACTGCAATAATTGTACAAATATCTGAGGCTATATCACAACCTAAACTAGCACATAATGATGTTGAAGCCGATGCATTACATCCGATCCAGATCTCGCATCTGTTGGGACTCGCACACCACAATGCCAATGTTGAGGTATAGCTATGAATCATAATTCTGCAGCTTCAAGAACCATATTCCACGTAATCATATCTGGTTGCTCAAAGCTTCCTCATACTAATTTCAAATAGCCAATTTGAAACATTGTCGCCTCGCCAATTTCTATCAAGCTAATGTTCATGTTTTATAAGCACTTGCCTGGATATGAATTGTGGGCGCAGGAGCTCTTGAGGCTTCTGCAGGGGGCTACAAAATTGGACCAGGTGACTGCCCACAGCAATAGAAACAGCATCATCTTATTTAAGACTGTCACGTTGCATAGACAACATCAAGCAGAATGCATTTCTTGAATGTGCAAATTACAGCCGTTTAAACTATAAAAGTGTGTGAGACTGAACATTGTTCTTAAGACAAAACCAAGACTTGGACTCCTACAACCTAAATATATCAAAAGTACCATAGATACTCCTGTCGAATGCTATGAGTATCTGCAAACGCAAGATGAAAAGTGCAATGTGGTTTCTTGTTCTTGTTGCAACGGATTGAAATAACATGGAATAGGCAAGGAACTGGTTCTAAAGACAGCCTCTGTCTCAATCCCTAAATATCCAATTTATCATCTCTAAAATCCAAGATTTATCTTAAGTGGAATGTAAAGTGGCTAGAAGTAGATGGAAGCTCTGCTCGTTGCATACCAAGAGAAAAGCAACAAACAATGACAAAGTGAAAGGGCAAGCTTTACCTGGCAAGATGTTGTTTTGAAGCTGCTGGCTGATCTTGCCACGGATCTAAGGCTCCTCAAAAAGATAATGATAAATAGTCAGCCTCTTTGAGGATCAACGGAAGAATCACCTTTACAGTAGTATGAGTAGTATGATGAGCTTTAACGAACCTGGCAGAAACCGTATTGGAAAGTAACCTCTGGCCCAGTCTATTTGCAAGCCGTAATTTTTAGCAAATCATGGGAATTTCTTGCATCGACATTTATCAGCGGCTTGTTTTGAAAAATCTGGTTCTGGCCCTGCTTCCTTTAGATGCAAGCTCTTCTTTCGATTTGGTGCTGGCAGTTGCACCAGATTCAGTGGCCCGAACATAACCCTAAACGCATAAACCCTAAAATGGGTTATCTCGAGCCTTGCATGTCGAGCAAGAAAATACAGTTTAAAAAAAAAGGAAGTGATAAGAAAATACAGTTTAAAAAAAAAGGAAATATATGATATGTGGGTCTAAACCATTGGATATAGGCATCAAAATTAGTTCAAGCGTATGCGCACTCTAGATATACTAATTAGTATGCCTCATCAAATACATCCATGAAATCATATAAAAACCTTTGGAAAAAAAAGTACAAAAATACAAAAGAAACCCCCTGTTATTATGCTACATATTTATGCTACCACAATGTGAATATTAAATCAAGTGATAAAACCCTCAGTATAGCTCACTAGTCCAGTTTTCTAAACATAAAAAAGCCCTAGGCACTCCATTTATAACGACGAATTATGCTCAATGAGCAATACTATTATTTTTAAAATCACACAAACTAACCCTGAATTCCAATGTTTCATTTTAAACCCTTTACATAGGTTATGTACAAGTGATAGTGAAATCCACTTTCAAAATTCAATAAACCGTTCACATTCTCTTCTTTGTGTTATGCAGTGACGTGATGGTGTGAAGTTGGCATTTTATGGACAACAATATATTAAGAATGCCATTTGATGCAATCTCTCTTCTTTATTTTGTACATGGCCCATTCATTCTCCGTCTGTTTGCTTATGCTTGTAATAGGATATAAGCCTGGACCTCCGGCATAAGCATTCCAGGTTTAGCCTCTGCACTGCGCTATTTGAGTCTAGGTTTTATTGTCCATTTGTTACTGATTCTACATGTAGAAATGCTCTAAGAAAGATCTACCTAAAGAGGTTGCTACTGTTTTTTGGCCATTTTGCTGTTCTTGTTTCTTCCCATTTTTATGGATTTTCTGGCAGAATTGCAAGAGCAAGAAGTTTGAGTTTTGGCCATATTCTTTAACTGCAAGTATTTTGTGATACCATCGGAATTATAAAAACTTATTTTTCGAATAATCTCATTGACCATACATTCATCGAAGTTATAAAACTTATTTTTTTCGTGGATGCATATTGATCATACATTATTTTCCTTTGTAACTTCTAGACTAATTTTTCAAAGAAAACCTGATGTAAATTGATGTGAAACCCTATGTTCAATAACGTTAACTATTAATTGCCTTTTGAGTTATTTAATGAGAAAAAAATAGGATGACAATGAATAGCCTTAAGAACTAGATGCCCAGCTCTGACAAATCATACATCACTAATCGACATAATTTTTTTTTTTTTTTTTTTTTTTTTTGAGGGTAAGATTATATATATGTATTTAAAGAATAGGAGATATGTACAATAGGAACCCTCTACAGGGTGAATGCATATGTTGTGGAAGTCCAAGCACGTGTACTATAGAGGGCTTCTACTCGTCTTCCCCACTGGTAGCATACTATAAGGAAAATCTCCTTTCTTCACTAGAGAGTAGGTACTATAGAGAGAGCCAACTCCATTCCAGTGCAGGATCTTACTCCAAATTATCAATGCTACCTGCACCATTACCAATAGCACTTTCCCCATGAATGTCGTTATCAACCCAATGGCACCTGAAGAATGAATAGAACCCTACCAAAGTCCATACCCTATCAAGTCCTTTGTTGTAGTTTGTGCCTTTCTTTCTATGATGAGATAAAGCCATCAGAGCAACTTCCAAATTGAAAGAGTTTTTTAGCTTTGCCATGGAGATCTCCTGACCACCCAGAGCCACATCACAATGATGCTTCCAAATAATCCAAAGTGACAGATTCATGAGGGAGGCATCTATGCAGCAGCGATCCGAGATCAGGACCAGTTCTGGCCAGACCAGTTGATATAGCATGAGACCAATGATAGGACAGACCCACTGTCATTGCAATTCGGGGACAGAAGAAGAGGTGCGCTATGGATTCAGTAACCTGACAGCCCAGTGGACATCTGTCATCAACCGTGATACCCTTATTAAATAAACTTTCCTTAGTACTTAATCCCCCTTGAAGAGCTAGCCATCTAAAGAACTGAATCTTTCTAGAACAAATCCTGCATTCAAGATTGCACCCCTGAATGCAGTCCAGTTAACCCATCTGCCATTAATCCAGAGGTGTTGCAACAAAGTTATTCCACAATCCTTCCACTTTACAAAGATGCGAGGGTGTGAGAGAGCCAAGGGAAGTCCATCCCTCTCCCAAATCCTGGTGTTCCAAAATAGACTAAATCCACCTGCATCTCTAGGAGGATCCATGGGAGAGAAAAGATGCAGCACCTTCAACCAAGCATGAAGAATTTTCTGCACAATAGGAGATGTGCCAGGAGCCACCTTGAAGTCGTAAAACAAAGCACCCAGCTCATCCCTAGGGAGAGATGGCTTACCAAGGAGCTTGCCTTGCTTCAACCAATAAGAGACAAACTTTAGAGCAGGGGATGACTCACCTTGTAATACCCGCCAGACAAATTTGAGTGCTAGAGCCCTGAGCTTGTAAGAAGGGGTCTTTACAGCCCAATCCACCATCTTTTTTGTCACGACAAAGCTCACCCCAGGCCACCTTCACCATGCCCCCCCAGATAAATTTCTTGATGATGACCTGTATTTGGTTATACACCCGTTTTTGGGCAACCATGACTGATGAGTAATAAATATGAGAGGCAGCAAGAACTGCATTAGCCACTGTCACTTGTCCAGAAGTAGTTAGGGACTTTGTCGACCACAAACCAACCTTCTTTCTGAGTTTGTCAAGTATGGAACCCCAAAGGCCTTTGAGACTATCAGAAAGCACCAAGGGAAGGCCAAGAAGTTTGACTGATTCCCTGGCTGTCACCACTGGGAAACCCAGACCTCTGGCCCGAGGATCAATGTCACTATCTGCAGGCCATAAAACAGAGCATTTATTGGCATTGAGGCCAATTCTTGAAATAACCTCAAAAGACAGCAAGATCTCTCGAAATGAGAGGAAGCCATTATCTTCATATCTGAGAAACATAGAAGTATTAGCTTGTCTATATCTTTGGAAAGGTTAATCCTTCTAAGTTTCCTTCTGACACTTTAAGGTGGACCATTTTTGTTAAAAGGTTAGCCATGATGAGAAACAGATAGGGAGCAAGGGGGCAGTCTTGCCTTATTCCTTTTTTGAGATTGAACAGACTAGAGGATTGCCCATTAACCAGCACTGAGGCAGAGGCTAGGCTGTTCATCCTTAGAGCTAGAGGGATGAACTGAGCAACAAATCCATGTAACACATTACTGCGCGTAACCCTGTCCATTTAAGGGAATCATAAGCCTTTCTAAAATCCATCTTGATCATTACACATTTTTGTTTTGAGGCCTGACACCAATGCAATCCTTCCCTGGCTGCAAGATAGTTATCCAAGATATTTCTATCGGGCAAGAAGGCTAATTGCTCCTTCCCAATGACCCTATTGAGTATGGGTTTCAAGCGATTGACAATAATCTTCATAACCACTTTGTAAATGGCATTGGTGAGAGCAATAGGCCTCCATTCACTTAGGGTTAGAGGCCTAGGAATCTTGGGGACTAGCGTGATAAAATCTGCTACTAGAGAGGGTGTAGAGAGCATGAGGACCAGGCTCCACAATCAGCTCTAGTATAGTAATCACCAAGAACATCCCAAAACTCGACGAAGAATTCCAGAGGGAAGCCATCTGGTCCAGGAGATTTTCCAGCAGCAAGAGAGCACAAAGTCTTGTAAATCTCGTCCTTCTCTAAATTATGGACTAGATGCTGGTTTTTAGCAGGATTAACCCTCTCTTCCCCAGTCAACACTGGTCAATCATGAGTTTAGCCGAAGATGAAACGGGGGGGTAAGGGGTCTTCCTCAAATTGTTTTTCAAAACTTTGTCGTATAAATGTTCTGATATCCTGTGGGTCTTCAAGAGTATTATGGTTATCATCCTTCACCATTTGGTTTTGGAGTGAACTGCCGCTCCTCTAGCCTCCTCCTTGCCTTGGCTTTTCCTTCAAGCACCTCCTCTATATTCTATTTTGCAACATTATGCGGATCCGATATCAACTCTTGTTTAACCTCCTGCTTTTCCTTGTCAACATTTCACATTACAGTGATATATATGCCTTTCCATATCCATTTTCTATGCCTCCTATGTTGAACAATTGAACAACTAGAGAGAAAACAAGGAAGTAAGGCATTGACAAACTATATATGCGCTCTCTAGAAATGGATGAAGGAAAATATTTCTAGGGGTTGGGCTTGGGCTTGATCAAAGAATACATTGAAAACAACAAAATCTTCAGTACAAATGCTGACCTAAAGAATCTGGGATAAAAAATGTTGCTCACAAAGGAAGACTTTTGGAGGCAACATATGTCATTGACATAAAATTGTAAAGCATATGTCTTTGCATATTTCACTTGCAGATGACCTCCGAGAGTTAGCTTACCTAGTACACCCCATCTAAGAATCAAATTTGTGGTATGCCCTCACATGGTCAACAACCATCATTCAAGTTTGATGGTCATGTACTCAAACAAGCATAGTGAATGAGAATAATCTATTCAATATCTCTCACTTATCACATATACTCATCCAAATACAACTATTAAATATCAAATATTATGATATTATACATAGGTTTCAATAGCAGAAAAGTCAACTTGTTCAAAAAACCAAAAAAAACATAAGAAAATGGATGAATCCTCAAACTATATAAATGGTTGCCTCCAATGAAGCATGAATTGACTTATGATTTGAATTAATTATATACCATTGTCATGCATGTATCCCTTTGTGTGAATAATAGTTGCAAGATATGTTGCATCCAATCCACAGCTCTATTGATTGCCTCATCCTTGCCGGGATTATCTGGAAGATTAATTGGGAGCAAGGCCATCACAACAACAGCAGAATCATCCATATCAGGATATACCTAGTTTTCCTGCCTTTCCTGACTTGTTTCTCACACCCCAATCCCCACGTTGCACAACCTTCTGCGACCCCCTTTGAATTGTAGGATGATCTGGGTTGATCCCAGAATTGACAAGGGATCGAATTACATGGGCAGTATCCCACACAACCGAAGTGAATTTCTGCTGCACTCGGAGCTCGTATCTCGATGGCAAAGAATTTTTGCCATGCTTTGAAAATAGTCTCCACTATTGGATTAGATGCCTGTCCTTCGGTCTAGCACCCATTTCTCGGTAGCTTTAATCCCTCGATTTCTCAGAGGCACCATGTTATACTTTTCCAAAAGTTTAGAAGCATGATCCATATAAATATATATGTCTGCCCATGTGCCTTTATGTGGCATTCTATAGCCAGCAGGTTTTCGTCCTTCAGTGTGG
The DNA here is from genome assembly GCA_021234155.1 of Isoetes taiwanensis. NCBI lineage: Eukaryota > Viridiplantae > Streptophyta > Lycopodiopsida > Isoetales > Isoetaceae > Isoetes > Isoetes taiwanensis. The sequence goes on along the minus strand of JAJEKV010000148.1, from coordinate 842,685 downwards.
AGTTCATCTAGAAACAAAGGAAGATTTATATTGAGGACTAGTTTTTGATCGAAAAGAATGATAAGAGGGACAATGCAGCTATGGGCCCAACTGGCCATGTCGTACACATTAAAAGGAAACCAAACTGGCAAAAGCATGATCCAGGAAGGGATGAAAGAAATGACACTCCAATCAAAGCAGCCAAGGAGGGCAAGTTTGAGCTTGGTGAATACCAAGCACTAGCTATGCCACCATGCTTTAAAATGAATCGGCAAGCATTTTGAAGAGCAGATTCAGTGGCAGGAACATTTAGCAGCCTGAGAATCATGTAGGCTTCTACAGAGACCCTCAAATTTCCACCATAATTCAAGAGTCATCACAAGACATTGCTGCTCTTCTTCTACGTCTGTCTTCATTCCAAGCATCAAAGCATGATTTCCAATCCACTTGTTCAAATGGTTTACTCCACATGGAAACCATCATAGTAGCATCCAACGTTTCCAGGTTCATGCGGGCCCTCATACCACTCTTGACGTTATTTTGGAGGGAGAAACCCCTCTCACAATATGTTGTGCTTCCTGAAATAGCCATGCAACACTGCCATAGACTCATAAGTGTTAGAAAATTGTTCCACCAACTATCTGCTATTCCATCCTCCTCTCTACAAATAGTCTAAGCCACCAACATGTTTTTATTCTTGGCTGCCCTAAAAAGTGTCCGAACAAAGTCTTCTCTCTCACTCAACACAACCACCCCAATACTGGGTCCACATGTTGTTTTTTAGTGTGGTTTTTACTAAAAAACAACATCAAAAAACTATGTGTTGTTTTTTGTCCGATTTTGCTAGAAACAACGTGTAGTTTTTAGCCAAATTTTTATACATGTAGTTTTTTTTTGTTAAAAGTCTACACGTAGAGTTTTGTCAAAATTATCTACACGTAGGTATTACATGTGTCTCTACATGTTGTTGTTTAGAAGTAGATGTGGTTTTCAAGTGTTTCTTTTTCTAAAATAGACATGTGATTCTTAATAAAACCTAAAAGGTCCACATGTGGTTTTTAACTATTGTTTTGTATGAAAAAAACACTAGAAAATTACGTATAGAATTTTGTCCGATTTTGCTAGAAAGTACACGTAGTTTCTTTGTTTTTTTTTTAACTATGTTATTTCTAAATGTTGTTTTCTTAAAAAAGTGATATGTGTTTTCTAGGAAGAATGTGGTTTTTTGTAAACTAGAGCTGTTGTTTCTAAGTGTTGTTTTCTTAATAAAATAATATGTGTTTTTTAAGAAGAATGTGGTTTTTTTTTAACTCTGTTGTTTCTAAGTGTTGTTTTCTTAACAAAATGACAGGTGCTTTTTAAAAAAAATGTGTTGATACATAGATTTATATAAAATGAACATGCATAGATTTACATAAATATATAGATTTATATAAAAAGAAGAATGTTGATACATAGATTTTTTTTTGGCAGCAAAATTTGCTTGCTGCCATTGATATCTGAAACAAATTTAAGAATACAATCGATTCTTAACAAGATTTATACATTCTTGTATCCAGACATTTGCCACAAATCAAATCCAATTGAACAAAACTTAAGCGCGGTCTATATCCAAGCCTATTTGCCACAAATCTAATCGATTTGTTAGAAGGCAAAGCCGAAGCAACATGATGAAAAATTTGACAACTCGGCGGTGAATCTGAAAATGATCGACCACGAGCAGTTGGAAGCTCAAGAGCGGGAAAAGAGGTAGAATCTAGAAGATGGGGTAGAAATAAAAGGTAGATAAGACCTTAAAGCGGGGTATCCGCTTCCCGGTGAGCACGCCACATGCGTTGCAACCAAGTCGAGAATAGAAGATTTGGCAGCAAAAATTGCAACAAAACCACAGAACAGCGAACAAAACTTGCAATCCCACAGTTTTGGATTCCAATATTATTTTAAGCCAAGCGTTTCAAAGCGAGGGAAATATTAGGATGTAGATTTTGCGGGCACTTGCCTCATATCTATGATCTTGGTCTGTGTCACATCCGGGTGCTAAGATCTTCAATCTCATCTGCACAAAGCTTGAAAAGATGAGAAACTATAAGTTAATGAATCGGAAATATGGAGCGAATCGAGTAGCTAGAGACCTGGTTTGGTTTTAGTCGGATGGTCCCAAACGAGGAGGGGCCCTTTTCGCCCTCATGTGACCCCTCGAGCCCCGGATATGGAGGTTTTTGATGAGGAATGAAGAAGAAAGGAAAGTAATTTTATGACGAATTTTCACGAAGAAGGTGAGAGCACGGACACACAAAAGTAGAGCTTCCAATCAGAATAAAAAACCCTGCAGGAGGCGGATGCGCCAAAGCTCGGCTTCTATGGCCTCTACAACCCGGCCTCGCCTCATGCGGAGGAGCCATTTCGAGTGGAGTTTTCCTTTGGCCAAGCTCTTGAACTTCTTCCCTGTTTTGAAAGCGTTTGATTTGAAGATGGGCCCGAAGTGGAGATAGGCGACTATTTATAGCCCACCTTCAATGTCGACAAAGGCGGCGGACTTCTTAATAGTTGCGGCTCCGGCAATGGACAACTCCTTAGGGTCTGAACCAAGCCTTTGCCTCTCCATCCTATCCCTTCTCAAAAAGGCTCGCCTTGGCATTGCCCTAACTGCCCGTTTCCAAAATCTGAGTTTTACCCTTGATCCCTCTCATGTAGATCTGAACCCAACTTCAAATCCCCATTTAAATGATTCTGATCAGAATGGCTATGGCGACAAGAGCATAAGTGTGGAGATGAAGGCGGCAGTGGCTGTTATCCGAGCAATGGAACAGTGGCCGGAATGGAGCTGGGGCAGTGCCCGCAATGGCGCTGGATCTGGACGCAGGGATGGAGTCATGAATTTTGGCGGCAAAGCTTACGCGCCAGAAATCCTGGAAACAAACAATAATAAACTCCTGGAAACAAACAATAATAAACTAGTCAAAAGCACATTTGATTACTTTTTACAGAAATTACATGTTTTGATAATTTTCTTTTGCCTCTGTATTTTATAATATGAAGTTCCCTATATCAATGTCATCAAGAGCAGAGCTAATTTCTAGGTATACTATCATGGTGCACCTGGAGTCGTGGTAATTAAGTTACTTTGATCCTTGGTGCAATGTGGTGGCACATAACTAATTTGTGTGATATTCACTAACTAGCATGGCTGAATGCTAGGGCGGCTACTACAATTGGTGATTTGTTTAGATTGTTCAAAATGGGAGTTGTTTCTCTAATTCTATGTTTGGTGCAGAATGGTTTTTGTGCTGCGAAATTTGGAATTGCAATGGGCTGGTTAAACACGAGCCACAAGAATGGCCCACTAGAACGAAATGGAGGGGATATGATGAAATGCAAGAATGCCATTTCTTTTGTGAGAGCGAATGAATAATGTATAATGTTTTGGATGCAATTGAACTCATTTCTATGGGAATTATTCTAATGTAGTGCATATTTAGCTCAAATTACATCTATTTTCTTACCGTTGTTATCAGGTGGAATTGCCAAGATGGTGTTGATGCGGCTGCCGGACTTGCCATCACGCGTTGCTTCACCATTCGTGATGCTCGTACGAGCATTGCCTCAACAGTTTATAGGGCATAAAATGCCTCCCCACAAAAAAAATATCTCGATATGGAATTGGAATTGGGGAACCAATGGCAGTGTATGTACCCAAATTGCTATATACTTATATGTAGCACATGATGGCTTGGTACCTTAACTCAAGAATAGTGCCTTTTATTGTCCGAGATTCTCAATACTTCAAATCAATGTTTTTTTTACTGTCCCAATTGCTCAAAGCAATGTTTGCCAAAATGATGAAATGTTTTGATGATTGGGATAATTGCTATTCAAATAGGAAACCACCAAACTGCTTAACAGTCACTAAAGACAAAGTTTTAAAAGCAGCTAATATTTTCTAGCAAATTGTGATGTTACTACCATTTGTCACACTTCGTATTGATTCCATAAATGTTGGCAATTGCTGCTTGAACAAATTGTATAAGAATGTGCTCACAACATTGATAATTAGTTCTAAAATTGCTGGTACTTGAAATGTCATGAAATGTTGACTATTGACATGTGGTACTTGAAATGTGTTGACTATTGACATGTTCGTGAACGATTGGACACAATGTGATAACAAATTCAAGTGTTCAACTGCACATAAAACACGTCCAACCTTTATCTTACAAAAAAGATGTCCAATTCCGCATCCACACCTAGCAAATTCATCCAACACAATCAAGAAAAGAGACGAAGACATTAATAAATCATCTCCCTAAATTGAGATGCCTTTTACATTAGACAATAAATGGAATAATAAAATATACAACAGGGAAGAAGTGAATACAACTGCCACCAGAAGAGGGATAGGCATATCTCCATAGCACTTGAATTGCATCTTTTAGTGTGTAGAATACTAAAACTGATAGTATACTGAGAGCATTCAATGAATTGCCCGGTGCCTTGCTATAAAACATAGTGCCTGTAATAGCTTCAAAATAGATAACAAATTGAACAACACTACCATGCAAAACCTGGTAGGCAGACAAACTTAACACTATATATCGTTGCTAGTCCAATGACATAAATTAAACGCATTTTGCTGCTTATCAGAAATGGATATCGGTGGTTGTTGATTGAAACCCAAACCGATGAATCCTCATACAGGATGCACTGTCATTTCATGACTTTTAGCAAAGAGCAACGGATGTTTGCTTACTAAGCGGCTGAGTTTGAATACTTAGATGTTGATAAGAAGACTTCACAAAATCAGAGTAAGTGACTCTGGTTTATCTTGACCATGTAGGCTATGGGGAATACATATACGAAGTTTTACTGCTGCCTCTCTTTCATACCCCACTTTATAATTTTCCTGATTATCCAAAAGCACCACATGTTGGCATTCTGTCATGACAGTCTTTGGAGGACACACTGGAATATCACAAAGTGCACATGAAAATGGTTGACCAACATTTAGAATTATGGTCCTCATCATTCGACAACAAATTTTCTACTTTTTGGCTTCTGCACCAAGACCGACATCACAACAAACAATCAGAAATGTACATAGGAAATTAACTGCTTTCACTATTTTTATTTTTATTTTCTGTTTCTGCGCTGCGAAGTCTTCAATTTCTACTGCCATTTCCAATCCGTGCTTCCCTTTTTATTCTTCTGAAGATAGCCCTATTGCTCCTTAGGGAAGGCGGATTAGGCTTCTGCTTGTTTCCCTTTTTGTCACCTACAAATTGATAATTAAAGATAAAAGATAAGAGACTAGAAATCAAATAAAGAGGGGCATATCCCTTTGCATAAATAAACTGCGGGTGGCTCACCTGCATTGGCTGATAATGGACTAGGTTTTCTGATAACTTAGTCCGCAGTTAGTCCTCGGCAGGAACCCGGAGCATTTGTAAAATCCTGTTAAGTTTGTTCAACTAATACCTCGTTATATTGCATTTGCATTTCCAGCACATTATTTCTTGATTCAATCTGAGTAAAAAACGTTGCATGAGAAGATTAAAGTCCAATCTATTTGAGAATAAGGGAACTATCATGCATAATATACAACAAAGCATAAGTGTAACTAAGCAACCTTAGTAAAATCAATAGATCAGGCAAGGCATATGTCAGTACAGAATGCGCCCAAAAGCTACGCTAAATGCGCCTCCTTATATTAAACATTTAGTGTCAACTTACAAATTTAATATTTCTTGCATGTGCTTCAGCACATCCTGTTCGTTGATCAGCTTTGTGGCACGATCTTTGCTTTTTACAATGTTCTAGAAGTTAGACAGATGAACACTTCTTGAGATCAAACACGAGAGAAGTAAATACTGAATGATCAAATCGTCTTTCTATAATAGAGAAAGAGTATTCCAGAAATAGGTGCTAATATAGGGTTTTTGGTTTTGACTTGCTAATAGGCTGGCACATGTCTTGATTTTAGAGTACAGAGCTGTGTGGTTCAGTGCTATACTGTGCAGATTTCTTGCATCCTAGTAGGATGAATAACCTATCTTTGATCTGCTCTGCAAAGCGTTTGTATTAGTTTAATTCTTGCACTTAAGATGTTAGTCATATTCATTTTGCCATGCACATTATGATGAACCATATTCTTTACTGGCAGAAAATCAGGATGGGATTTTAAAACCGTGAGCTAATACAGATATTATCAATCACCATAACTGCCATATAGGTAATTCCAATTTCGTTTTGTTTTCTCTTGTTTTGTTTCCTCTCTTATGCAGGATGTCATGGACAAAACATTTGTTCCATGTCGATCATCATCATCATTTGCTAGGCATAAGATTTCAGATGGTAGTGCCTATCTACACAAGATGCAACTAGACAAAGCTTCTAAGCCAGATTGGTTTACTAAAGACCCTATTTCATGAAACCATGCTAATGCACATTTTTTTATGAGACCATAGAACAAGCAAAAACCATATGTAAGTAGCTGTAAAATATAATCAGTTGCTAATAATCAACTTCCTGTGGGCAGATAGTTATTACCAGCCTTTTAAAGCTCAGAAGCAAGAGGAGAAGGAGGCTATCAGGATGATTGTGAACACCACAAACATTTGGGTTAAACATAGCGGCTTTCATTTAGAATGCATCCTTGAATATTGAAAAGGAAGTGGCTGATCAAATTGAACCTAGTTAGAGCTTAAATCCTAATCCATTGATCTGATACTCCAACTATCATGTTTATGCACTCCAAACAATAGCTGGGAGATTGTAACCTAGCTTTGCTGTTGGTGGAAACCTAGCAATTTTATTAGCAGTAAGGAGAATCTTAGGATTGTGTTATGTAAGATCCTATGGGTTTGCCTTAAGCATCACTAGGAGTAGTACCTTATATAAGTGTTCTCGTTTTGCAGTTACACCGAAGGAAAGAACCTTTTTTTTTCAGAGATCTCCTATACACACTACTGAATTATCCAGAGTTAGAAGATAGAGCCATTCTTTTGGGCATTTTGGTTGCAAAATGTCTACATTCAGCTTGTCTTACTTGCCCCTAGTATTCTGAGGCTCTTTCTTCCAGCATCTTGCAAGCATCTGTGGTCTATCCAAAGCCCTATTCTACTTCAGATTTAATGCAGCAATATATTGCATCTGCAAGGACAATTACACAACTAAATATTGAATTTCTTGTGGGCAAGGCAAAGAACTTGTTCCAGCATGCATTCCAGTCATCTATTGTGGGTTTACTCCAATCTCGTCACTGCAGGACACCAATAAAAGAGAACATCTAAGATGAGGTTATTGATCGGGCAGCTAAAAGAGCGGCTTTCATTTAGAATGCATCCTTGAATATTGAAAAGGAAGTGGCTGATCAAATTGAACCTAGTTAGAGCTTAAATCCTAATCCATTGATCTGATACTCCAACTATCATGTTTATGCACTCCAAACAATAGCTGGGAGATTGTAACCTAGCTTTGCTGTTGGTGGAAACCTAGCAATTTTATTAGCAGTAAGGAGAATCTTAGGATTGTGTTATGTAAGATCCTATGGGTTTGCCTTAAGCATCACTAGGAGTAGTACCTCATATAAGTGTTCTCGTTTTGCAGTTACACCGAAGGAAAGAACCTTTTTTTTTTCAGATCTCCTATACACACTACTGAATTATCCAGAGTTAGAAGATAGAGCCATTCTTTTGGGCATTTTGGTTGCAAAATGTCTACATTCAGCTTGTCTTACTTGCCCCTAGTATTCTGAGGCTCTTTCTTCCAGCATCTTGCAAGCATCTGTGGTCTATCCAAAGCCCTATTCTACTTCAGATTTAATGCAGCAATATATTGCATCTGCAAGGACAATTACACAACTAAATATTGAATTTCTTGTGGGCAAGGCAAAGAACTTGTTCCAGCATGCATTCCAGTCATCTATTGTGGGTTTACTCCAATCTCGTCACTGCAGGACACCAATAAAAGAGAACATCTAAGATGAGGTTATTGATCGGGCAGCTAAAAGAGTTCAAAATGGAAACAATTTCCGAAACGACCAGAACAATAGTTTCACAGGTTATCCAGTAATAGGCTACAACAACCTAATTCGGTGTGCAGGAACATGTGGAACTAATGGAAACAGCAGCACAAGCAAGACATGTCCTATTGAGGCAGCCCCAATAAACACAAATCTCTGCTCATTCGACAAACGCCTAAATGGATCCCTAAAATTTGACGTGGCCATATCTGTGACCCTGGCCAAGCTTCCAGATCTCATAAGGGACATAAAAAAAATGCGAGATTTAAATCCCGTAGCGATGTGCATAATAGATTACTATGACGGAATACTTATGAGATTTGTTAAAGGAACGGATGCATACCTGGGTCCAAAAGTCGACGTTGCAGATGTTGAGCTATGGCACCACAGATACAGAGAGCTGAATGTTCCAGGATTTGAGCAAGATGTTATGGACGAAATAGAGCAACTAATGGTGAGCAAGTACGGCGGTTTACCTCATTGGGGGAAAAATAGGTTTGTTGCCTTCGACAAAATCTGGGACAGATTGCCGGATTTGAACAAGTTTTTGGCTGCAAAAAAGAAATATGATCCGCAGGGCTTGTTCTCGAGCGAATGGTCCGACAGCCTCCTTGGGTTGAGAGGAAATTCCTTGACTGTTGTGAAGGATTTCTGCGGGCTGGAAGGGCATGTGGAACGCGGGCAAGCATTCTCCCCAACGCGCCAATACACGCTGGAATTTCCCTGTGACCGTCGATTAAATCTAACGATCGAAAGTGCATCCACGCGGAAAAAAATCCTAGTTGGCAGCAACGTGCACACTCTAGAATTGTTTCAAAGTGTCCACTTGCGTTTGTGCAAACGTGCTAACAATAATAGTTCAAATTTCGGCCAATGGAATGCGAAGACGAAGATCACAATCTTGACCATTTATTTTCGGAATCATCTTAGCCGTTCCTTTTTTTTAAATATAGACGTTGTTATCTTATGTTTAGTTGGGTTTTTTAACCATGTTTTGTGACTGCACACTATTACAAAGGGATGGTCTTATAACAAATGTCTTGTTCCAGAGTATAGTGCTGTTTATATCACTTCCACATAATATAAATATGTTGTTAAGAAACATGTTTTAGACATAGTTGTGATGTGGACCCAAAAAAATGTGATGTGCAAGCGGGAAAAAATTCCACATCAACAGGTAAGATCGGGATGGAGGGCTAAGATCTTTTGGTAGCATAGAAACAATTTTATTTTGCATTTCGATGAATGATTTTCTAGGATAGCTCAACCGCAAAGCTTAAAGATGCGCCGCCGAGGATCGGCATGTATCCACCCATCAATTCAATAAACTTGCAAATCTTGACAAAATATCATATCAATTCTCGAACTCTCTACAATCGACCGTTTGCGAGAATAGGGAAACATGTGTTAGTCATATAATGTGGCGTTGCCATCTTCCAAAAATGACATGTCATTATGGTGAATATGCTTCTTCTAACAAGTTGCAAATTGCGAGGCAAATTCTTCATTTTCTATCCCTTCATCTTTTGCCATATCGCTCATAGTTGCCATCTCGCATGCTCATGCCATATCATCACTGTAACTTTTGTAAAAGTCACATTTTCAAAAGAAAGAAACTTGGTTTCTCTCTCTTGTCGCACCTCATCATTTCGGTGCCACATCACCTTGCTTGCCACTATTACCTACTTATTACACTAAAGAAATCTCCCTTTTCTTTTAATTGACCCTAGTCATTTTCTATCTAAAGTGCATAAATGCTTAGTCATCATGCCACATGGCACACTATCAAAGGAATGCCATGTCACCATGGAGAAATATTTTTTTTTTAAGTTCTCTAGCAGGCAAATTCTTTGTTTTTCGTTCATCTTTTGCCACCCTCGGCCTCATCTTTACCACCTCACCATACACATGCCATGTCATCTTCCATAATTTTGCAAAGAACAAATTTTGCAATCTCTCATAGCAACCATTCGTACTTTGCGTGCTTCAAAATTTTCAAAATAAACTAGTCCAAACTCATATTGCGGACATTTGCATGTTGTTTGAGACTATTCTTATTGTGTTTTGCAAATCGATTTTCGAAATTTGACCACTTGCCCCATATCACAACTCCTTTTGGCACACCTCGACTTTGGAATTTATCAAAATTCCATTGGCAGCTCAAAATCCTCATTTAGTTTGGCTTTCATTGACCAAATTTTGCCTTGGACTTTGGACTCGAATATCTCACGGGATGGGAGGGTCGAAATTAGCCAAAGTTTTCACCATTGCTTTCAACAACTTTTCTCTATCGTTATGAGTAATCAATAATCAAGAATCAATTTATCTCCATGCCACCTCGATTTGATCTTTTGCTACCATTTTCTAGAAATGGGAAAGGTATGAACATATGAACTTTTTAGCTATCCTATTGAATTTTCTTGTATAGATTGATGCCTATACAAAGTGATCGGAGGTTCTAACACCAACGAGCATAGTTTCAAGTTGGCTTCTTGTGCCGGCCCGGGTTGAGGGTCAACATCATGTTAGGACATATTAGGATTTTGTGTCGGTTGAAGTTATGCAAAAAACTGGCGATCAAAAACTACTTGCAATTTTACGTGGCGGTTCCAGACGACAAAATTTTGGATCCACTTTAAGCTTCGTTTTCTCCATCATCCAGTTCAAATTTTTCTCACATGTTCTACAACTTTTTTCTCGATAGTCTTTTAAAAATCATGCAAGTATTCGGTTAAACTTCGAGATATCATCATTTGAGTGTCTGCAGGACATTGTTTTGTTCGAGGGTAGTGGCGGCTTGGCGAAATTTTCCTCAACTTTGAACTCAATTTTCTTAGACATTTCAGATCCAAATTGAGCCAAATTTTTCGTACATTTCACTACAACTTTTCCTTTGGTTGCTCCTCAAAAATCATTATAAGATCAGCGCCTTCGAGATATTGGATCGAGTGGAACTACCTCATTTTGCTTTAGGGATCCTCATGTAATTGATGCCTTTTGCATACATTTGGATAAAGATTGGTTGCCTTAAATCGGCGATAATAAACTTGGCGCTCTTTTTGTTTGGATCTCATAGGCCAATTTGTCTCAGGTGGGCGATAAAAATCTATTACGTTTCTATTCTATTCTTAAACAACTTTGGAGGTTCTAACACACCATATCCATATAATAGCATGCATATGAACTTCAATGCGCTGAGAAGTGTCACCTTATATCTGGCGTATCCCACAATGATTTCTTGGCCATGGGGAGGAAGACAAGCCACATGAGTAAAAGTTTTTAGAATGCATTAGAAATTATGACAAGGTCAATAATTCAACCTCTTTTGAGCACTTCTATTCAAGACAATCGTATACAATTAGCTCTTGATTTCTAATTGCCACAATGGGAGGAAAATAGATCCAAACCCATGTCCGTCGGTTCCTATTGCTTTCGTCTTCAAGCGCAAGCTTCGACCATGTCCCAAGTGCAAGCGACCAAAACTTCGATCTCCATAGCGTAAACCCTACAATAATCTAGCACCACATAGGGTTTACGTTTTCGAAGCGTGGTGTTTTTATAGATAACTAGGTGCACCATTTTTAACATACATGCGAGCTATGGCATTTGAAATAACAAAGTTTTGATCTATCGGCCATCCGGAGCGATCCCAAACAATCTTATTACTACAAAAGCTCTTGAATTCTAATTGCCTGCTTGGGAGGAGGATAAATCTAAACCCCATTACGTGGGTTCCTTCCTATTATTTTGCATCTTCAACTACAACTTCACCGACCATGACCCAAGTGCAAGCGACCAAAACTCAACCTACCGATAGCGTAAACCCTACAATAACCTAGCAACACATAGGGGTTTATGTTTTGGAGAGCAGCGTGGTTGTTTTATAGATAACTAGGTGCACTATTTTGAAACATATATATATAGAGCTATGGCGGTGAAATAACATAGTTTGAATATATCGGCCATCGACGATCCCAAACAATCTTTTCTTGTAAACTCTTGAATTCTAATTGCCACACTGGGAGGAGGATAAATCTAAACCCCATTCTGTCAGTTCCTATTGCTTTGCATCTTCAACTACAGCTTCTCGACCATGTCCCAAATGCAACCGACCAAAACAGCACGCATGGCGTAAAGCCCTTCAATAACCTAGCAGCACACCCGGTGTTTACATTTTGGAGGCCATATCCTACTCAGTTTGACTAGGATCTTGCATAATGTCATCCATTAGAATGAGGGGTGTTGATGCGGAAGGCGGACCCTTAAAACACTCAGAGGCGGTTAGCCCCAAAGGCCCTCTCGAGCCCCCCGGCCGAGCAGACCCACTCTCCCACTGAACTATGAAGCTGGCTATGCCAATGGACTCGAGAATGTCAACATTACCCTAGAGACCAAGTTTTGTTGGCCGAAGACCCACCTTCTCCAAGAACCACCAAAGTAGCTCATGTCCAACATGTTGGTAGTCAATTGGCCTAGGAGGTGGTTGGAATAATAATGCCATGTCTGGCGTTAGGTGTCTTTTTTCGTTGCAAAACATGTCGGTGTAACTTGGTCTCTAGAATAATTTCGCTATTTAGGATGATGTGGCAAAGTCGAATCCCCATTACAGTTGCTGTCTTGCCCAAACAACAAAAACTTACTTGGGTTTCTACCGGAATTGCGCCCAGGGACCTTGGCGGTTTGATAAGTTCTCCAGGACCCGATCTTGGATTTTTTGAACACTGCTCAAAGCTTGGTCCTTGAAAAGGAGGATTCAATGGGCGGATAAAGCCAGAGCTCTCGGGAGGGCGGGGGCATATAGCCTCACGGAGGAGCATAGCCCGCGAAAAGGCTGCCGGCAACCTATCTAGAGCACAGTGGTATTTGAACTGGGTGGCATGTTTGAGCCACCTTGGCATGTTGGACCTTGGAAGGTGGCGGCTAGAGGCGCGTGGCATTGAGCCTAGGTGGCATGTTTGAGCCACCTTGGCATGTTTTAGATAGGTGGCACATTAGAGCCCGCGTGGAACGATAGAAAGCCCTTCGGTTCTTTGAAATCTCCTGCTAATGTCTGGGCTATGGAGCACCATTGAATTGGATTCTCCGGTTTGAGAACCACCGGTTTTATGCTGCGATCGAGGTCCATGCATGGAACTACGAACTAGAAAGTAAAGTTAACCCCCATCCCGTGACATCTCTTTTAAAGTGGGTTATTGTCACAGTAGCGTTACCTAAATAATAACCTACACTAACAACTCTAGGGCTATCGCCAAAATATCCAAGGCATCAAATTTCCACATATTGTATTCTTTACATGCAATATGCCATTTTCGATTAATGTCAACTTCTGGGGCCAATTTTTCAAGGTAGATAAAGATGAGTTTTTTTCAACCATTATAAAATTTTGAAGGCCTTACCAACCTTTAAATATGAACTTAAAGCCATAGTATTAAATTAAGACCACGATCTTTTAGACCATGCAACCAAGCAAATCGCGGCTCGGCATAGTATCCATCTAGAAAATCAGGGGGGCAAAGCCCTAACTTATTTCCGGTATGCCCTACAAGTATTTTTACTAAACCATAAAACAAAGACATTGCATGCACATAACAAATTCTATGTCTCTCTAGAGATGCCACAGAGGAACTCTAGCAAGATTATAAAATTGTCAAGTTCTGTATGAATATAGTATTGTGAAAGTCTATTGGGTAGATTCTTAAGTGTCCCATAAGCATTATAAATATAGGGATGGAAATTAATTCCCGGAACTTCATCGAGGCTTAATTAAATAATACATCATTAGACAAATCGAGGGAGCTTTTGTGAAACATCAAATTTCATCTAAAATATCTTTGTTCAATGAAATGTTATAACTAAAATTGTAATAGCGCCTAGAAAAGCACCATCGGCGATTAGTGCGATGCAATATCGGCGAATAGTCGGCCTTAAAGTGATGATATATTGGCGTTATGTCGGCGCATTTTTCGGCGATTATTACGGCCCGGTTGTTAAAGGCCGGTTATTACGACGCAAATCTTGGCGTAAAATCGGCGGCTTTTCGGCGATACATATTTGTATATTCGGCGATTAATGTGATGCTTAACGGCCGAAGGCTTACGGCCGATCGATGTGGCGATATGCGGCGTAGTATTGTCGGGAAAAGCATCAAAATAGTAATGTCGTCGATCGATTAATCGACATGCGATCAAACAAAAATCTCTCTAAGGCGGTGCGGCGATTTTTTCGACAAAAATGCTAATTTTCTTGTAGTGGTTGGATCTAACCATTGAAGTTATTTTTCACGAATGTAAAACAATGCGATACATTCTCAAAGTTGACACCACAAACAATATTCAAGTGGTGGTGCTGCTTTAGAAATAACCTCAAAAAACCATACTTCCTTAAGAAATAGATGCATACTTTAGAAAACCACATACGTAAAAAAGCGACCACTTAAAAACTACACCTACTTAAAACCACACCTCAAAAAACCATACTTACTTTAAAAATAAGCTAAAGTAAAAACTATACCCTGGTTATATAAACCACAAAAAAAAATCATACACTTCTCTCATGGCTATTTCTCCGCGATTGGCGAAACCTCTGACGAGAGAAATATGATAAGATTGGAGCGCGTCTAAGGGTTCTACCAATACTTTTAAGTGTGCATGGGCATTTGGGAAAGATGGTGTCGATGACTCTCTAGCCTAGGTTGGACTAGGTGATTTTCGGTTTGGTGTTAATGAATTTAAGCTTTTACGTAATTTTTGCTTTTTGTAACTTTCCTCTATTAATAAAAATCTAAACATCTTGCCTCAGAAAAAAAAAAAAAAAATAAAAAAAATCATACTTCCTTAAAATAGCTTCTTAAAAATTACACCCTGGTTATAAACTACACCATTTCGAGGAAAACCATACTTCATTAAAAAGCTTGACCATTTAAAAACTACACATATATAAACCACTTCAAAAACCATACTTCTTTAAAAAAGCGACTATTTAAAAACTACACCACTTATAAATGACACCCTCGAAATAACACCTCGATTAAAAAAATCATACCACTTAAAAACCATGCTTCCTTAAAAACAACCATAAAACTATACCTCTTATAAACCACTTCAAAACTATGCTTCCATAAAAAGCGACTAAAACTACACCTGGTTATAAACTACACCTCAAAAAACAACATCTTCTTAAAAACAACACCCCTTCTCAAAAAATGCAACACTTCTTTTTAAAAAAAGCGACACCTCAAAAGACCACACGCAAAAAAAAAAAAAACTATAACTCCATAAAAAACTACACCACCTCCTTAATAAACCACACCTCCACATAACCACATGTAGATTTTTGGAACAGCGACTTTATTCTTGTTGTTTTTAGGTGTGGACCAGGTGAGGTGGTAGTGCAAACAACAAGCTACATCCACCTTTGAACTAAACTTAACAAGCAATTTGCCCAACCAATCAAAGGTCTCTTTATCCTAGCATGCTGGATCCAAAGCATATGTGGATGGATTGAAGAACTTCATAGCATTAAATATGTCATTCACATCTTCAAATCTCTAGCAAGTGCATCAAAAATAGCAAGGATAAATGATTTACCAATCATTATGCAATGAGCTAGAGATCCACTATCTTTGGTGACCCATTCAAATCAAGGTTTTCCACGGAATAGGAACAAATTTAAGCTCATGTTCATGGTATGTGCCATTAGCATCCTCAAATGTCATCTTCCCCTCCTTACCTTGGTTAAGAAACAAAAGCTAGTCGTTTTGTTCCTTCTCCAAATGCTCTAGTTGTAGAGATATCTTCTAGTAAACTTTTCCTTCACCAAATCTAGTAAAGTCTATCCTTGACACATCAGACCATATGTTAAAGTGATGATCGGAATTATGGCTAAAAAATGGAACTAGATTTGCGGCGGATACGAATAGTCAGTCAAAGTTCCACCGGTATTAACTTAGCAATATGAGATTAGCTATAGTTTCGAAAAGAAAATTTTGCAAAAGGATAGCAATGAGATTAGCTATAGTTTTGCGGAAATTTGGCAAAAGTTCCGCGATATTAACTAGCAATGAGATTAGCTATAGTTTCACGAAAATTTTGCAAAAGGATAGCAATGAGATTAGCTATAGTTTCGGAAATTTGGCAAAGGAATGGGCTCATGGATTCGAGGGGTGCGGGGTCCATGAACAACCAATCAACCTAAATTTGTGCATAGGTCCAAGACAAATTCCCCTCACACACACACCCAACTGTGCATCAAGAAGGCATCCCATGCCCCCACATTAACCCATTTAGTAGAAATAATTGTTTAATTGCTTATATGTGAAGCCCTTTCATTTGGGTTTAGGCTTGTGGGATATACGCCAGCAATAACCATTGTTTCTGGAATTCTATATTCAACTTTTTTAACTCTTCAAGAATGTCTTCAAAGAAATGTATTATGAATTAAAACTAAAAAAAAGAAATACAATGAGTAATGAAATAAATTATCATGCCAAAAGAGATCTGATTTATAAAACAAATGAAGTTATGAAGGATAAAATAAACTATACCTAGAAGATCATACCCTTCTCATAGAGTTTTTTGTCACTTGTTTTCCATTGATCCAAGATAGTAGGCATGACACAAACTAGTCTTAACATCATTTGTCCTCTAGACAACCATCGTATGCTATGTATTTTCAAGACACTCAAGCTATGCTCATCATATAAGGCAAGTAAACCATTGAAGTCCTCATGTCAATTTGTAGATCTTCCCAACCATGAATAGACCTTGTTGGCTAGTTTGTCAACAAACTCAAAAACTTCTGGAGTTGATGTCAAAGCATCTTTTACTGCAAGTGCCTCCCTATGGGCTATACAATGTATTCTTTTGATATCAGAATTTCTTGCTTGAAACCTTGCAACCATACCATGCGGCACCTAACATAGTAGATGCACCATGGAAGCAATTGCAATTATCTTATCTTCTTTCAAATCCATTGATATCAATAAAGCTTGTAAAGCATCATAACATGCTTCAGCATTTCCACTTTCAAGTGGCAAAAGCCTAACAAATACACAACCCTTTTCATCCAAGTATTTGCATGTGATAAGATGTCTTTTCTAGTGTGCGGTCAGGGTTGATTCATCGACAGAATAGAATAATATGGAGAAGATCTCACCTCATTGGTATTTCTGACCTGGCAACATTCATTATGCTCATAAGAAAATTCGCGTCGACAACATCATTTGTATAAGAGCCATACTCATCATTAGGTGGAATATTTGGTGTTTGTAGGCACCTCAAGTGAAGACAAACATCACTAAATCATTATAAGGGAAATCCACATTGTGCCATAAAATAAACATTTTGAATAGAAACTAAATTCCTTGCCATCTCGAGTTCGCGTCTTTGCTTCAATTTGGTATCCATAGGGCCCATTGCCTTTTCACCTTTTGCTTGTGGAAATGCGGCAGCAACATATTTATAGTCTTGAATTTGGCATGATCATTGGGGTCGAAGTTGCATCACTCTAGATCCTTCGCCGTGTATGTGTTATTCTTCTTGAAGTCAATGCACCAACGCTACATTTAGCCGCGATCCTCGTTTGTTGGAGTCTTCAATCTAAATGCCCCTTATGATACTTTGTCCACTCATTTCTCCATTTCCTTTTTAGTGGGAAGTACAAGCACTATGACCCTCGACCATCCCTACGTGGGCACATCTCCTACCACCGTCGTCCATAATCTCAATGGTATGCGGTTGATTACTTTATTGTATCTTGGATTTCAGATCTATTCTCAACAACAACACTGTGGGTTGATTTGTAAAAAAGATAACATAGATCTGCAACCATCAGCCTTCCTCCTTCTTTTCTTGTTTGAAGGTGCCCTTTCTGTAGAATAGACCTAAATAATCAACCTAACTAAATCTAATCGGGAGAAGTTTAATGGATTACTTCAGTAAACATGAACAAAAATGGATTACTGTGCGGAGTAGAAGCAACTAACCGCCATCTTGACCATAATAAGATAACATCAAAATTTGGAATCTATATTCGTTGATATTTGTTGTTCCACCTTTAACACCACCCAACAAATGCCCGTATTATAGCCCAACAACGCGAGGCATGTTTTCTAGTATAAGATAAAAATATGGTGGAGAAATAGGTAGGCGGATTTTTTTATTGAGTAGATCAAGAACAAGTAGTTTCATGCATCGGACTGATGCCTACACCGTTAGGACCGCTAATATTAGAGACCGCTAATATTAGAGACCGCTAATATTAGAAAACAAAGAGAAGTCCTCAAGAAGGGGCGTTGGCGTTGATAGAATCAACAAACTTGGACCTGTCATTAAGCTAGCAGGTGCTAGATGCATCTGCATTAACCCACACAATTGGACTTAAGATCATATAGCTGTAGCTCATCATCTCAACCTTACTTACGCATGGTTGACTTACGCTAGTGTCGTTTCCATGTTAGCAGCTACTCGAATCACGATTGCTTAGCGGATAAGGTTTACCAACGGCATCTCCATTGATTAAGATACACTGCATGCAGTCTTAGCCCGTTTACGGGGATGGCCAGCCCGATGTCACCGATTACCGGATGTGATCATATTTGTAATTTACGTAGCCACTTCCTTGGCATTTGATGCCCATTATGGACTCAGTGATTCAATGAAACGAAAGTGCGTTGAGGAGAGGCTTTGCGGTCGATGGGTTTTGTGCTCATAGGAATCCGTTGAGATTTCTCAAAGGGACAAGTAGGCACCATAGTTGGTAAGCTCTCTCAAAAATGAGTGAAGCCTTTGGCTTCCTCCTGGCGAGGGTGGTGGGAGTTGCCATCGGTCCTCAATGGGCGAAATGTTGATGAGGTACTTAAGGTGTTACCGGGCATGAATCGAGACTTTGTGGCGATTTGGGACCAAAGTAAGTGTATAAAAGTTTCCACATCAAAAGATGGGATGACAAACCGGTCTTCGTCAAACATCTTGGTACTATGATGGATCAGCTTGGCATTCAAAAAAAGAAGACATCATAATAGTAGATGATGATGCTCTTAAGTGCTTTTATAATCAAGGTCGGGCTCTAAATCCACCAACTTATACTCCACAAGATTATTCAGCGGATGGTTTCTAGTACTATTCATGTCCATCATGGTGGCAGCTTTTTGGTAAAAGCGATTATCGGATGTTGTCAAAGCATCAAACTAGATGGAGACTAAGGAGATGGATCCCTATCTTGAGGGTTATTTGACAAAGAAAGGACTAGTCCCTCCATGATGTAATCTTCATATCAAGGTGAATACAATGTAAAAAGTGTTCTGTGTATATTGATGTGTTGTTATCTACAAATGCTAATCAAACACCACATTCTTCTCACTAAAACAAGAAAATGTTAAACCACCCACTACTACAATGCAAACATTTGCAGCAATGCAAAACAGCATGTCACACAACACAACACTATATTGAGAAAAGGGTATGCAAAGGTGGCGTGCTTTTGGAACAGACATAAATCCAATCTAAATGAACGATGGTTTAATCTCTTAAGGGTAACCCTTCTAGAAATGGCCATTGCCTTTTTATTTTTTCATCTACGACCTTTCTTTAGCCCTTTCGATCCTCTTGGTCTTTGTGAATGTTAAAAAATCTATTCTATTTTATTTTATTGTATTCTATTCTATTCCTTTCTACTTTTGTCCCTTTTATACATATGACCTTCAAGCTTTGCATTTGTAGAGTGCCTGGCTGCATTTTAGACCAAAGATAGAAGACAATATGAACACAACTTCGGCATCGAAGACCTTGACATCGCTATCAACCCTAGGGTATGACATATTTCTATTGCATGGAGAAAAATGTTATTTAATTGGCAAAAGTCATGAATACAAGTTTGGAATAGAATAGAATATGATTTTATCATCCACGGAGACCAACTGGCCTATGGGACCCAAGTACAAAGAGAGAGCGGTGAGGTGTATTACTACGGGATTAAAACCCCCAGAAGAAGGGTTGCCCGAGGAGGAAAAACCTTAGTAGCAATAAGGATCTTTGACATCTTGCCGAGTTATATACATAATCACAAAGAATGCGGTGAGGGTTAATGTCGGACGAGGGCATGGCGAGTCCATTATCCATTACCTCCAGGTCTGATCCCAACAAAGCCCAAGGCCGTGCTTGAAAGTAGCTCATGCAAGGGCGATGGGGCACAACTAGCAGAACATCAGAGGCAGGATATCTTTGTGCGCCGAGACGGGCACGGAGGCGTGACTTTCATCTCAATGGGCGGTGTTGACAACGGCGGGCCTACGTCCTCCGCGACTCCCGAATCCATCTCTCTCTGTCTCAATGGACATTGGGTTTTGCACTGAATGGAATGGAAGCAATCACCTGGCGCTTTTCATGGGGGTAGATGGGTGCTGGTAGTGGTGTCCCCGTGAGCATGGGATTAACTTTCTTTGTCGATAATTTGCCACCTTGACATGTAGCGGGGACCTCGCATCCCAAAGCTTGGCCATGAAGCAAGCATCCAAATCTTGCTTCAAAGGCGGTGCGTTCCAGAATGGTGTATACCTTTGGTCCACATCGTATTGTGCACACACATTCCATATTCCGGGCTTGCTTGTCTTTCCGGTAGGCTTTGAGTATTTCGGCGGGGCCCACTAGCGCTGCCCAAACCAAGGTTGGCGGTAGGGCTTCATCCATAGCCACCACCTTGCGAAGTAAATAATGTGGCGTTCGGTAGCGACCCTCGTAATGGAAGGAAGCGTCTCTGGGCAAGATCGATATGGGACGTGGACTTCACTCCCGGTGCCCGGGCAAGAAGGCCTTACGTACTGCTCTAGATCGTTCCAAGTGGTGAGGGACGGCCCCACCTACGCCCCATAGAGGAGGACCGGTTCAACCAAGGCCCTGAACAAGTGTGCCTGGTGGAGTAGGCACACATGGAATACATATATTCAAGAAAATCCAGTAAATCCCGTCTTTTATCGTTTGCAATGATTCATATTTATTTGGCAAAAGTCATGAGCACAGGTTTCATATTTTATTTGTGCTTGTAGTTAACAACATCCAAATATTTTGAAGGTAGTTCTAATTAAAAGTGCAAAGTGCTTTTAAGGTAGCTATACATAAAAGTGCAACACACCTAAGGTCACACTAAATAACGTAATAAAAGCAATGCCTTCAGCATGGTGGTGTTGTTCACAACTCGTCCATAGCCATATTACATCCACATTCATGTACAAGCAGCAAGAGAAAGTGTTTATATGAGATTTAGTCAGTGACTATGTGAGATTTAGCATAATATCAACAACCCATGGACATGGATACTTGCAATCTACATGTTCGCAAAATGATCAAATGGCCAAGAAGTTGTTCTATGAAGATGCACAATTTCCCAACATTTATAGGTTCCCAAATTATGATCAGCAACGTTGGGCATCGCTACTAGTCCAAATACATTGTTGGGCATAGAGCAACACTCTATACTTGCATTGAAAACATGTATACGTGTTTTGCACGATTCTTTATTGCATGTTCATGTTAAAACCTGGCTCCCTCTGCATTATTAAATGTGCAACTGCGTTATAGGCCAGCAATACTGGGGACTTTTTCTAGTATTTTCATATTGAGATTTACAAAAATAAAGACACTATGAAAATTCCAGGTAAAGAACATACATACAGTGTAAAAAAGAAAACCTAGAGAAAAAGGGGCCACATACCTCGCCTTCTAAGCAGAAAGTCAGATGTGGGATGAAATCATTTTTCAGTGCTAGCCTCTGCTCCTCAAACCTAGAAGAAAAGACAAGATTATACTCGAAGAAGAGTCGGCTTTAAGAAGACACATGAGAAAAAAAAAAAGAGATGGAAGAAGTGAAGAGTATTCTGTCCTTGGCATCTTGGCCCTATTGCAACAAACGCGGCTCCTCATATTTATTTTACTCCACTGTATTTTTTTGTTTCCGGCTCAGAGATGAGAGCTGGTTGGCACAGATTCAGACATCTGTGGTTTGTCGAAAGAGAGGTGCAGGCATCTTATAGTTTGCTGGACAAGCTGGATTGGTTGCATTCAATTTTGTATAAAGCAATGTAGTGGCTGATAATGGCCTGGAAATGGGTGATATAATTATATAGTATAATGGCATATCTCCAAATTTGCCTATAGATTTCTGTATAACGAAGAAGCTCTGATGTTTATAATATATTCCCAGTGAAGTTATCTCAAGGATACAATGCATGTACAACATGTGTATACGATGTGCATATTTTGCGGAGTAGAAGCAACTAACCGCCATCTTGACCATATAAGGTAACATCAAAATTTGGAATCTATATTTGTTGATATTTGTTGTTCAACCCTTAACACCACCCAACAAATGCCCGTATTATAGCCCAACAAACAAATGCCAGTATTATAGCCCAACAACGCTTTTTATGCATCGGACTGATGCCTACACTGTTAGGACCATAATATTAGAGACTCGATGACTAGGACTGACATCATCGATGACCAGTGGGTGATGACTAGGACATAGAAAACAGAGAAAAGTCCTCAAGAAGGCACGTTGGCATTGATAGCATCAACAAACTTGGACACAGATACGTCGCTAGCAGCTGCTAGTGCATCTGCATTGGCGACTACAATTGGACTCAAGATCATATAGCTGTAGCTCATCATCTCAACCTTCTGCTTTTGCACAATTGATTTGCCGCTAGTGTGCGTCTCCATGTTAACGCTGCTCCAAAATACAGTTGCCACTGGACAAGGTTTACCGACGGCATCTCCATTGATTCGATACACACTGTACAGAGTCTTGGCCACCTTTTCTGAGGATGACGAGCCCAGTGTCTCGATTGCAGATGTGATCATATTTGTAATTTCTGTAGCCACTTCCTTGGCATTTGATGCACCCATTATGGACTCAACAGATTCAATGAAACCACAAATTGCGTTGAGGAGAGGCTTGCAGTCGATGGAGCTGTGCTCATAGGAATCACGTTGAGATTTCTCAAGGGACAAATAGGCACCATAGTTGGTAAGCTCTCTCAAAAACGAGTCGAAGCCTTTGGCTTCCTCCTCGGCAGGGGTGGTAGGGGAGTTGGGCACGTAGCCCACGCTCACCATAGCTGTGCTGAAAAATGTGGAAATAACATTCTCGTGATATTTCTCATCGGAGAATATGGTGGAGTTTGGTGGAGTTTTATATTCATCGTTGCTTTTTATTCTGTTGCTTTTGTTGGATCTAAGCGGTTATATAAAGTAGACCTGTTATTAAGTCTTGACAACCAGTATATTGCGATCTATGAATTTAGAGGCCTTACCAAATGAAACACAATAGCATGTCTCAGTGTACTGTATGCTTATTTACAGTTATAGTTTTTGGTAAGCCACTTCTAAATATTGGTGATCTTTGGCTCAGATCAGGATGCAATGAGGACAACTTTGAAAGTCGCATAGGATGCTTCTGTTGCAATGCTCCCTAAAAGCAGGTATTTCTTTAAATTACAAGTCAATGCAAATTTGCATTAGTCTCATTAAAATGTTGAGCTTTGTTATAAATACTGAGATGTAATGCTCAACATAGGTGAACCTGAAGCATAGGTGACCAGACGCCGTCGGATTTAGCATTTCCTATTTACATCACATGCTGTAACTTCTACGTGCTCTTTAATGCAGAAGGCAGTTTCAAATTTGCATGCACTCAATACAAAGGTGAAGTGGAAAATGAAGGAGAGGATACAAGGGGATGCAGAGTATGCAGGCAGACCGTTTACATTTGGAAGAAAAGTGGAAAAAGTGCCATCACAGATCATGGATAAAGCAGACCATTACAAAAGCAATTACTACTTTAAGAGAATGGACATGATGGACTAAACAATAATAACAAATGTGACAAAGAGAAGAAGCATCTTCAATTTTTGCTTTGTTAAGCTAACTTTAAGCTTTTTACAATCTTCTCTATGATTTTGCAGTTCATGCTCAAGAATTGGTCATTAGAGGTAATTTGAGATCTCATTTTGTCCCATTAAGGGATGCTTAAAAAGCCACGTCAGCTTTTTAAACTATCCAATAAGAGAAGAGCTCCAGTGTATTTTATTCCAGTATTATATGGCTTTGGCCGGTAATTAATGCAGTTTAACTAACTTTTGCAGTGTCATTTTTCTACTATAACTTTTGATCAAAAACTCCGATTTGAACACTATTTGTGGCAATGGATTCGTCTCCTCAAGATCTTTCTAATGACAACCCATTGTTATGTCTTTTGGGATGTAAATATATAAGAAAAGAGCAAAAAACCATATTTTTTAAGGTTAACACATATAGCTTGTATTGAAATACATAACCATATATCATTTGAAAGATCTTTTTCATTGCATCTAATGCAACAAAGCTGGCAAGCATTTTCATGAGTAGATCAAAAGTTATAGGGAAAAGCGGCTTGACAATGAATTGTTATCTTTGCATTAATTGCAGTTTGATATAGAGTACTCATTCTATTGGAGGATTCTTATGGGGACAAAAGGAGATCTCAAATTACCTCTAATGTTCTTTGCTAAATAACGACTGTTTCTTGGTGATCTGGCTCATTCAAGTGTATCAAACATGTCAAAGGCTATCTCTAAAGTCTTGATCTCTGACCAGGTAAGTGGTTGCAAAAATAGAGAAGCGTTTTTTAAAGGAAGTCTTTGCAGCACAAGTCTCACATGCCAACCTGCAGGGTATTGCTTTAACTCTTTATAATTGATAGGAGGGTGTGATCCAGCATGCTACCATAAACAATTTAGACGTATAAAATTTGTGGATCACAATTAAAACAGATGATGTAGCTGAAGGTGTTCGCCCACTTGGTGGCAAAATAGTTCATGAGCCTGGACCTTTGCCAGGAAGCAATACAAAAATTACAGCTTGCTCTTGGATCCAGATAGTTTGAAATTGGCGTATGGCTTAATTCACCGGAATAAAGCTATTACAAATTGATACACTTTTACAAGATCTACCAAGGTGGGTAAGTGGTGTGTCATTGACTTCATATATTTTATAGTTGTATGTAAATTACCAGCAAAAGCATTCGATGCGTTCGATCCAGATGGATTGTTAATCTTTGCACCTTTGTAATTTTTTTCAGTTTTTAAATGAAAGCTTGACAGGTTTCCTCCTATTTGAGCTGCTAACATTCCATCACAGTAAGAATGCAATCACAAAACCATTATAGTAAGAATGCAATCACAAAACTTAAAGTCTTAGAATTCACAAATAAAGCATGAATGTTCACATAACGCATGAATGTTTTTGTATCGGCCATTGGTAGCTTCTATTTTTTGGTGACTGTGAATGTGGAGACTGGATATGACATACAAGACTACAATACATAAATTATGATGTAATGTTGATTGTGCAATATGGACCTTTGACAAAAAGACCAGACAGTAAAATTCATAGCACAACCTTTGACATGGATATATATTAAGGCTTCCTTAACTAAAAAACAATAGAGCAAAACCAATACACATCTTCTAACAATAACTAGGAAATTGCCCACCTTCGGTGGGCATTCCATGTATTTGGACATGGAGTGTTTGTATATGAATGTTGTCCGGGTAAGGGGTTCTTTGTATTGATGTGTTACCTACTTGTGAATTTGACAATCTTATATCAAACTTGCTTCAAGAAACATTGTACCCAACGAATGAGCAATTAACACTCATTAGTTTGTAAGTATTGCAAAAATCTAGAACCACCTAAATAATCCATTGTACATGCACTAAGAAATCATCATTGGTTGCTACTTTGAATAAATTGAATGATAAAGATATGGAAAATCCTACTTATATTGATTGAATCTAAGAATAAAACCTCTTGAAGAACTCTTAAATACAATTTAAGAACTCTTGAGAACCTCTTGAATACAATTTAATGCAATATGTTGTTCCCTATAACAAAAATAGTCAAATAAGGAATCAAATAAGGAGGGGCATATCCTTTTGCATAAACAAAATACAGATGGTTTCCTGATAACTTAGTCTGCAGTTTATAGTTAGAGTCCTCGGCAGAACTTGGAGCCTTTGTAAAATCATGTTAAGTTGTTCAACAAATGCCGCATTATATTGCACTTGCATTTCCAGCATATTATTCCTTGACTTAATCAATCAAAAACCGCATAAACCGGATCAAAGTCCGGTCTATTTGAGAATAAAGGAACTATTATGCCAAGTACAAAAATAGCATGAAAAATACAAAGGCCAAACCTAATGTGGCAATGCATCGATAAAAAACGATCCAAACCTACCCAAAGGAATCTTAGAGGATCTCCTTATATTAAACATTTAGTGGCAACTTACGATTGTATAAGTTCTTGCATGTGCTTTAGCACAACCTGTTCATTTTGTGGGCGATCTTTGCTTCTTGCAATGTTCTAATCTTTGGTGCATTTCTTTCAACAATCTAAGGACCTTTCACCATGGCCATGCTAAGCATATATGGCCACCATTGAGGTCCAAGAAACAACGTTATGCATAGTCATTCTCACAAAAAGAATACTTGCATTTTCTATATCACCACATCTCCCATATACTTCAATTAAAGAGTTGGTCAAAACCTGTTTCTACTTCCAATCCTTCATCGAGAATCTGGGTATGCACCTTTTAGTTGTGGTCTTCATTGGCATGCATCAAAAACAGTAACAAAGGTCATCGGTCCTGGCTTCATACCTTTCCATCGCATTTAATTAAAAAGCTGAAGAGCCTCCTTTCCATGCCCATTCTGAGCATATGCCATAAGGATAACATTCCATGAGTCTCATTCCACATCCATAGTGTACATATGCAGAAAACAATGTATTCCATGACACTACATTATGTGTGGGCATCCATCTAAGAAGATCAGCAGCCTCTGTTAACATTCCAGACTTACGACCAAAGCATGGAAGCATCTTTCTTGATTGAACGTCTTTGTTACGACCAAAGCATGGAAGCGCTTACCTTCTGAAAAAACACAAGCTTTGCCCAACTTCTGTAGAAGATCTGCAATCCTGATTAAAAAGAAATATTGAATGATCAAGTCGTCCTTCTACAATAGAGAGAGAGTATTCAAGGATTCTCAGCAATTGAAACTTAAAAAATAAAAGAAGATTTAGCAGCTGCAAAACTGTGTTTACCTTTCAAAATTTTCAAGGATATTATGCAAGCAAAACTGCGTTTGCTTGGCAAATCCAGAAGGAAAGAGGGAGCCAGAAAAAAAGCGATGCCCATGTGTTGTCAAATCCAAAGAAGGGAAGAATGCACGCCCATCAGAGAGGAAGAAGCTCGCTGTGGAAATACCTCAAACGCTGATTGTTGATTTCAGACATGCTCCTTCAAATTTGAGCAGCAAAATTAACTGCATAAAAGAAACAAAAGCGTATATAAGATAGCCTGTCCAGTCTACGTTTATGTGATGATTTGGAAGCTACCCATTGCTTCCAAATTGCTAGTCACGTTCACACAATCTAGCATAAAAGCCAAGCCATATCATGTATAAAGAAAAAACTCCTACTTGGCATCAAATCGACCTGCTTGCCTTCATATCAGGGATCGAAACCTAGTGATAGAATCATTTCTTGTTTGCAAAGGGATTACCAGACAAATCGTGTATGCCAAGACAGATTTCTGACAACAAAATCTCAGACATCGACTTTTCATTATATCCGCACCTCTAGTTTCAAACGGCTTCAAATAGCCTCATTCATGTCGAGAAAAGGAAGATTCGACCTCTATTTTAAAGTCGAGGCAGATCTCGACACGCATTTTGTGGTTGCTCCATTCCATCGACCAAAATATCCATCGTAAAACACCTTAATGCCGAGGATGAATAGATGACCTAAAAGCGGCGGAGAAAAGTGATAGCGAACATGGTCGCCACCACCCATCCGCCCTGTAACCATGGTCACCACGATCCTTGGCCCCATCCCCTTCTCAACGGAAGACAAAACCTAGAAAATCTCCACGCCAATCCTAGATCTAAGCCGCCTGATCTAGGTGGTTGAATCTGAATTATACAACAAAATTTTATAATATAACTAGTTAAGGTGCCCAGTTGCTGGGGCATTCGCTAGAATGACATGAATGACACGAGCAATTGTTAAATGTATTCATATTTTTAAATTGGATAATCCATCTCGGACCATATTTCGTGACTTCCATACCACTGCTTTTCCCTTTTCCTTTTCCTTTTTCCGATCTACTATTTTTTCTATTTCGATTCCTATTTTCCCTTTTTATTTTCCTTTTACATTTCCCATTATTCCACCTTTTCTTATTTTCTATTTTCCCCTTCCTTTTCTCCTGACCTGGTTCCTTTTTCCCTCCCTTGCCCGCCGATGTTTTGCGCAAGCAGCCGCCTGCCGCGTTCGATCGGGTGGAAAATTTGCCCGGAATGATGCCGCCGCAAGCCAAAGCCGCGATTTTTGATCTGCCGCGTTGAGCGCTGGTTTGCGCGATTGCCCGATCCTGATGCCTCCGACATCCCCGCCGATATCGACGCAAAGATTATGAAATGCCTGATTTGTCTCTCTCGGCGTTGATCGCGATGGATCGAGCGATGTTGCCCGACCGATCCTTTGAGCGCCTTCGCCGGATTTCGATCGATGCGTTTCCTTCCTGATCTTTCTCACTTTGCCTGTTCGCGAAACGCCTTTCTTTTGCCATTTATTCCTTCGTCTGTTGACATAGTGGCCAGCATTCGGCCCGACGCCGCTTTATGCTTATCCCATTGTTTTTGAGCGGAAACGAGGCGATGATCCCTTTTAGCAAATTGCTTCGATCGATGACATGGCTACCCGCAAAATCAAATTCGGTACAGAATCAATTTGGCGGGGTTGTTGTGAGATGGCGTGGAGAGTTAATAGGATTTGGCTATGGTGGGAAGCATGATCCGGTGTTGTACCCCGAACAGAATTTTCTTTGTACAGCACGGTTTCGTACAACAACAAACACAATTCTCCAGACAACACGATTCTAAATGGATCAATCAGCATCAGATTTAGATGAAGAAAAGCGACTTCAAATTTTTCGGGAAGGGCGGTCATGAAGGGCCTGGGGGGTAGGCGCTATCCATCACCAAGGGTGGTTTTACACGCGATCGGAGTTCCTTCGTTTTGCTTTTTGATTTCTTTTCATTTGAACTTCTCTTTGATTTCAGGCTTCAAGTTTGTTGTATCGGACATGGCACACTTAATTTAGGGTGATCCGAGGGAGTAAGTTTTTTTTTTTCCAAAATGGCCAATTGGGTTGTTTGTTTCGCTTGCATTCTATTGAATTTGTGATTTTTTTTTCTTTGCAGCTTCTTTTGCCAGGACAGAGTTTGAGTTTTGCAAAGTACAGGGATCTCAACAACTCTAGTCTGTTGCCGAAAATGCTGAAGAAGTCTGATGTTTCGTGACTTCAGCTTTTGCAAGTCACGGAAGACTCCATTGGTGAAAGGAAAGGTTTATGTGAAGGAGGTGAGGTCCGAGTTTGAGTTTTTTTGCTGCAAATCCGCTTGCCGTGATATATCAAGATGGCTTGACAAACAATGAAGTAAGGACATGCTTTGCGAGCATTTGCATGGTCTAACACCATGAAGCCACCTGAACACTAAGAACTTTGAGGTAAACCGGTGCGCATTTGTCACGATTCGCTTAAATCTTCATAGGTAAAGAAAGGGAAAAGGAGAGTGCAGCAAGTTTGAAGTGAACATACAAAACATCATGACACACGTAAAAGCAAAACCAGAAGGAAGAGAACAAACCGAAGGAGGCTTTTATTTTGTTAAGGGACAAGCAGACTTTGATAGCATCTCAAATACAGAAAAATCAAGTCAAAGAGAAGTCTTTGGAAGGGTTGAATGAACCATCCGGCTGAGAAGGACATCATCGAGAACTTTTTGAGGGAGGAAGAGACACTAAAAAAGTCGCCGAACAAACCTTGAAGAAATGCAATGCAACAGATTTACGTAACTTAAAATGTAAGATTGAAGATCTGAAGGAAGACATTGGAAATTATCAAGCAGAAATGTCTTCCATCAACATCAAAAGTCTTTCCATGCAGGTAGAAAACTCAAGCATGGGGGGGGGAGCAAAGCAGTTAGGGTCTAGAACTTCTTAAGGGGCAAAGGTCGGTGATGACAATGACAAAGAAAATGAAGAAGAGAAGGAAAATGAAAAGCAAGGTTCACTGGCAAGTGAGCTATTACATTTTTTAGTGGTTAAATTTCAGTGTCTCATATGTTTGATTCCACATGGCTTATATTTCTGTGACTTGCTTATTCGTATAAGAACTAATGGCTGCAATTTGTTCATAAGTTCATTCTAACACAAGGCACCTTTTCCTTCCAAAGTACTAATGAATGTTGTAAGCATTAGTGCTCATTGAATTATCATTATCTCCATTCTGCTATTTTATGGTCTATGTTCCATTCAATTAAGGATCTTTTGGTAGTCTATGAAATTCAATTATGGTCTATGATGCCAACGCTTGGTTTAGGATCTTTTTGTAGCAAGGGGAAGCTACAAAGAATCGATTTATTTCTTGCTTTATTGTACCTCTAGAATTGATTTCATTTTTTAGATGCCAAGATCTGAAGCAAAAAAGGTCTTCTTTGTGCAAAAAAAAAGTTGATGATGATTGGGAAGGACTTCATGTTTCAATTGGATTCCCGGATAACTATAATACTTAATTTCTAGTTATCATGGTGGCCAGAAGTATAAACCTCCATGAACTTCAGGTATAAAGATGGTGGAAATAGAAGAAAGAAAAAAAAGGAGAGATTTTTTGGTTTCTCAGGTTCAATACCTGACATCTCATTTGGCTGCATGCTTGTATTTAACATTTTGATTTTGCAAAGATGTTTAACACTTTGATCTTGCAAAGAACAAAAAACAGGGATTACTTTTGCTATGTTCATTGCTATGATTCAGTAATGTTATTTATCATATTTTCTTTGATGTTTTTAAGATGTGTTTGAGCAATTACTTTGTAATACGTGAGTATTATTATTGTTTGAAGACCCAATGTTTTGAAGAAACGGGACATGGATCATATCGTATTTGTTAAAATGCCTTCTAATTTATGCTTTTGTCTTTCACAAATCAAGACAAAAATTAGGTCTGTATCGAGCTATTTTGAGTTGCAAAACGTTATTATCTGAAGTGAGATTTGGCGGTGCAAGCCATCCTTAAAGTTATTCAAGTGTTTGCCAAATTACAAAAGCTAATTCAAAGTATAAAATCTATTTTTGCTCTTTGTCTTTTGTGAAGGACCCAGTTTTTTCTAGTTCGTCAGATCAGACCTATTTTGAGGAGGGAAACAGTATTATTTGAAGCTGAGATTTGGCAAGCATGTCATCTTTAAGTTTATTCAAGTGCTCCCAAATTACAAAAGCTAATTCAAAGTACAAGATTTATTTTTATTTTTGCTCTTTGTCTTGATTTTGAAGGAAAAACTTTTTAGACCAGTTTTTCTCGTCTGTATCAGACCTATTTTGAGGAGGCAAACATTATTATTTGAAGCTGAGGTTTGGCAAGCAAGTCATCCTCAAAGTTATTCAAGTGCTCGCCAAATTACAAAAAGCTAATTCAAAGTATCGCTGAAATTTCATAGGGGAACCTTAGATGTGCAAAAACTATTTTCTGCAGCAAAAGTCTGATACAACTTGTAATATCTTGAGTTTGAGAACTTAGAATGACTGGAAACTTGGCCAATATATGCTCATTGATACCCTTAAGCCATGCATAAAGTTTTAAGTCCAAACTCCAAGCCAACATCCAAATGGGTGGTACCCATGGGATCTTGCGTTTTCGGGATGAATGAGTGGCAGAATTTAACAGTAGGTATTTTATACAACAAGACATGACATCTCCCATCTAAGATGACGTTTTTAGCTTACTTATCATCTCATCCGAACACCAGACATGCAACATAAGATGCAAAATAAGGAAACATAAACTTGATCCTGCACCCAAGAGGATTTACTCAGTATGATGGAAACCAAGCTAGCGTAAATATGAGGTATAGAAAATATAACAAATTATTTTTTGTTTTTCTTAGGGGACACATAGAGACCCCATTTTTTTCTCTAATGTGGTCAGTCTTTCCGCCACGAAAGTGTTGGATTGTAGCATACCATCCCCGCATCACAAGCAGGATCTAAATCAATAATTTACAAAAAGCACGCTTTTGGCTCCTCATTATTATCCTCAAGTCTTATTTGTCAAGGCATCTCATAATATTAGAAGGATATGAATTATTCGGGCTCATGCATATACCTATTCCATCAATGAAGTGCTCAAAAATATCATTTTGGGTAGCTTATGCTTCTTTGAAATGCGTGCGTCCATAATAGGAGAACTTAAATCATTGCTACCATTCTCATTACAAAATAGAGAACAAGAAACATGTAAAACGAATCCAAAACAATGCTTGAGAAACTATATCCCAACTAATGATATGATGGACCTGTTCTAAAACAACATTTATGATACTATAAATCCCAACGAGATTATATGATAGAAACCTCGTGGTCTTTGAGTAAAGTGAAAGCTTGACTGTGTTCAAATGCAAGCGGTTGATGGAAGCTAGCAGGGTAAACGGCAGGTTCATTGATTCCCCCGATTCCTATTCTTTCGAGAAGATGTTAACGTTATTCTTAGTATAAGCTTTCAGGATGCCCAAGAGTTAGACAACGATAATGGAGATGCCCGAACGGAGTGTTAAAGGCCCCGAACACCGATGCGGAAAGGTTGATAAATCTTTGAAATGCGAAAGATTGATAACATGTATATTGGTCACTTAGTTTCATGCGGTTCTTGGGTTCAGCTGGATTTGAATGCGTTTTGTTCTTTACTTATCGCTTGGATTTGGGCGCTTTTGTACCCCAATATCGTTTGACCCTTTCCCTTTGCCCACCCTTTTCTCTTCCTTTTCTCGTAGTCTTTTCTTTCGGCTTTTTGTTCTTTTCTTTTCTGGCTTTCCTGTTCCTTTCCTTTTTTTCTCTCTTCTTTTTCTTCCTCTTTCCCCATTTTTTTCCTTTTGCCCCTCCTTGCTTTTCCTTTTACCCTTTCCATCCCTTCTCCCTCCCTTTTCTCTTTCTTCTTTTTAAATTGTCCTTTTTCCCTTCCTTTTTTCTTTTTCTCACCTTTTTTCTCTTCCCCTTTCCCCTTTGTCCTTTTTCCTCCTCCTCCTCTCCCCTTTCCTTTCCCTTTTCGTGGCGTCCCCTACTGGGTATCACGGTTACTCCGCAGGTATACCAGCGAGTTCTTCCCCATACCGACTCCATGCCGATCTGAGGGGCCCTTCACATAACACCGCAACCGGGTGCGGTTCCGGTGGGAAGAGTGAAAGGGTCATTGTACCGCCTCCCTCGGGGCCTACCCTAGCTGGCGGAAGCGTAAACATACATGTCAAGATATAAGAGCAACATATACCCACCCATCGGGTGGCACATCACATCTGCAAAAGACAATGATCAGCACAATGCATGAGGAAATCCTACCCAAGGCTGGGACACGGGATGGCCCGACAAGCTTGGTCTCCGTGAGTTCATTGCGCATGCATTCATGGCAATGGATTTGGTCGGCATATGAACATGGCTTAGGTTGTCCACTCCATCCGCCCCTCAGTGCACACTTTGCGAGTAGGTCGAAAAGTGTTGGGACTGACCGTAGCCCGCCGGATGCATAGCCAAGGGGCTATATCGGGTTGCATCTCCCCGGTTCGATGGGCGGTAAAGGGATCTCTCCCTCCGCAGAGATCACATGCTGACTCAAAGGTGACTAGGGCCACCTTGCCCGTGATTCGACTTGAACTCAATGGAAGGTCATATTCACCACCTCACAGTGTGGAGCCCATGCCTTGCCCACACGCAGTGGCAAGCCATTAGACCTAGTCACAATGATCCCGGTAGCACTAACACACCATAGGGATCGTTCAAGAGTCGTAACACTAACCTCCTTATAAGCCGGCCCGGCCCCCTTCACCCACAACCAGGTGTGGCTCTTGTGCATGTCGCATCTATAGTGTGCTAGAGAGGCTAATCTAGGAGCATCTACTAAGCTTTAGGTCTCTATCCCCCTTCCCAATACAAAGGAGTTCACAGAGATACATCATCCATATGCATCACCGTAAGAACTAAAGAACATAGATCTAATCTATATCATAGAGTTAGGTTCTTTTTAGTTAGAGTCTCGTATCTACTCATCTAGAGATCTAGATAGGCGCTAAACATTTATTTAATAGGCTAAACCCTACCGATACAATGGAAAACGGTTTAGACCATTAAATCGACTACATACCTGATCCATGAGTTGCTCTCCTCGACCGAAGTTCGACCATCCTAACGAATCGCCGAATCAAGGGAAACTAATGGTGCCATTCTCGATGGAGTCGGGAGTGTTTTGACTCATAGAGCAGCCAAAAGCGAGCTCTAAAACCCTAGGAACGAAAAATGGGCAAGTTAGGTTCTTCTACTTAAATAGGCAAGGGTTGGGGCTTGGGGTTTCCAATTATCCCTTTAGGTATGTGGGATAATTGGAAATGGGCCCACTTGCCTTTAATGGCTAGGTGGCCAAATGTGCCTACATGGAAATGTGTGCACCTAAATGTGCGTGTTGCCCACATGGAAATGTGTGCACCTTTAATAAATGTGCATGTGCACATTAATAAGAAGTGCACATACCTAGCAAGTTGCCCCCTAGGGCTACTCACTGGCTACGCGTGCGGTACACGTCGGTTGGAGTGGCGTGTGCGGCGATGACGAGACAAGATAAAGATAATGCCCGGGACCATTAATCGTGCGGGAACGCCACATTCTCCCCACCTTGAAATGATGTCAAGCGGCATCGTGGGTCTCCCCACCTTGAATCTTCCTAACCTGCAATCGGCGATGCATACGATATACTACTATTATACTTACACATTTATTAAGATTACCTTAAGGTAATATTTTAAATTATTATTACGCCATTACATTATCAATTAACTTGTCAATTGTAACTTCTATTAAAACAGGGTACTTATTAGTCACCGTTTATTATAACATTTAGTTTATCACAATTTAACACTTTCATATACAATTATTATTTAAGGTACTCTTCATCCCTTGCAACACATTCCAACAAATTTGTGTTGCAAGTCCTCAAGACCTTTAAAATCCCGCATTAATTTTACAATATCTATAATTACATACTTACTATTACTATCTTAATTATTAGAATTACTCTAAGGTAATGTTTAAGACATTCGTACTATTTCATTACCCAATTAACTTATCACTTCATAACTTAATCTCACGCAAGGTAATTATTAACCTTACTTAACACAACATTTAAGTTTATCAAAGTTTATCAATTTCATACAAAATTTACACTTAAGGTACTCTCTTCATCCCTTGCAACACATTATGACTAAATTTGTGTTGCAAGTTTTCAGCTTCGACCTCCTTGCCCTCTGAGGAGCTCTATTGGCCTCAAGATGTCGACCCACGTTATTACTATTTTAATTATTAATAAAATTTTGGTTATATGGTGACCACCCCACCTATCTACATGGATGCATGGCTAATCTCGGTAGGGAAGAGGGTGAATCTTCCATTATGGCCGGAGGAGCGCCCTATATGCCTATATCTATATGGCTCATGCCTACACCTCTAGTTGCCAAAGGAGAATATCCTTCCCTATGTGGGGCGGAAGGATAGCTTCCTCCTATCAAAGCATATATGGGGCTAAAGGTGCCTTTTCCTATCAATGCATTCCTGAATGACCTCCTTTTCTCGAGGTCGTCTACTTAGTGGGACGGAATGAGACTTTCTAATCTACCTTCCACTCGTCCAAGCGGAAACGCTGGTCATGCCTACATTGACATTACACCACGCCTAGAGATCACTGAGTGGTCTCATCATCGGTAACAACGCATGCAACCCCTACAAGCGTAGATTAATCTTAACTATACAAGCATTTAATCTACACACAAAATCCATTATGCCCGAGCCATTTTGCTGGCTCCTTTAATGCATGTGATTAACATAATTACCCTAAGGTAATATTTATGAATTAACATTATCATAGTATGGGATACATTACTTCCGATAGTACAATTATATTTACTCTAATCTTTGCAATATTTAACGACTTTTAGATTCGCTTATTTGAACAATAACCCCGATTTAGACCTATTGTTACATAGACAAGGTTTTAATTATCATACACAAGAATTAGATGTGCTTCTTATTCTCCTCCTTGGGTCCTCGTGATTACCCTTGGAAGTATATCCCTAAGATGCACTTAAGTATATTTGAATTCTATTTTCTATCTATATCTATAAGGACCCCCAAGGAATTGCATCATGTAAGGATTAATTAACATGCTACCTCACATTATCATTGTTATTGAACTTATTTCCATGATACATATACGCGGTAATTCCATGCAATTATTAGGATCTATATTTAACTTATCTATAAGACACATTAAAGCTTATAACGCATGCGACGCCTTTACCTAGGCTAGAATGCATCCACCCATTGAGCTAAGGCCACAGTAATTTGGAGATGACTTGGTCGTTGCATTGCTCCCATAGTTTTGCTCCACTTCATTGGTGTAGATAGTTACCGTGGGTCTACGACGTTGAAGGCCTCTTTTGAGCTATCTATCTATCTATCTTCGCTTCTATTCGCTCGGTCATTGCCGGTGAACTCTATTCTACGGGTTAGGTCAATTCGATGCAAGCACGCTCAATCATAAGATTGAGCCCTCCCACTTTCTTCAAAAAAGAAAATGGTCTCAAGCACCCTTCAATGACGTTGTACACAACATCATATCTATTCTCTCCCTTAAGAGGTATATGCTTCTTGCTTAGCACATTAATTTACTAGCCTTAGCTAACATATATAACCATCTAAGATGGATGCACATATTATGTTATCATTTATTTCAATATAGCTATGGGTTACCTACTTAGTTAGAACGATTCTAAACCACAAGGTTTTGTCATCATGACAATTCCTTTTGTCTCAAAAAAGACTATTTGATTACTATAATTTTATTTTAGATGTACCTTACATGTATTATTCTTTTATATTCTAGAGATTCCCCTTTCTTAGTTATTTAGCTCTTGGAATATTCCTACCAATCGAATTGATGTCATCGTAACAAGTTGGCGGACTTGTTAGATTACTTCTTTTCTTTCGGTTGGATTATTCTTTGGAGGTACTAGATTTATACATGGTCAACAATTATCCTAGTAATGATTCCTTAGCGAGGAGATCAATCTCACCAAGTGGTTTCACGTTGGATGTCCGTTAACAATCGTGTATAATTATAGTTACTCCCTATGCATTCCTTCCCAATCCTTGACGCTTAGCTCAATATTGGGGCAATCCTTTTAGCCGTAATATGGAAATGCCTTCTAATCCCAATATGGATGTTACCGTCCATACACATTTAACGCATACTAGGCTCCATGGCCTTAGATCCTTGAGCTTGCTAGAAGCTCATCCACTCGCGTTGCCTACTTGAAGTAGCAAAGGTAACGTTCTTCCGAAGTCGCCGATACTTCAGTCTCCTTGACGGTGGGCTCCTCTTTTTGATGTAGAGGTTGACTTTGTTCGTTAGAAGCCTCAAGATTGCTTGATGGTGTAGTTGATCACTTTGAAATCTTCCATGCCGCTTTTTCAAAAGCCCGAAGGTGGTGGTTGATTGAAAAGATCTTTCATCTTGAACTTTTTGTCTTGGCTAAAAAAGCGACTGCAATTGATGTCTTCCCGACTCCATCGATGTCTCATATGCTCCAGTCCTCTTTGTCGATTATCGTGTTGATTGCTTCAATTCGCAACTTGCATGACATCTCTTCCTTTGATCTGTTAGCGCTATGGAAAGGAAGGAATAACAAGGGAACTATACATGCAAAACATATAACTTACATAGTTAGAATTACTACTAGAGCTATTAGGGTCTCCCTTGTGCCTCCCTTCCGAAGTTGCACACCTACTCCTTTGGCAATGTCATCGGTGTTCCTCCACAAGCAATGGTGTTGATGATCTATATCCTTCTATTTGTACGTCAGCTCATACCGGGGCAACTTGTTGATATGCTTGGGCCCTCCGATGTTTGTCGGCTATGGCACAACACGCTTTGCATCACATTCCAATAAAAGGTGTGTTTGTCGTTGATGCTTCGACATTTCGCCCGCTTCCCCGATCCCGTTCGAGGCGGAATTGTTCTTCCTTCATGATACTTGAGCTATTTGAGGCGTCTCTTGAGGTGTCGTGCGCCGATTCCTTTGGCTATACTCCTCCGGGAGTTGTTCTCTTCAGAGTTGTTCTTTGAATCGTCCATCCTTGGGTTCGCCAAGTTGCATGCAAGTCCGTGTGCAAGTCATCGACTCGTCTCACCTAATTGCTTCTCCATCGAGCTTCCAATCTTCCTTGTTTGATCCCTCGATCACATGGCTTGGATGTTGTTGTCGGCGCAGCAGTGCTATGCCATCTTCTTGTCTTGAGGTACCCTCAGGTGACTTTGATTGTGCTCGCCGGGTTTTGATCCTCCTGTTGCCTCTAGGGGAGCTCGTGGAAGAAGTCGGGTTGCTAGCACTTCTCCGGCTTTCAGTTCCCTGGACCTTTGTCCCCATATGCATGTCGGCCTCTATGGCAAGTAAGGCATCATGGCTCTCCTCCCCGGGCGGCTATGTTGGGGATGATGGATCCTTATATCTCAAGGCAGCCTTGACCCTTGAGTTGAAGAAGTACCTTTAGATATACTCTTGTCGTTGAATAACTTGGCTATTATCTTGAACTCTCTTTTTGCGAAGGTGCTTCAGTTGCTATCCTTGTCGTTAAGGTGTCGAATGCTTCTACCTTGGGCGCTTTGACGTGCCACATGTCGGAGATATGCTCTGGCTTCTTCTCTTCTAATTATCGGTAGGAGTATCCGGCCGGCCATCACCTAGTTGTTGAAGGCATATCTCCTCGTCCGCGGTGCCTTTCGTGAAGTGCCTCTCCATCTAATACGTGTCATAGCGCATCACCCTATATTACCACAAGGTGGAATTATGGCCGTCTAAGATGTTGCCTTCTTAGTTGGCTCGTTGATGTCGGTCTTTCCTCCTTCAATTGTTGAGGCCACTGCATCATAAGTTCATCAAGTGTTGCCACCGCCACAAGATGTAGTGTTAAGGGCCTCGATGTCCCCGTGCAAATACTGATGATCTTGACATGACCTGTTGTTCTTATTATTCGACATTGGGTGGACGAAAGCTGTGTTCTATTTGAGGGCACTTCCCGAAGTGTTTGAGTCGAAGATTTGCTTGGCCTCCGGGTCGCTTTCTCCCTCGCATTTTGCTCTTCCATTTTGATCTTGGGCTATAGTTGTGCTTCCTTGCTTCCTCTTTTGGTAGTCGGTGGAAGGAGCTTCCTGATCTAAGCGCTTAAACCGTGAAAAACATGACTTTAAACTCATGTTTCTCCCATCAGATCCGTGGAGCACCGAGATATACAATAGACATATATGCATTTACATTGGGATTTTTAATTCATCGACTTTTTTCAAAACAACTAATTAAGATCTACTTAATTGTTTATATTCCTTTAGGGTTTCCCTCCTCCTATCGTGATTTGACCCTTTGGTTTTGTTGCATCTTCTTTGTTCCGGTTGACTCCGTGGATTCCTTTGAGATGTCGCTACTATTGTTGAGCTTCATGTCTGATCCGAGCTCGCCACGCCGTTTATAAGAGTGTTCGTTGATGTGATCCCTTGAGAAAGATGCTCCTCCTTAATGTGTATATTCGTCGTGGAGGAATGCGGTGACCGCCAACGCCCCTACATGCAAAGTGTGTCGCTGTAAGGTTGCCGATGTGCGCGTGCGCTTGATCGCTTGAGTAGGATCACCTTTGTTGTTGCAGTTGGGCATTCTTGAATGTCTTCGGCTCGAGATCGTGGTCGGTAGGGTGCATTGTCATTCCTCCGGCAGTTGAATTTCCGAAAGGACTCACGTTCTGCTTGGCTTTGCTTCATTCCGAGGTGCCTCTCCTCCTGCATAGAGTGTGGTCGCTCCATTGCCCTTACCTATGGTTCCTTCTGGTCGCCTTTATGTGATTTTGTATCGCGCCGGCTAGGTCGCCTCCTCCGTCCTTTGGGTCCTATCCATTAGAGTCCCTTTGGTCTTGGCTTATTAAAGCCCATCTTCCTTTGGTTTCTAGGTGTTCCCGGGTCCGAATTCTTGTTCGGCGGAATATTCTCCTCCTTGATCTTGCCCCTTAATGCCGATATAGGTCTTCGTTGGAGATGTTCCCCGATAGCGCCTCCTCCCTCGTGGTCTCCTCGCTGGTGCAAGGGAGCCAGAAGCTCATCTTGGTCAGCCTTGGGTGCTTTGTGGTTGCCTAGCTTGGTCGCCTTTTGTTGACGTTGCATGACATTCGCTTGAGCTGCTGGGCTGCAATGTCGCGGGGTTGTCTTCCTCCGGTTTCTATACACTCCCGTGTCGCCATGATTTCTCTCCTCAACGGAAGATTATGCCCTCTAGCCCTAGCTCGTGGATGCTAACGCATGCATCGATGTCTAACGCCTTCCTGCACCTATATTTTTGCTGCCTTTGCGTTCTTCCATTTGAAGCTCATGTGCGCTTGAGTTGGTGAAGGCGCCGAGATCCTCTTTCCCGATGTGACCTCGCGGTGGTAGTCGGGAGGTTAACACCTAGAAAATTTTGATGCCGTTGGTTACCAAATATTCTTCCCATTTGATGAAGGTTGATGATAGGCCTGGTGTCCCCGCTCTACTCGCTTGTCGGTTGAGGTATTTGTCATTGTGCTTCCCTCTTGGTCTCCGCTTTTCGTCTCCTCTCCTTATCGCTTGTACATCGGCCGGGACCTTGATGTCTTCAAGAAGTTGGGCGCCTCTAGCTCTTCTCGGGGGCTCGCCCCGTGACTTAAAAGCAACGCCAGATTTCCTAGAGTCTAAGGTCTACTTGAAGGGCTCTCCTACAACATTCGGGCTCTATAAGCAAGCAAGGTGGCTCGAAAGCAAAAGACATCGAGACATATCTATAATCTACAAGTCTATGGATATTAGGACGGTGGTATGGCATGAAATGAGGGTTGTTTTGCAAAACCTCCATGATGTTTGAGGCATACCCTAAGGTCCCAACAAAGTTGGTTTGGGGAGTCCAATCTCACACATGGAGCTGCTTGGGCGCCTCTAGACTCTAGCTCCTTTCTAGGTATCCCGGCAATAGGGAGTGTCAATGTGGATGCTATATAAGTCAAACTCTATTAGAAGGACAATGTAATTAGGTCAAGGTTTATGCCTTTGGCATGAGCAGAGGTGATGTACCCGGCGCTTGGACTTGGGTTGCTATGTCGAGGTCTAGATGACTATAACAAAGGGGTGTTCTTTGGGCACTTCTATCTAGGGAGTAAGGTATCAGCTTTGAGTGAGAGCAATACTTATGCAGCTACTAATGGGGTATGCTTCTATCTACAAACAAACCACAGCTTGGAAAACAATTCAAGGGTTTGGGCAATTTTGGTCAATTTGGGCTAGGGTTTGACATTTCTAGCCTAATTTGAGGTCATAAAAAGGATTCTAGGCTATCTAATGGTCCTATTGCAACAATTTTCAGGTGATTTGGAGCTCAGTAGCTCAAGCTATGGAGGTTCAAAGTGGAGGAGGTTCAGGGGTTGCGCCCCGCTCAAAAACTAAAGTTTAGTTCTTTGACCAGCGCCGAAGCCGTGAGACATTGGCTGTAAATTGGGTTAAACTTGTCCAATTTGGGTGATCTAAGGGTCAAATCATGCTAGTCTCATCGAAGTTAGGCGTAATGGACCCCTTTACTTGGTCAATTTGGAGG
This sequence comes from Isoetes taiwanensis, assembly GCA_021234155.1. Classification (NCBI taxonomy): domain Eukaryota; kingdom Viridiplantae; phylum Streptophyta; class Lycopodiopsida; order Isoetales; family Isoetaceae; genus Isoetes; species Isoetes taiwanensis. Next base: position 800,860 of record JAJEKV010000148.1, on the reverse strand, counting down.
TGTTTTGGTCTAGTTTGGACATGGTCTAGGTATGAAATGCTTGAACAAGGCTAGGTTACCTAAAAGATGCTATGCGCAAGTAGGGTTGAAGGTGACTTTGACAAGTCGTGAAGAAATAGAAGAAAAACTCAAAACTAACTTTGAGACATCACCTCATTTCGATCAAAGGTGTCTAATTTGGGTAAACTAATGGTGTAAGGGGTGATGGGCTCATCAAATTAGGTAGAATCGACCCCTTTATTGGGTCAATTTGAGCTGTTTTGGTCAAGTTTTGAGGTCTCACGGCTTTGCGCCGCTTCAAAACTAACTTTTTGTTTTTTGAGACATCACACTTTTGGTCCAGAGAGTATCCTATTTTACTAAAATAAAAACTACTACTTGCTAACTCGTCCTAATTAAGCAAGATTTGACACATAAAACTACTCAAAATTATCATGTATTAACAAAATTATTGATTATTTACAACATATCTACTGGGGATCTCCCTTTAATTAAACTAGCTAATTACATGCCTTCCCTCATGAGGGTTACTTCCGCATGAACAAAGGCAGCCGTTGAGTCTTCAAAATGTTGGACCAGCTTCGCGCTCTGCTGCTTTTTGAGCCTTGGCCTCCCCGCTCTCGCTTGCCCTCTCCTTTCTTGTTTCCTTCGCCTCCTTGGCCTCTCGGCTGTTTTCGCTTTGTCGAGAAAGTCGAAGCGGTTCGCTTGGTGCGATCATGTCGATCGGAGTCCCGGTGTTCATCGAGATGTCGCTCTCTATCTAGCTTAAGGGCCTTGGTTCTAAATCTAAGGCTTAGCCATTAATATTATCTAACATTATTAAAGCTTAAATCTAATTAAGAATTATAATTCAAACAAAACGATGCCCGCCCTGGTTGGCACGGGGTTTGGGGGTTCAACCCTTGGGTGGGAGGTTCAATTGTCGCTACCAAGGGAATTTTTTAAGATGAGGTTCAAAGAGATTGAAAACTAGACTAGTCTAGCTAGATCCTAGGCTAAGATTGGAATTACCAAGTTACTTTTTTAAATTTTATAACTTTTCAAGCCGTTGTCATCAATGTCTCACGCCTTTGGCGCCGTCGAAAAACTAAAGTTTAGTTATTGAACGCTATGCCGCCGCAGAATCCAAAGTTTAGTTATTTGGCGCCGCCGCTGTCAACCAAAGTTTAGTTATTGAACGCCAGCCGAACTTTCGTCATGGAGAAAAGTTTAGTTATTGAACCAGCGCCGACTAAAGTTTAGCTGTGAGACCACCTTACCCGCTCATTCTTTAACCGTGCTCATTCTTTAATATTAAATTCCAATCCACTTAACTGTTACTAGCTTAGCATAAACTACAAAAATGAGAAAAAAATTTCCCACTTTTCGAGGTTCGAGGATCCTATCAAGTTAGTACTACTGGGAGCATGGCGGTGCTTTGCTCTTGGTCTCCAAGAACATTGCTCGATACCACTGACGACGCCTTTACCGTATACGGTGCACTCACCGTATACAAACAGGGAGTTCTTCCCCATACCAGCTCCATGCTAATACAAAAGGGGCCCTTCACATAACACCGCAACCCGGACGGGTTCCAAGTGGGAAGAGTGAAAGGGTCATTGTACCCTCGGCCTCCTCGTGGCCTACCTAGTCAAGGAAGCGCAAACATACATGTCAAAAGATATAAGAGCAACACATATACCCACCCTTCCGGGTGGCACATCACATCCGCAAAAGACAATGATCAAAGACAATGCATAGAGGAAATCCTTCCCAAGGCTGGGACACGGGGGATGGACCGACAAGCTTGGGTCTCCGAGAGTTCATTGCGCATAGTAATTCATGGCAATGGATTTGGCCGGGTATATGAACATGGCTTAGGGTTGTCCACTCCATCCGCTCCTCCTGTGCACACTTTTGCAGAGTAGGCTGAAAAGTGTTGGGACCCGACCCGAAGCCGCCGGATGCATAGCCAAGGGGGCTATATCCCCGGGTTGCATCTCCCCGCCCGATGGGGGTGTAGGGATCTCTCCCTCCGCAGATCTACATGCCGACTCAAGGTGACTAGAGGGCCACCGCCCTTATTCGACTTGAACTCAATGGAAGGTCATATTCACCACCTCACAGAAAGTGTCGAGCCCATGCCTTGCCCACACGCAGGTGGCAAGCCATTAGACCTAGTCACAATGATCCCGTGAAAGCACTAACACACCATAGGGATCGCTCAAGAGTCAACACCTAACCTCCTTATAAGCCAAGCCCGCCCCTTCACCCACAAACCGTGTGGCTCTTTGTGCATGTGTCGCGATCTATGGGCAAAAAGAGAGGCTAATCTAGGAGCATCTACTATCAAGCTTTTAGGTCTCTATCCCCTTCCCAATACAAGGAGTTCACGAGATACATCATCCATATACATCACGTAAGAACTAAAGAACATAGATCTAATCTATATCATAGAGTTAGGTTCTTTAGTTAGAGTCCGGTATCTACTCATCTAGAGATCTAGATAGCTGCTAAAGGCGCATTTAATAGGCTAAACCTATCGATACAATGACTGAAAAACGGTTTAGACCATTAAATCGACTACATACCTGGATCCATGAGTTGCTCCTCCCGACCGAAGTTACACCATCCCATCGAACCGCCGAATCAAGGGAAACTAATGGTGCCATTCTCGTGATCGAAGAACGGGAAGCGATTTTGACTCATAGAGCAGCGACCAAAAAGAGCTCTAAAACCCAGGAACTAAAATGGGCAAGTTAGGGTTCTTCTACTTAAATAGGCAAGGGTTGGGGCTTAGGGTTTCCAATTATCCCTTTAGGTATGTGGGATAATTGGAAATGGCCCACTTGCCTTTTAATGGCTAGGTGGCCAAATGTGCCTACATGGAAATGTGTGCACCCAAATGTGCCCACATGGAAATGTGTGCACCTTAATAAATGTGCATGTGCACATTAATAAGAAGTGCACATACCCAGCAAGTTGCCCCCCAGGGCTACCAATTGCTACACGCCGCCTTTACTTTTTCCTTCCCTTCTCTCTACCATTTTCCTCATCCCCTTTTCCCTTCCCTTTACTCCGGTCCCTCACCCTTTCCCTCTTCTCCTTTTTCATAGTGTCCTTTTTCATTATTTTCTCTTTTTCTTTCTTTTTGTGCTCTTTCCATTTCCTTTCCTTTACCTTCCATTCTTTGCCTTCACTTTCCCTTTATCCTTTTCATTTCCTTTCCTCCTTTTTCCTTCCCCTTCCCAAAGGTTCCTTTCACCCTCCTCCTCCCCTTCTTTACATTTCCCTTCCTTTCTTTCTTTTCCCTTTTCCTTTTCCCTTCATCTATTTTTCCCATCCCCTTTTCAAATTCCCTTTTAAAACTCATTTTCCATTTCTTTCTTTTTATTTTTTTTTCCTTTTTCGCCTTTTCGCTTCTCTTCCTTTCGCCTTTTGCCTTCACTTTGCCCTTTTCTCCTCCTTTTTTTTCCGTTTCCTTCGGATTATAGGAAGCATGGCCAATCATTATGGTGGGAAGTCGTGGTGATAAATCTAGGGTTCGGATGCAATTAGATGATCTCAACCATCCAAATTGGGGTTTGATTCATGACATACGCCAAAACTTTATAATATAAGATTACAAAGAATTTTTACTTAGTCATACACATATTGAATCATGTCTTCTTTCCCCTACACCAAAAAAAAAAGGACCATGGTTACTACTTTTAGACTATCATTTTTTTTTAACAAAAGCACTCTTAATACAAGCTAAGTTACCGGGGAGCGTAAAGATGGCGTTGATGATTTTGGTAAGGGTCTCAAGCAGCACTGCTGATAGCCAATGCCTCAGCCATGCTATCACGGCCATCGTCGATTTCATATTTGTAGAATCCGACTACAATGGACTGCTTGGTTACCAAGATCTGTGCGTAACATTTTGGCAATGCCATGGAATATATAGAGTGCTGGGTTGCTTTTCTCGCCTCTTCAAATGATACCCCATCTAACATAGTTCGCGCGCCTCATCCGTTTTTGACAATGAAGAAGCTTGATTAGAGTCTGCCTAATCACGATGGCTGGATCCTCAATGCCACTTTTAGCAACAAATGACTCAATATCCTGTAACAATGCCTTACAGTCTTCTTTGCCATCATAATCAAACTCTTGTTTAGCCATCGTTTTGATGGCTTGGTTGCAACTACTCAGCCTATGGAGCCTTACCTCTTCATTTCACAACGGTTGTCGGCCTATGAAGCCTTTACCTAAATTTTGCTATTTGCTAGATCCTGCGGATGCATTTGTAAGTTGTACATTCAATTTCAGAAATTTCATTTTCTAAGATAGACAGATGTCCTCATCCCTGCATTATGCGCATCTTCTTTTGATCATGTGAAGAGTACGGTTCACAAAGCTCTGATTGTATAACAAGATCCAAAAGCTCGTGATTTTTGTGGGTTTTGGGATGAAGTCGCCTATGCCAGTCGAAGTTTTGTAATGCCATTGATGAAACTCTAAGAAAAGCAAAAGTCATTTTTCAGAGAAAAGAAGACGGATAAATCCAAGGTCAACATTCATAAAGAAGTTGAAGTGACAGAATTATGCAATGACATGAAAGCCAATCTCCAAAATTGGTAGCAGACCTTTAAGAAAAAGTTTGCAAAGCTTGACAAATTTGTCCCATGTCCATTTACTATTTGTTTTCAATGGCCAAGAATATCTGTCTACACTAATGGTTATGTTGAAAGGCACATGGCATTAAACTGTTTACAAGTAAGAGTGCTCCAACTTGCTAAGAGGACCCCATTGAACAGTACCTTCCTGTTTATTTCTTATAGACCGTGTGAGATTGTTTAGGAAAGCATAGATGATTCAACTTTTAAACTTAAAAGGGTTGAACAACTCCGTCATAAGAGCGGAAAAAGCCACAATTCATGGAAACCCTAGCCGCTAGTTAGGGCGTACCGCCCGACATCTTTGAGCTCACATCTCGCAGAAAAGCGGAAGAGCGGGTTAATGCCGCTTCGCCCCGGCTGGATCGATGCCGCTTGCTCCGCATGTTTTTTTACCCGGGTCTTCATCGGCTCCACGCAACATGTGTTGGCTCGTAACATGGCCGCCGCTCAAACTCGGCCCTCCGCTTGCATAAGGTTAGATTGGGTAAGAATGGATTCTTCGTTTCTGCCATTCGATTTGAGACTAGACACATTAGTATAACATTTTGCAAGCATTTGGAGGACTCTTAATGCTCGAAGCCCAAAGACTGCTGGTCGGGTGCTTAAGGCCCCGCTTGTCTCCCTTTATGTTTGATTAATGCTAGAGATTTTTAGCGCATTTGAGATCGGTTTTTCAGTTCCAGCTATCTTCCATTTTCTTGAACATAGTGGCGTGCATAGGTACTTTTTGTTGCACTCAATGCATGGAAGCCGCACTCCTTTGTGGTTTGAACCGCGACTCACCGCAGTAGCGTAATCACCGCAAGATGTCAATATGTCTGAGGATGTTGGAGCTTTCGGGTTGCTTGCTTTAATACTGTTTAAAATCCTTGAAAAACTCACAAGGCCCCCAAAATTGAATCAGTATGATTTTGTTCTAATGATTACTTAATGAAAATCAACTCTTAAAATCAATACTGGTATGTGGGCCAAAAAGTTTACAAACCATATCTAGTTATACAATACAGTTCATTAATACAATTTCACAATGTGAGAAACAAATATTGTTTCTTCACATGGTATTTAAAGATGATAATTTATAGTTAGTTTTTATGATAACTTAAATGTATGATGTGTGCTATTACTTAATGTATCAAGCTTATCAGAATAGTATTTGATCACATCTATTATCCTTTGTTTATTGACATTGTAATTTTGCGTGGGTAATTGGTATGATATTGTACAGTGATTAATCATCTTCGTAATTTTAAGTGCCTAGTTATTATGATATTTTATTGTGCTTAATTATCAATAAAACTATGTTTGGTTTAGATATGCTAGTATGTTTTTTCGTCCATGGTACCAATACAATTAAAGAATGTTGTAAATAAATCTAATTTTGAATGTGAAAAACTAGTGTGCTTTTGTTTTCATGATATCAATACGATTATAGAAGGTTGTAAGCATACATAATTTTAGTATTGATATCCTATATTATAAAATTTTGTTGTATGTCTGTCTTCAACAATTTCTAGATCTGGATCGCTTTTAGATCTAGGGTTGGCGTGAGATTTTTCTAGGTTTTGTCTTCGTTGAAGAGAAGGAGATCGGGCCAAGGATCAGGCTTGCACCATGGCTACGGGTGGTGGTGGCTAACCATGTTCCGCTATCACTTTTCTCTCGCCGCTTTAGGGTCATCTATTCATCCCCAGCAGATTAAGGTGTCGCTCGATGGATATTTTGGTCGATGGAATGGAAGCAACCACAAAATGCGCGTCGACCGCCTTTAAAAAATAGAGGTCTAATCTTCCTTTTCTCGACATGAATGAGGCCGCTTGAAGCCGCTTTGAAACTAGAGGTGCCGGATATAACCGAAAAGTCTAATGTACGTGATTTTGTTGGCAGAAACCGGTCTTGGCATACATTCCATTTGTCCGGTAATCCCTTTTGGTCGAATCTTCCTTTTCTAACATGAATGAGGTCGCTGAAGCCGCTTGGAACCAGAGGTGCCGGATATAACCAAAAAGCTCCACTAATGTACGTGGATTTTGTTGGCGTAAACTGCCTTGGCATACACGATTTGTCCGGTAATCCCTTTGCAAACAAGAAATGATTCTATCACTAGGTTTCCATCCCCGATATGAAGGCAAGGTGTGTCGATTTGATGCCAAGTAGGAGTTTTTTCTTTATACATGAGATGCCCCGCTTTTATGCTAGATTGTGTGAATGTGACTAGCAATTTGGAAGCAATGGTAGCTTTCAAAATCATCACATAAACCGGACAAGCTATCTTATATATGCTTTTGTTTCTTTTATGCAATTAATTTTGTCGCTCAAATTTGAAGGAGCATGTCCGAAATCAACAATCAGCTGTTTGAGGTATTTCCACAACGCTTCTTCTCCGATGGGTGCATTTTCGGTGGGCTATGATGTGGAAGCTCGCTTCTTCCCTTCTTTGATTTGACAACACATGGGCATCGCTTTTTTCTGGCTCCTCTTTCCTTCTGATTTGCCAAGCAAACGCAGCTTTGCTTGCATAATATCCTTGAAAATTTTGAAAGGTAAACACGTTTAGCCGCTAAATCTTCTTGTTATTTTTAAGTTTCAATTGCCGAGAATCCTTTGAATACTCTCTCTATTGTAGAAAGACTAATTTCATCATTCAATATTTTTTGTTTTAATCGATTGCAGATCTTCTACGGTTGGGCAAAGCTTGTGTTTTTTCAGAAGGTAAGCGCTTCCATGCTTTGGTCGTAACAAAGACGTTCAATCAAGAAAGATGCTTCCATGCTTTGGTCGTAAGTCTGGAATGTTAACAGAGGCGGATGATCTTCTTAGATGGATGCCCACACATAATGTAGTGTCATGGAATACATTGTTTTTATTGATATGTACACTATGGATGTGGAATGAGACTCATGGAATGTTATCCTTATGGCATATGCTCCTAATGGGCATGGAAAGGAGGCTCTTCAGCTTTTAATTAAATGCGCATGGAAAGGTATGAAGCCAGACCGATGACCTTTTGTTACTGTTTTTGAGGCGCCAATGAAGTACCACAACTAAAAAAGGTGCATACCCAGATTCTCGATGAAGGATTGGAAGTAGAAACAGTTTTGACCAACTCTTTAATTGAAGTGTATGGGAGATGTGGTGATATAGAAAATGCAAGTATTCTTTTTGACAGAATGACTATGCATAACGTTGTTTCTTGGACCTCAATGGTGGCCATATATGCTTAGCATGGCCATGGTAGAAAGGCCCTTTAGATTGTTGAAAGAAATGCACCAAGCATTAGAACATTGCAAGAAGCAAAAAGATCGCAACAAAATGAACGAGTTGTGCTAAAAGCACATGCAAGAACTTATACAATCGAAGTTGCCACTAAATGTTTAATATAAGGAGATCCCCTAAGATTCCTTTGGGTAGGTTTGGATGCGTTTTATCCGATGCATTGCCACATTCGGGCTTTGGCCTTTGTATTTTTCATGCCGTTTTGTATCGGCATAATAGTTCCTTTATTCTCAAATAGACTGACTTTTAATCATTTTATGCAAGTGTTTTGATTCAGATTAAGTCAAGGAATAATATGCCGGAAATGCAAGTGCAATATAATGCATTAGTTGAACAACTTAACATGATTTTACAAAGGCTCCAAGTTCGGCCGAGGACTCTAACTATAAACCGCACTAAGTTATCGTGAAACCATCATTTTATTTTGTTTATGCAAAAGGATATGCCCCTCCTTATTTGATTCCTTATTTGACTATTTTTGTTATAGGGAACAACATATTGCATTAAATTGTATTCAAGAGGTTCTCAAGGGTTCTTAAATTGTATTTAAGAGTTCTTCAAGAGGTTTTATTCTTAGATTCAATCAATATAAGTAGGATTTTCCATATCTTTATCATTCAATTTATTCAAAGTAGCAACCAATGATGATTTCTTAGTGCATGTACAATGGATTATTTAGGTGGTTCTAGATTTTTGCAATACTTACAAACTAATGAGTGTTAATATTGCTCATTCGTTGGGTACAATGTTTCTTGAAGCAAGTTTGATATAAGATTGTCAAATTCACAAAGTAGGTAACACATCAATACAAAGAACCCCTTACCCGGACAACATTCATAGACAAACACTCCATGTCCAAATACATGGAATGCCCACCGAAGGTGGGCAATTTCCTAGTATCTAACTATGCTTTATGTGGCAAGTTTGGTGATACGATAAAAGACCATAATATTCTACCTTAGTATATTAATGCAGTAAAATTTGAGGGTTGGCGCATGATTTTTTCCACTTGATTCCATATTGTGATATCTGCTAATTAATTGATATATTTCAGCATGTTGTGCATTGAACATTTCTTTTCAAAATCACAATAATATCAAGAATATCTGGCCAGCACCTCTTTCCAGCTGAAAAAAGGTAAATTTGATTTGTCAATTTTTTCTGGATGAACGCTGGATCTTGGATCTTTTTATTCTATCCCCGAGTTACTGTAACCAATTTCCATGATTTGTAACTGGCCGCTGATCTAGTGTGACCCATTTATTTTCCTCGGGTTCACTTTACATTCAGGGTTTATCGCATTTTAGAATGAATACTTGGTTAGAAATTGTTAGTTATGCAAGCATATGGATCCCCAATATACCAAATTAGATTTCACCGCCGACTTTCTTTCCCGCCTCCGCTACTGATTGAACAAAGATCAATCTCTTCCCCATGGAGTAACGTGTCAGTTTATTGAATTGCAAAGGTCTGAGTTGAAGCTTGCTTGATAGTGTCCTTTATAACTTTGTTCCTATCATAATATTTGTTCTCCTTGTGTAAACTGCTTTCATTTCCTCCACTTGAGTTATCATCTGCCATCGCACCATCTGGATTCCCTTCTGGGCTTCTATTTGTTGCATCAGTGATCATATAACTTCTTCCAGCTGCATGTTAACCTATACAACAATCCATAGAACTACAGATACTAGTACATACAACCAATAAAGTTTAACAGACCTGAGGATTGATAAGAAAATCAGCTACGCCTAATGACAAGCTTTTACAACTTTCTCGATTATGACAAACCCCGCAAACCTCCGCCTCAGAGGGAAGTTTTTTATTGTGTGCGAGGAGCTTCTATGTTAAAAAGCCGAGCCCCAGACTGCAAAAACAAAAGCAATGGATGTTATTAAGGGATCAAAACTACCTAGCAGAATATCAGTGCCATATCACCTTTTTACCTCTATGTTGCCATGAAAGCAATTTTTCCTGCCATCACCAGCTCTGTGATTACCTAGAAAGCAGCCTGCAAAAACAGTTCAGAGAGGTTGTTTACTTGTTAATCCTAGTTAGCAGTCAAATCAGCCATTTTTAGAGCTGCCACTAAAGATGCCTTTTACTTAAATGCACATGTATCAATCATTTAAACCTGATCTGGGCCTGAATAAAGAAAAGAGACGGCACAGAATGGCAATTCAGATGAAGCTTACCTTTGACAAAACAATATCAACATTCTGCCACTTTTACTCCTAGCATATAAAGATCAGTTCCACGCTCTGGCTCCATTCCTCAGCTTCTTCAACATCCTGCAAACAAAACTAAGGCATAAATGTCTTCGACAACAAAATCCTTCTCAAAAAAAATATTCGCAGAGACAAGATCCCAAACATACAGAGATATTGTCATGTAGCAGAGATGTTCCTATTCTGATAGCATAGAACATTCAAGCCACAGCATCACAACATCAAAATATAAGGGCAAATTCGTTTTTGCTCATATCTAGCCTATGATGTACAGTCGACCATTTCAAGGTCTTCTCTCAGATTTGTTTTTACTGGAACAAATTCGTCTTTGCACATATCCTAGTAAACTACAACTTAGAGCAAATCTATTAGCTTTAACTGCTCCTTAGAGCAAATCGGCCAGCTCCAACCTAAAGCAAAATGACATGCATCAGTACCATCTGCATCCAGCATTAGAAAGGCATACCTCAACTCTTTGATCATTATAGCAACTAAAAAACAAGCTCGAAATCTATGCCTATTCCGGCATGGCAAGTCGTAGGTCTATTCTTTGCAAATATGGAAATATCAAATACCATAATCAAATGCCAATGGTTTTGCAGCCGCACTGCATGCACTTAGGGCTCCAAAAGATATTTGGCCAGAGCATTGGACATCCAGTAGACTCTGCCATACCTGTGTTGGAGCGGCATGTTAAACAGGCGACCGCCATACCCGGCGAAGCAGCAAAGAAGCGAGGGAAAAGACGATGCCCTAACCAGAAACCTTTTTAACGATCTTGATTTTAGCTCTAGAGTCCCAAAAACTACACGGTACCAAAAAGCAGCCTATGTATGATTCATTTAATTTGTTCATAAATATTAGAACAATTCCATCATTAGAAATTCATTTTCATTGGAATTTTTTTCACCTCTAGGTGAGTTTATGTATATTATCGGCTTTTGTGGTAGGAGGCCATGGGAGCCACTTATTTTCTCCTCCCTTTTTCTTTTCCCTTTCCTCTTCAGACATTTCAGACATTAGAGCATGGCCAATCATTATGGTGGGAAGTCGTGTGATAAATCTAGGTCTTCGGATGCAATTAGATGATCTCAACCATCCAAATTAGGGTTTGATTCATGACATACGCCAAAACTTTATAATATAAGATAGGATAGTGTCGTTATTGAGTATCACATTAAAAAATGGCAATTTGATGTGCTAAAAAAGGCTGTTTGCAGCTGCTTGAGCTAAATATAGAGAGAAATGCGATGCAGAGACAAAAAGCACTAGAGATAGCTATGAAACGTGAAGCTTGATTAGAGAGAAAAAGCACTAGAGACAACTATGAAACAGTTAGCTTTGGAGAAACAAAGAGGTTCAAAATATTTACAGGTTCTCAATTTATGCCCAGCAATGCTGGGTACCGTAACTAGTCTATATTTGTTGTTATTTGTTGTTCCACCTGTAACACCACCCAACAAATGCCCGTATTATAGCCCAACAAACAAATGCCGGTATTATAGCCCAACAACGCTAGGCATGTTTTCTAGTATAAGATAAAAGTATATGGTGGAGAAATAGGTAGGCGGATTTTTTTATTGAGTAGACCAAGGACAAGTAGTTTTATGCATCAGATTGATGCCTACACTGTTAGGACCGTAATATTAGAGACTCGATGACTAGGACTGACATCATCGATGACCAGTGGGTGATGACTAGGACATAGAAAACAGAGAAAAGTCCTCAAGAAGGCACGTTGGCATTGATAGCATCAACAAACTTGGACACAGATACGTCGCTAGCAGCTGCTAGTGCATCTGCATTGGCTACTACAATTGGACTTAAGATCATATAGCTGTAGCTCATCATCTCAACCTTCTGCTTCTGCATGGTTGACTTGCCGCTAGTGTGCGTTTCCATGTTAACGCTACTCCAGAATACAGTTGCCACTGGATAAGGTTTACCAACGGCATCTCCATTGATTCGATACACACTGTACAGAGTCTTGGCCACCTTTTCTGAGGATGACGAGCCCAGTGTCTCGATTGCAGATGTGATCATATTTGTAATTTCTGTAGCCACTTCCTTGGCATTTGATGCACCCATTATGGACTCAACAGATTCAATGAAACCAGAAATTGCGTTGAGGAGAGGCTTGCAGTCGATGGAGCTATGCTCATAGGAATCACGTTGAGATTTCTCAAGGGACAAGTAGGCACCATAGTTGGTAAGCTCTCTCAAAAACGAGTCGAAGCCTTTGGCTTCCTTCTCGGCAGGAGTGGTGGGCGAGTTGGGCACGTAGCCCACGCTCACCATAGCTGTGCTGAAAAATGTAGAAATAACATTCTCGTGATATTTCTCATCGGAGAATATGGTGGAATTTGGAGGAGGAGGATAGCCGGACTTGATGGTGCCATTACTAACGGCAAGAGTACCGGCAGTATCCTCGGCAGAGACAGGCTGCTGGAAAGGCTGGGCAGTTGAAGGTTCGGCTTTAGTGGGTGGTAGCTTGGCAGGTGCACGCTGAAACAATTCCTTGTTACATCGTGCTTGCTCTGGAGTCAACAGCGTGATGATCTTACTAGAAGCCATTTGCAATGCTAGAAAAGGGCGCTCAAAGGATGCGAGACTTCATGAACGCCCGGGCTCCTTTTAAAAGGAATTCTCACCCAGCAGCTGAGGTCATTTCCATTCCTGGCAACGTCTGCAACGTTGGGACAATTGGATAAGAACAATCCCAATTGCAGACAAGTGTGTCGATGAGCATCCTTTGGTACAATGGTCCATCCTTGTTTGGACAATCCTAAGTTTAGACAAGTATGTCCATCCTCTTTGACAGTGGTCCATCCTCGTTTTTTAGAAGTGCTCCGTCGTCATGTTTCCACCGTCACACTGGTCACACCAATCCCTCTCGTGAATCACGTAAGCAATGTCCTATGAATTCTTTGGAGTATTATATTGTCGATGGCTCCATTTTCAGCACCTTTTCATAGCTTCACATGCCACCGTGTACGGAGGTTTACTCTCATAGACTATGATATAACGTGTCATCCCCAAATTCATAGCACATTTCCCATGGATTTCCTTGACGTATTATATTATATTGGATACAATTCCAATATATGGATTTCCTTGACGTATTATATGGATTTCCTTGCGTATTCTTATCAATTCCAGAGCTACAGTAACAGCAGTCCAGAGCTACAGCGGTCCGTCCAGAGCTACAGTAACAGCAGTCCAGAGCTACATTAACAGCAGTCCAGAGCTACAGCGGTCCGTCCATCGAAAGCTACGGTGGTCCGTCCATCCTCATCTGTCCGTCCAGCAGTGGTCCGTCCATCTAGACTCTAGAGACTCTAGATGGACTAGAGTTGCTACAGTCTTAGCTTCAGCTGGCCGCGGTTCATTTACAAGAGTAAGTACTCTGAGATTCATTTACTTGTTTCCTAAGAGCCAATCAGCCATCTGCCATCGATAAGAGCAAGCCAGCAATCAGCCATAGCAATACTTAGACAAGAGTAAGATCAAGTAGATTGTAGGCTAGATGGCTCCTCTTCTTCTGACTGCAGAGCAAGCTCGCCGTAACTTAGAATTGCTGAAATATGAAGGTGGCAAGAAGATCAAGACACAAGATCTTCCAGAGGCCGCTAGCATTGGCGAAGCCATTAGCCGCGCTAGTGCTCTCAAATTGCCCGAAAAGACTTCCCCTCCTCCTTCAAACGTGGAGACTTTTCAGAATCCAAAGCTTCATGTTGATGTCGTTTCCACTTTTCTTGCCACAGCCATGGTGAGCGTCAACTATATCCCCAATTCAACTGGGGATGCTGCAGCAGAAACCAAAGGATTCGGAGAGCTGCTTTCAGCCCTGGTCGGCTTTGGGAGCTACATGCCACTGGTTTCCTCCGCTACACAAGTGTCTAGTCTGATACGTTTGAAGTCCCAGTATCAGCTATATCCCAGTTGTATTTTCTCTTGAATCAATATATATTTGGCATTCATATTCCAACAGGTTATGGGCCCACAGTAAGATCTTCTGTCAACGCATAAGCCGCATCAAACAGAATCCGATATTCTCTTGCTTATCTTTGCTTATTCTCATGGATATATCTTCTGCTGATTGGAAGATTCTTTCCAGCATCCCTAAATTTGAAGGGAAAGACTATCAGATGTGGAGATGGCGTCTCCAAATGATCCTTGAAGACAAGAATTTGTGGGAGGGGATTGCTGCTCCAATTCCATCCACACCTGGAACAATCGAGGTTGTACTGGATCTTCCAGCCAACACCTCTGATGTAAAAGAGCGTGACCGCAAGGCCCGGTTGATCATTTGCACCAGTCTGAATGATACACCAGCACGTTTGGTTAAGGGCGCCAAATCTGCTCGAGATATGATGGTTATACTTGATAACCACTATGCATCCAAGACGGCGGGGAATCGTCTTGCATTGAGGAAGGCCCCTGTATAATCTTCATCTCACAGAAGGAGGAGATGTGATTGAACACATTTGTCAACTCAAGACCATGTTGATGATCTTGATGCTACAGGAGTAGCGATTACCAATGATGAAAAAGTTTGCTTATTGCTCAATAGTCTTCCCAAGACTTTTGAGGGATTGATCATTAATCTGAGGGGCGTTTATCGTGAGTATACATTTGAGGCAGCAATTGAAAGAGTCAAAGCGAGTCTCAAGGCCAAGGCAACTCAAAATCTGGTTCTCGATTCCCCGATGCTGGCACAAACCGCACCACCTAGGCTTACCAAAATTAGATCGGGGCAGATCACTTTGTTATAGGTGCCTTTAAAACCGTCACCGCCCGAGAATGCAATGGTGTCAATATGCACCTCGTCACGCTTCTTCTTCTCGATTCAAAGACGGCGATCTTCGGGCTTAACAAGGCAATTTTGTTGCGAGGAAGTCCCCGAGCAAGGCAATTTTGCTGCCGAAAAGAGTTATCGTTCTCGTTATTCCGTAGATCTCTCGATGATTCGGCAGACAATTTGAGGCACCTCTTGAGTATTTGTTTATCGCCATCGATGTATCAAATTCCCAAATCTCGTGATCAAGCTTGGTATTTGATTCCCGTGCCACATGCCACATGAGCCCTTACAAGCATGTTTTTGCATTATACACCTCTCGAGTTTCCTGTGTCCAAATGGGTGATCATAACCTCAAAGCCGCATTGCACATGTGTTCTCGCTCAAATCCAGCTTCCTTCCGACGATCAAGGTAATCACAGAATGTTCTCAGATGTTCGGGTTTACACAAGCAATTACTTTTCGGTCCAAGAAAATCACTTCGTGTGGTCATCATGTTACCTTTTATGCAGATAATTGCCAAATATTGATACCCACTCCAAGGTGATCATTACCGGATCTCGCCTTGGGAATCTTTATAAGTCGAATGCCGCATCTCCAACGGTCAATTGTTTGGTTGAAGACAACTCTTCCTCATATGCACCGTGGCATTCCGTGTTGGGACACCCATCTTCCGCGTATCATACCACTTGCTTCAAAGGGGCTCGCTCCATCCCACTGTGTGTTCAAATTTCTTTCGCCATGCATGTATGCGAGTGGTAAGATTACTCACGATATTTTCACCATCGATGCCCGAGCTCCACAAAACTTTGTATTTGATTCACAAAGGACGCTTTGTGGACCTTTCTCTCGTTTCCACACCGTGAGGATGCAAGTACATGCTTCTCTTTCTAGATGATTATACCGTAAAAATTATTTCCTTATCTATTGGAAAGGAAAGGTGAAGTCTTCTCTCGTTTCTTCTATTCCATCGACAAAGTTGAGAGGAGCACGGCCTCAAACTCATCACCTTTGACCGATGGAGGGAGGCGAATTCAACTCCAAACTTTTTCATAGTTATTGTGCGTAAAATGGCATCCATCATGAGCTATCTCGCGGCTTTATTCCCCGAAAGCGTAACGGAAGAATCGAGAGGGCAAATCGCGATCGTTTTGAAATGGTGCGCACTCTTCTCATTAATATGTGTTCCTCTTCAATTTGGGAGAAGCCGTGCTCATCGCTGCCTACTTGATCAATCGCCTTCCTCACCGCCATTGAACATGCAATCCCCGAAGAACTCGACCTCTCGCTCCTATCGCCTTTATCTCACCTTCGAACCTTTGGTTGCCAAGCCTTTGTTCTACTCTCTAAGCCCGTTTCCAAACTATCCACCAAAGCTCGTGGTTCCATGTTCATTGGTTATTCGATAAGAGCAAAGCTTTTACCGCTTCTTGATCTCGCAGACACTCAAAACTTGTCATTAGCCGCCATGCAAGATTCTCGCGGAAACTACTCCATGCCATTCCAAACCCTTTTGCCATCTGATTTCGCCCCTCATTGAAATGCCTCCTTCCCCATCCGATCCCGCTCTTGTTCCCCAATCCGCCTTATTCCGAACCACCTTCGCCTCCTTCGATTGCCCTTTGCCAATACCTACATCCGCCGCTTTCCATCCAAGAGTCCATTCCCTCGATACATCCTCCCCGATCACTTGAACCACCTTCATTTGTTGATCCTCCTCCTGCTGATATTAGTCGTCCCATTCGCCAACGCAGGCCCCCTATTTGGATGCAAGATTATGGTCTAATTTCTAGTGCCACTCCCACCGAACCCCAATCCTACTCTCAGGCAATTGTTGATCCTTTTAAAGCAGATTGGCAGAAGGCTATGGAGGCTGAGATGGAGTCCATACATGATGCAGGGACCTGGACTTTAGTGGAGCGTCCTCCCAATCACCCTGTGGTATCCAGCAAATGGGTTTTCAAGCTCAAATATAACTCAGATGGCAGCATTGCTCGTTTCAAAGCCCGCTTGGTGGCTCGCGGTTTCAATCAGATAGAAGGCATTGATTTCGAGGAGACTTATGCTCCTGTGGCCAAAATGGTTTCAATTCGGATCAGATTTTGCCTATGCTTGCTCCCAACACATGTTTGTTCACCAAATGGACGTCCAGAATGCGTTTTTAAATGGGGATCTCCAGGAGGAGGTCTATCTTGAACAGCCTCAAGGGTTCTCTGCTGGAAATCAGGTATGCCGACTTCATAAGGCTCTCTATGGTTTGCGGCAGGCTTCTCGTTCCTGGTACACTAGGTTGGATCAGACATTGCTCAACATGCGCTTTCAAAGCCAAGCAGATGCCGCTGTATATTTTCTAATGAACCTCATCTTCTCATCATCATTTGCTATGTTGATGACTTGTCGTCAGAGCCTCCAATGCACGCATCTCAATTCCATCAAGCAACAATTGAACTCTCACTTCAAGATGAAGGATCTTGGGACCATTCACCACTTTCTAGGCATTGAAGTATCTTATTCTCGCACCAAAGGAATTCTTCATCCGCGGTCAAAAATCGCCTACCTCATCGATCCGCTTCACAAATTCCATATGAGCTCCCCGCAATCCCGATTAGCACTCCTCTTGAATTTGGCACTACTCTTCTTCCCAATGATGCCGAAGCCTCTCCATCCCTTCATTTTATCCGCGGATCACTATCACAAATTTCGGTATGCTCAACTTTGCCACCATCTCCACTCGCCCCGATCTTGCCTTCTCCTTGTGCAAACTCAGCCAATTTGCCACTTCTCCCAAGCACACCCATTGTGTCGCCTTAAACGCTGCTTCTTCGCTATGTTGTGGATCTGTTTCCTTTGGCATTCATTATCATGCAAATGCCACTCCTCTCTCTCGCATGGTTTCTCCGATGCGATTTGGCTGGTGATCACCACGATCGCAAGTCCGCTTTCTGGCTATGTTTTCCTTCTTGCTCACGGACTGTCAACTGGAGCAAGACCAAACAAACCCCGGTCACCCTATCAAGTACGAGAGGCTGAATATGTTGTTTCAACCATGCCGCCGTGGAAGCGCCCCCGCTTCAACGCCTCTCGCATTTAACTCTCCCTCATGCCTTCCTCTTCTACTCTCATTCATGTTGACAATCGGGGGCCTTAGCAATTGCTCGCAATCCGCTTCAAGACCGCCTGGTCAAACACATTGACATTAAGTACCATTTTGTTCGCGAACCCGGTTCTTGATGGTGCTATTGACCTTATCCATTGTCCCACGTGATCGATGATCACTTGATATTTTCACCAAAGCCTTGGGTCGCCCTCAAACACAGCCAATGCATTGATCTACTTGGCCTCGCAACTCTTTCTGGGGGATCTCATGTGCCGCCACCGAGTGGGGGGTGTTGAGATACAAAAATAGAAGGTAACACAAGACATGTCATGGAGGTATTCCGTGCAACATCACTGAGGACTTTCGTGGACCTAATTTTAGCTTGAGTCATTGCTTTGTTTATGCCTAGATTAGCGTTTACTTTTTGCTATAAGTTCGTGATGTCTCCGCTTGTGTCAATCATCGCTTGTAGCAGCTTCGCTTTTGCCTTCGAGTCCTTTTGGATAAGTCTGATACGTTTGAAGTCCCAGTATCAGCTATATCCCAGTTGTATTTTCTCTTGAATCAATATATATTTGGCATTCATATTCCAACAATGATGGCAAAGCAGACTGTAAGGCATTGTTACAGGATATTGAGTCATTTGTTGCTAAAAGTGGCATTGAGGATCCAGCCATCGTGATTAGGCAGCTCCTAATCCAAGCTTCTTCATTGTCAAGCACGGATGAGACGCAGACTATGTTCGTCGGGTATCATTTCGAAGGGGCAGAAAGCAACCCAGCACTCTATATATTCCATGGCATTGCCAAAATGTTACGCACAGATCTTGGTAACCAAGCAGTCCATTGTAGTCGGATTCTACAAATATGAAATCGACAGTAAACTGGTGAGTAGCATGGCTGAGGCATTGGCTATCACTGTAGTGCCTTCAGAGACCCTTACCAAAATCATCAACGCCATCTTTCTGCTCCCCAGTAACTAGCTTGTATTAAGAGTGCTTCTGTTAAAAAAAAATGATAGTCTAAAAGTAGTTTAGGCCAAATAACAACGGATTATCTAGTTATCTATGTACTAGTAATAGTGCCCAGCGTTGCTTGCTGGGAAACGTTGGGAACCTGTCAATGTCAATGATACGTGGTCTTTATTGACATGATGTGTTTTCTCATGCATGCAAACTTATTAACGATTTGCTATGACCAAATGCATGCTAAAGCAAAAGGACCATATAGCAACGGTGCCTAGCAAAAAACCTAAATGGTGCCTAGCAAAAACCTAAATGGTGAGATAAGTCTGCATACTTTGCGTTGGGCTAAAGTTGGAAAAAAACCTAAATAGTGCCTAGCAAAAACCTAAATATTGAGATAAATTGGTGGAGTTAGCGTTCGGCTAAAGTTGGAAACTTGTAATTGGAATTTTGTGTGCATTGTACTTTGGATTGTTGAGAACTATGTGTATGTTCCCAAATGTCTAAATGTAAGTTTATATTTTAGCACATGTTAGAACTATGAAATACTATTGTGTTTTTACACGTCATGTTTTCCCTTTGCATTGAAGAAGTTTAATGGCCAGATAAGATATTGAGAAAGAAGTTATTGATGTGTTGTAGAGGTCATTTGATAACTTCTTAGATTGAATTGTGGCTTTTTCCGCTCTTATGGCGGAGTTGTTCAACCCTTTTAAGTTTAAAAGTTGAATCATCTATGCTTTCCTAAACAATCTCACATGGTCTATAAGAAATAAACAGGAAGGTATTATCTGTTCAGTGGGGTCCTCTTAGCAAGTTGGAGCACTCTTACTTGTAAGCAGTTTAATGCCATGTGCCTTTCAACATAACCATTAGTGTAGACAGATAGTCTTGGCCATTGAAAACAAATAGTAAATGGACATGGGACAAATTTGTCAAGCTTTGCAAACTTTTTCTTGAAGGTCTGCTACCAATTTTGGAGATTGGCTAATTCTGTCACTTCAACTTCTTTATGAATGTTGACCTTGGATTTATCCGTCTTCTTTTCTCTGAAAAATGACTTTTGCTTTTCTTCGAGTTTCATCAATGGCATTACAAAACTCTGACCTGGCATAGCTGACTTCATCCCAAAAACCCACAAATCCTGAGCTTTTGGATCTTGTTATACAATCAGAGCTTTGTGAACCGTACTCTTCACATGATCAAAAGAAGATGCGCATAATGCAGGGATGAGGACATCTGTCTATCTTAGAAAATGAAATTTCTGAAACTGAATGTACAACTTACAGATGCATCCGCAGGATCTAGCAAATAGCAAAATTTAGGTAAAGGCTTCATAGGCCGACAACCGTTGTGAAATGAAGAGGCAAGGCTCCATAGGCTGAGTAGTTGCAACCAAGCCATCAAAACGATGGCCAGTCTTGAATCTAAATCTGAAACTGTGGAAAAACCTAGGGCAAAACCTTAACATGCGAAGAGTCGACGTCCTGCACTCTTGAATCGGAAATTACTGGCCCTAAACCAATAGTGGTATATCCAACTATGGTAACTTTGTTAAACGACCATGCCATCCTCCAAAGATGCAAACATTGGAGTCAACAAGATAGGCTTGAGCATAATGTAAAATACACTGTATAATTTTATTTATTTGCCAACAATTAGATACAATCAGATCCTTCCCTGATTGCACTTGAAAATTTGAAAAAATTAACAATACCTGAAGTACACAAATTTGTTTACAGGTTTCCATACATCTTCAAGTACGAACATGTAGCGCATTCATCTGCAACTTTTTGTCAAAGACTTGCAATGCACATAAAAGTAACAAAATGAATTCCATTCAATACTGTCTTACCCTAGTGAATAACCTGAGCAACATTTGCTTCATGATGTCTAGCCTTTATAGCTTTATAGTTCAACAGTTAGAGTTGAATCCCACAATTTCATCAACGAATCTCCTTATAAAATCGTTGAAGAAATCGTTGTTCCATTGCAGCTACATGTGTCATTCTTATTGATGCTGGATTATGAACATTAAGAGCAGGTTATTGTAGTAAGTTTATGAAAGCATGGACCCTAACTTGTTTGCCTGCTTTCATGCATTTGGAACAAAAGCTCCAAAACTGGCACCTGTAATATGTGTTTGCTCAATTGACACTTCCATCCACTTGGAATAACATTCTAGGATGCCTACCTCCCAGATACATTCAAAGTAAGTGATGGCATGATAATCCACAATAAGACAGCTTGCTTGTAAGATTTGAAATGCCACGCCATAAGCTGGGGTCGGAAGACATTGGCATAAAATTATAGCTTGTGCGAGCGCACCAACAAATTCCAAAAGAGCTGAAGCATTTTGTACCTAGAATTTGGTTGACAAACAACAAAACTTAGCCGAACAGGCAACCAGAGATAACTCAAAAGAGATAAATTGGAAAACACATATTAATATGAGCTACTAGTAATGGTGCCCAGCGTTGCTGGGCATAAGTTGGCAAACTATGTGGATAGAAACCTTTCACCTCAGACTTTTTTTCATATAGAAACCCCATCCCTTTGCCTTTTATTCCGTCCTGCTTTTCCCCTTTCTTTTTCTTTTCTCCTTTTTTTTTTCCCTTCTTTCCTACTCGTTTTTTTTTTCCTTTTGCCATTTTTACCCTCTTCCTCCCGCCTTTTCCTTTCCCTTCACTTTTCCTCGCCTCGATTTTACTCAATGGAGTTTTCCTTCCCCTCTTTCCATCCTTTCTCACCTTTCCCTTTTTTCATGTTCCTCTCCTCTTCTTCAGTTTTCCTCTTCCTTTCTCTTTCAGACCTTTGCATGCGCCTCTTTTTCTTTTTTCATTTGATCTGAAAACGCCCTGATCTTCGAAATGGATACGATCGACGACGATTTTGACGCCTGATATGATCTGACGATGACGTCCTGACCTGATGAACCTTGTCGATTTGTGCGCCGATGATCCGAAACGCCTGATGATACGCCGATGCTGGACGACGATGTTGACGCGTTTCGACGGAAACTGACGGATGCGCCTTTGATCGATGTCGATGGACGCCGATTGAAAAGACGCCTGATCCTGGAAATTTTGATGGATGATGTCGCGACGGAAAAGCCGGATCCTTTGATTGATTAGATTGATATGAATCGCGATTGATAATTTTATCGACGACTTCGATTTATGAATCCTTTGACTGACCTGATCGACGATCATGACGATAGATGACAAAGAGATGACGACCTGAGGAGAACCGACGATCCTTGAGGATGGATTTACGGATGGATGAATGACGAAAGCGCCTGACCGATGGATTGATTGTGCCGACGCTTTGGAAAAGCGATGACGCGGACCGGAGGATTTCGACTTTGAGCCGAGTTTGTGAGAAAGCGGACGCGTTTGATTTGAAGATGCCTGAGAAAAGCGGATGACGTGCCGGATCCGAGGAAATCGGACGGATGCCGACGACGATTTTCTACTTCTTTTCCTCCCTCCTTTTCTCGATTCCCTTTTTCAGTTCCTTTTCTATTTTCCTTTTCCCATCTTTTTCCTTTTTCATCCTTTCTAATTCCTTTTTCGGTCCTTCCTAGTTTTTATTTTTTTCCTAGTGGCGTTGACGTTAAAATACTATCTATCTATCTATCTATCTATCTATCTATCTATCTA
The DNA here is from genome assembly GCA_021234155.1 of Isoetes taiwanensis. Classification (NCBI taxonomy): domain Eukaryota; kingdom Viridiplantae; phylum Streptophyta; class Lycopodiopsida; order Isoetales; family Isoetaceae; genus Isoetes; species Isoetes taiwanensis. The sequence continues at coordinate 778,204 of JAJEKV010000148.1, read as the reverse complement.
TCTATCTATCACTACAAGAGAATGACAGCTAAACGTCAGAAAAATCGTCAAAGGGTCTAAAATAGTTTGTCAAATGCGTATTTGACTATTAACATGACGCTTTATCGACTAGCAACCGACGTTTATATCCGACCGAAAAAACCGATTAATAAACCGACTAATAAGCATCCGACGATGCATTTGACATTTAAACTAACGCTTAGCATGACTAATTAGTTGTCTAATAATCGACTAATGAGGTGACGCCAGATTCTGGACGAATTATTTTCGACGATTTTGCCGACTAAGAGTCCACTAGTAACCCCGACTATCCAATGCGTTCAAATGTTTGACTAAATATCTGACTAATTATATGACTTACAAGTTGACGATTACATCGATTAATTTTGTGACTATTATGCTGACTATCTTCCTATATTCGTCTAATAATGGTCATGCATAATATCTATTGTAGTTGTTGCTATTCCCTAGTTCCTTTATTAATATAATGATGTAAGTGATATATTAAGCATTTAGACTTTCTCATTTATCAAATTAGATCTCTATGTAATTGACTCCAAATGTTTTGTAATTTGAGGGAGATCATGTTTCACCAACTCCATTGCAATGGAGAAATAGGAGTTGGTAGTAAATTCTCGTGTTTGTTTAGGTGTTGTTTACTACAATTTGTTTCTCCTCTCACGTAACTTCAAACTTAATAGCAATCAGAATATATATCGCACGAGATCCACTTTTAAACATTTAACAACAACCAAATACTTTAGCCCATCAACTTGCCCGCTTGAGGAACTTCTTTTAGAAAAATTTCACACTTACAATTTATAATGATGCACTTCTTGCGTCTAATGCTTAACAACATATCAACTTCAAATGCTTAGCAAAATAAGTACCAATGTCTATGATGTTCCAAAGATCCTCAAGCACTCACAACATTATGGTGGCTCTGTTGACAAGTTACCTTCAACACGAGGTCCAATCTCCCCATGTTCCCTCTTGCAACTAGCCTAACTTTCACCACAAAATCTTGACTATTACATCATTGCCCAAACATTAAAAAATAGTGGTTTCTTAATGTTGGCCAAATGTGCCAACATTTGAGCCAACATGAATGCCCAAACAAACATGGCCGGTCCCTTCGGCCAAAAACTTCTAACTTCAAAATATATTTTTGACGTAGGAAGTGATCATGGGGCAAAGGAGCATTTCGAAAGTTAATAAATATGATGAAGCACCAAGGATTAAAGGTTTAAATGAAATAGGTGGATAGCAAGTGAGGTTATCAGCCATATGAAACGAAAAGGCAAGAAAGAGCAACGGGAGAGCAGATATGGCGGAGCCATTCCCTACAGTCCGGCGGTGGAGGAGATGCGGGAAAGCGGCAGAGTTCAGGTGGAGCTCGGATAAGGATAGAACAGAGCAGAATGCAGAAGGATAGCTGTTGGAAGAACAAGGTTCGCAGGCAAAAAAGGTGAAAAGCTTGCGCTGGGTTCAGAGATCAGGTCGTTTCTTGCAAATCCGGCCTTCATTGTGCAAGTAAGCATAGAAAAGCAGAGCAGTAGAATACATGGCTATGGCAGATTTTTTGGCACATTCGGCAGGAAAGGATGTGGGCCTGAGGGGCTTCAGAGTCTGTGGACGAATCTTATGTTAACCCTAATCTTTTCTTGCAGATCCGACCAGAGGAACAGCTATGGCTTTCAGCATAATTTCTGTAGTATATATGGCAAGCATATGCTTTAGGTTCTTTTACACACGGGGGCTATGCAGAATGGCAAGGATCATGGAGCAAAAATAACGCTGGTATAGCAGAGCAATACTGATATGGCAAAGTCATGGATTGGATGCAGCCGAGTCACAGCCAAGATCTTTTCTTCAGGTAACAATATTCTGTAATGCATTGTCAACTCCAAAAATTGAATGATTTAGCTCACAAGCATCCTGTCTCTGCTTCAAAAAACAGGTAAAGAAACCACTGTTCGATCCAATTTTTTCAGCGACCACAGATTGTTGGGGAAGAAAACCTGATCAAAAGACCAGGTCCCGGCAAGGGAACCAAAGAGCTTGAAGAATTTCGGAAACGCCCTGAGATAGCTTGTGAGTCTCATGAACCCTTCTTTAGGCTTGTCTTCATAATTGAAACAAATGAGTCAACTAAATGTCGCGTGTCACTGGACCATCTGTGTTTTGCAGCTTGGTTAGAAGAAGCTGCTCTTTTTGCTGCTCTTAGTAGTGTTGATAAACGCAATTGGTGGCTGTGGCCTGAGCCTTTAAAGAATAGGAACCATGCTAGTATGGAAGTAGCACGTAGGACTCGTAAAGAATTTGTAAGTGCAACGACACATTTTTTCCACAATTTTGCATCCCTGATTTTCTTGTTGCTTTTCTAGATTGACACATTTATTGCGGAGCAGTTCCTTTTCCAAAAACAGTGGCAAGCCCTTCATGAATATGCCAATAATAAAGGAATTACGATTATTGGAGACATGCCTATATATGTTGGTGGGCATAGTGCAGATGTTTGGGCGAATAGAGACCAGTTTATGTTGGTAAGTAGCACATGCATAAGGGTGATGCCATGCCTTTGCTGACTATTGTTATCCAATGGTATTCTTTAGGATGATTTTGGTGTAGCTATTGAAGTCAATGGCGTGCCTCCAGATCTCTTTAGTGAAACTGGACAGCTTTGGGGAAGGTCGGGACACCTTTTAAACTCTGAACTTCAAGTTTCACAAAACAAATAAGGCTGGTTAATGTGGATGATCTACTGAAAATAACAACTATGGAGCGGATGCTTATGTATCGTAGCAAAGAATGGAAGGTAAGGATCGAATGGAGAATTTTTGCCTGTTCTAAGAAAGCTGGAAGATCTATTCTTCATTCCCTTGCAATTTTAGACCTCAAAGGAGTGGTAAGTATTGCAGAACATAGTTGCATAAGCTTTTTAAAATGCATTTTCGTTTAGTTTATGCATGACAATTGGGTGCTTTAATTATGTTATGTTATTCTTATGATTTGTGCAACTTGATTTGGTGAAAATGTGTACTTGGTACATTCTTGCTCGATAATCTCTCGAGTCATATACAGATTTTACAACAAGATCCTCTTACGTGGAAAAATGTGCAAAATGAGTATATGCATATTGAGATCAACAAGGTAATCATAATTAGTTAAAAGATTGATCTTGTTAATTCTCTTTTCTAGCAAAGTTTTGTGCGATTGAAAAATTGATTCTTTTGTAGACTGAAAAAATGATTCTTTTATACACATCAATTGTTGTTGGCTTACTTGATTGCTATTTATATATCTATTTGAATAACTGGAGATAATGGTTTAACCAAGGTTCGATTCCTTGAGCTCCTTTTTATTTATTTGCAAAGATGAAAAATACCAATTTTATGTATTGGCAATATTTTCAATAAAATGACCAATATTCTAACTATTGCATTGACTAATAAACTGACCAATACAATGACTAATATTGTGATTAACTGACGAACTATCTGACTAACAAAATGACGAGTTGTGTGACTATTTAAATGACTAATTCTCTGACTATTCCACTGACTATGTCTGATTAATGATCTCAACGACGATTATTCCCGACGTTAAATCGCCGATAAAACTCACAAGATATTCGTCAGGAATAAGGGCTTGGGCAGTTGTCTATTTTATAAAGGCTCTCTGACGATTATTCTGACGTTTAACCATCATTCTCTTGTAGTGTATCTATCTATCTATCTATCTATCTATCTATCTATCTATCTATCTTTCCTTTTCTTTTTTTCCTTTTCCATTTTTTACCTTTTTCCTTCTTTCCTTTTTTCCTTTTCCCTCTTTCCTTCTTTTTTTCCTTTTCCCTCTTTCCTTTTCTTTTTTTCCTTTTCCATTTTTTTTTCTTGTTTTTATTTCCCTTTATCTTTATTTCCCTCTTCCTTTTTTCCCTTCACCTTTTCCTTTTTCCTTTTCCCATTTTCCTTTTTTACTATCGGATTGAGTAAAGCTTCCCTTTTTCTCTTTTCTCCTTCTCTTTTTGTTTTCCCCTTCCTTACCCTTTTTTGTTCCTTTTCCTTCTTCCCCTTTTTTGTTTTCTATTTTTCCTTTTCCATTTTTTTTTCATATTCTTATTTCTCCTTTTCCCTTTTCATTTTTTCCTTTTGTCCTTTCTCTCTCACTTTTCCTTTTCTTTCCCTCCTTTTCTCTTCCCCTTTTCCTTTTTCCCTTTTCCCTTTCATCGTTCGACTGTCGGATAGAGTTAATCATATTGGAGCCATGGTCAAGATGAAAGAAGACACGCACACATCATCTCCACCGTTGGTCAATCAAATCCTTGATCGTCCGATCTAGGGCTTCATTGAAGACACACGCTATAACATTATAATATAAGATAAAGATATACTTCTTTTTAAGTGTTTTGCTGCTTCTCTTATGCAAGCAAAAACTACTTGAAGTTCCAGTATGACTATCAAAAGCTGACAATAGAGACATCACTAGTAACGGTGCCCAGCGTTGCTGGGCTTAAGTTGGGACCTTATAAATGTTTTGGCCGCAATGACTTTCTAAAGGTTTAACGCTAAAAAGAAACATGGCTCCTAATTTGGGCGGGAACATAAATTCAAAATAGCATCCCTATGTTCAAAAAGCCTTTTGTATAGGGTGCCTTGTGCCCCTTTGTGAGCCAAACCCAAAGGTATCACAGTGAAAGATCTTTTTTCCTTCGCAGACGTCAAAATATACATCCTTCCTTCCTTCCTTCACCATTTTAAAATTATAAGTTACATTGGGCACTTTTCTTTTCTCTTTCTTAAGTGCATGCTTGTGATGCCCGTGGGTGACAAATGTGGCATATTGTAGCTAAAAGTATCATACATAGAATCACTAATATGATGTGCATGATAATGGGTACGCGATGATGCATCATCAAGGCAATGAAGACGAATGCTGATCATGAATGCCTTCAACAAAAGCTATCATAATTTGAAGGCCATTCAAATATCGAAGGTGTAGGATGAAACCCATAAAAGACATTGGTAAGTTTCTAAAGAAGGATGTATCTTATATCTAAAGCCAAACTTCATTTTCCATAGTGACCATGGGAGTTTGCTTGGTAACATCCCATATTTTTAGCTAATGAACTTGAATTCTATTCCCAAAAGATGATTTTAATAAATTAATCTCATTATAGCTATAACCATATGCTAGATTGTTTGTACTTGATAAGACAATTTGGAAAAGGAAACAAAGCCAAAATAACAGCACAATGCAAAGTTTTGAAACGCAACAAAGGTAACTTCATATTGGGTCTTCATAATCAGATTTTAACAAACAAATTATGCCTCGCATTACATGCACTGATAAGTCACTTACAATTGGGGCTTTGTCTTGAAAAGAGCTCGCAAAATTTAACAATATCAATGAATAAGAAGAAGAAATTTGTGTCAAGATTCTACTGTGAGATATGTCTTTATACGTTGGCTCCTGAGCTTTTACTCGAGCTTACGCCCATAAAATTTATCACAGTGTGTCATTTATTACAGTGGCTCATGCTCAACTGTGGCAATGTCAGCCATCAAGATAGGAATATTTAGTAGATGCATGCAACCATACAAATACAAATTGAGCTGCAGAGATTTTGCATCACAGTCAAATGTGTCTTTGCTTCCTTGCTTTATCCATGATGCAAGACGCTTGTACTGGGAACTCTAGTGATAGAAAGAACTCTAAAAGTTTCTTGCATAGATCTATTTCCCTTATGAGATAAACAAAAAACAAATAGCATCATTATACAATAATGACGGAAGCCCTTATCCATGGTAAAGATACTTGCAGCCAAATAATACCTATGGCCCAGTGCAGAATAACGACTGGTAAAGCAGATCACTAATTTTATCCCAAGCTACAAATATGGACCATGAAATTTTTGTCAACCTCAAGATCCAAAAACAAAATCCAGCTTCAGTTTTGGATTATAATCAATGATAGCTTAAGGAAATACTCACCTAGAAACATCACATGATGTATTGAATTGACCACCAAGCAAATTAGCAGAGACCATATTTATATCAGACCGCAAGGCCATACTCTGGCTTATCTCGTGTATGCCCATCTTATCAAAGCGAAAAAATAACCTCAACATCCGGCTAGTCTCAACATCCCGCCGCCATAGCTGGTGCATTGATGTTGCTCAAATAAAATTCAATAAAAGTGGTTTTTCCTAAACGTAACATATCCCGCAGATGGCCCAGCTTGAGTTAAGTCCGCCATAACCAAAAGCTCATTGATTCCCTACCTCTGTAGTAGATCAACCTTCTCATGGGCATATGCTGACACAAATGAGAACATATCCGAAATAATCTATGAACCTAAACCTCCTGCTTAACTTTCAAAGAGGGCAAGCAACTCCATAACGGCAGAGTTAAACCACTTCGAATGAAAAGCATATGCACCTGGAGCCTTTGCCTTTCATAAAGAGCAAGCAACTCCAATACAATAGAAATAAACCACTTCGAAGCTATTACATAAGTCTGCCATAACCAAAAGCTCATTGATTCCCTACCTCAGAGGTAGATCAACCGGGCATATGCCGACACAAATGAGAACTTATCCTAAATAATCTATGAACCCAAACCTCCTGCTTAACTTTCAAAGAGGAAGCATATGCACCTGGTGAGGCCTTTGACTCTCATAAAGAGCAAGCAACTCCAATCCTATATTATAATGTTATACTATTCCTGAAGGGCTCACGTTGAATCTGCTGATCAAACTGTAAGAGCAAACGTTAATCCATGAGCACCTAGAAAAAAATGGTAAGAAAGCAAATAATCATAACTCACCGCAGCGGGTAAGTAACGATTATAAATAGCAAGCAGGCAAATATGTAAAAAGTCGCTCCAAAGATCAAAAGATGGCATCAAATTTGGATAGTACATATCCAACTCCAACTCGGATTCCCTCAATGCTAACTTAATATTCGGCACTGCATTTAAGGCCAGTCCCAAATCCTAAATCATAAGAATAGCCTACTTGCTAACAAATGACGTTGTCTCTCTCGTCCAGAAAACCTCAGATCTCCAAATATTATTCTTCCTAAGAATCCTCATTGTCGAAGCACATTGAAAAGGAGTTCGAGCTAGCCCAAATTTTGGATGTAAGGCCGGGGAGTGATTCTTGTCCCATACCTAATCCCATGAGACCATCAAATACATATTCCTTAACGATTTTCCTTTGCAACCATTGCACGATTTTAGAAAGTTTAAGAAAGAATAGGTAACCTAGAGATTGTTCCAGAAGATGCGTTCTGGAGGAGGAGCTAGCAGCTCGAAGGTGCTAATGCCGCCCTCGCTAACCCTTGCAAAAAAAAAACTAGCAGAATGGCAGGGTTGAGGTATTGGAAGAAATTATAAAATATTAATGTGTGCTAATATGTTCACAGATATCAGCTGAGACCTACAATGGCAAGCATCATGGAATATGTGATGGATATAACAGGATCACCTCAAAGTTTCAAGTTTACAACACATTTTAGAAATATGTGATGGATATAACATGATCATCTCAAAGATCCAATGCAAGCATTACACTTTAAGAGTAAAAAATGTTGGAACATATTTTTCCCTTACCAAACCGATAGCAAGTAACAATATGGCTGACCAATTCTTTTGCTTGTGAGATGCCTATCAAGCAAAGGGAGCAATGATCCATCACATTCGATGATAGGTACATGTTGGTAGATGTGGAATCCTATATATGAAACCGAACACAACAAAGATAGAATATTGAGAGCACCGGTATCCATCCGACGTAATCTTAATGGCTTGAGTTCTTGACATCTTATCCAAAGGATCACCTTATTCTACATCCTACAAAACAACGCTTTGTTTATCGAAAAACATTCTTATAAAAACTCCAAACTAAGATATGATCACCTTGAATTCTTAGTTTCTCTCAACTCCTCGCCTAACTCTGTCAAGTCCCATTCACGCCTAAAAAATAGCGATCCGATGGGTTCCTTAGATGGGGACAAGAAAATCCAGATGAAATAATTCTGGCACAAGAAGGTTGCTAGGTCAAAATAAATTTCACCAACGTGCACATAATCGGGCTTAATAGAATCATGAAATGAAAGCAATGTCTCAAAGCCACCAAGAAAGGTGGAAGATATAACCATTGTTTAATTATAGTAGCCCCGCAAGAAGCTTCTTAGTTGATCCGCTTCCTTTGTCTTACATTGAATTATATAGTATGAGAGCCGTCTTACCAGCTAGAATCTTCACAAAGAACAAATGCTCCATTCTCAAACGCCAACATTCGCCACACTTTTAGATTTAAGGCATAAGATGTTTGAACCCCGACTTTGACAGACATCTAATGCCAACATGAACTCCCCAAACCACCAGTTGAAGAAGGATATACCTTGCCACCGCAATGCAGGGTGTTCCAGTGGCGTTGTTCCAAGATCAAAAATCATTTTGGGGTGGTTATAATTTAGGTAAGGCACTCGGATGCGAGAAGACGTACGTAGACATGGTTTAAAAGAGTAAAACCAAGGATTTCATGCTCCAAAAGGAACAAAGAGAAAGCCCACCGCGGATGCCTCCGTGAAGAGAAAGCCACCTATTTTTCTTGCCGCCGCCATCGGACCGCTTCTTCAAGATCCGCCTACAAGATCTCGTAGTCGCCGGCGATTTGGGGCCGCCATCGCGTCAAGTCAAGAAATGGAATGAAAAACCTCCATAGCCTACGGACGGGACACCATAGCCAAGGCGAAGCGCAAGATCGGGCAAAACTCCGATCGAGAATTTCTTGAGTTTTTAATTTTGCCGGGCCGCACGATCCCAAATTACGTAACCCGGACGCCCAAAAGATTTCACCGACGCGTGGCACTCCACACGCGGCATAGCTAAGAACGCAGAAAATCGGACGCCCAAAAGATTTCAGCCGACGTGGCACCGACACGCGGGCATAGCTAAGAACGCAGGAAAGTGGGCAGAAATCAACCTCAATATGTAGCATAATAACAGGGGTTTTCTTTATGTTTTTGCACGCTTTTCACTAAGGTTTTCCTATGATTTCGCGGATGTATTCAAATGGATGTACTAACGCGCACATCTAGAGTGTGCACCATTTCTCGAGCCATTGATTTTAGCCCTTTTTTCAATGGTCAACAACCAATGGCTCACAACAAAAGCCCTTTTTGTGCGTGTGTGGCATAATGGTCAACAACCAATGGCTCACAACAAAAGCCCTTTTTTGTGTGTGTGGTGCATAATGGGCACATGAAGGGCTTGAAAACCAATGGCTCACAACAAAAGCTTTTTTTTTTTTTTTTGGTGGTGCATAATGGTCAACAACCAATGGCTCACAACAAAAGCCCCTTTTGTGTGTGTGGTGCATAATGGCACATGAAGGGCTTAAAGGCGCATCTAGTGCATACCAACAAGAACGAGATTTCTTATCATAACTTCGATCCAGAGCTCGCATTTTGAGATGATTTTATTATGCTGGAAAGCTCTCTCCGAGATCTTTTTATAGTGTATGATATGGATATGTTTGGTTGTTATTTATGCTAAAACAGCAATTTTTCGGTCGGGTTTGGTAGGCTTTCACATCCTACATTAATACAAGATTGTGCTATTGATATTGTTTTATGGCTCATTCAATGAAGCTTGCAAAAATTACCATGCATTTTTAGATTTTGAGGCGCTTATTAAGCAAATTCCAAGGCTTTTAGATCCCTTGTGCTAACAAGCGTAAAAGTTTCCCACTTTGGTTTCTCACCACAAGAATCCATGGAGGCCAAAGGCATCGTTAAATTCCAGGCTTGAAAAATGTTTGTGTATGGGTGTTGCAAACTTTATGACTTTCTAATAATGGGATCAATCTGCTCTACCTTTATGGTAACTTTTACTTATGTTCTATTTGTTTTATTGTGATGAAATTCAAAAGCTGGCTGTGTGATGAAAGCCTCAAATGAATTCTAGTTTTTTCTCGGGTTTGAATTCTAAAATTTTTGTCACATGGGGGCGGTGACATCCTTTAAGGGCCCCGAAGGGGCCAATTTTTTTTTTTTTTTTTTTTTGCAACACAAACCATTAACATCCAACATATTAAAATTAAATCCCCCAACACATAACAACCAACACATAACAACCATTGACATTAACAACCAACACATAACTACCATTGACATTAATTAACACAACCATTGGGTCCAAAGAATTTAAATTAAAATCCCCTTAAACCCCTTTGGTTTGGGTGCATATTCACACGGGTGACGAGGGGCAATGAGAGCCCCTCATAATTGTATTTTGCACGTAAGAAATCAACACCATATAGTATTCCGCTTGAAATCTTATAGTATTTTGCGAATCTTGTTATACAGTATAGCAAATTTTATACTTGCATACCCCACAAACGAGGAACTTTACGTACGGTGTAGATTAAGGAATAAGGGGTGAATATGCCTATCCAATGTTTCTCTCCTGTTCTGAGTCACCCCCTGTGAATATGCACCCAAACCAAAGGGGGTTTAAGGGGGATTTTAATTTAAATTTGCTGGACCCAATGGTTGTGTTAATTAATGTCAATGGTAGTTATGTGTTGGTTGTTTATAGGATAATCATTAAAAATACACTTACAGAATAAAACCGACTGGCCTATATACTGCATAGTATCCTGTGATTCATCAGCTTAACATTAGCAAATGGTCCTTTCAAGTTCTAAACAAAAAATATCAATGCAAAACACTTAATATCATGTACTTTTCTGTATGAAAGGCATCCATCTGAGATATCCAGCCCTAGCATGGCCTGTCTGAATTCTATACGAACTTGAGAAAGCAAGCAAGTCTCTTCAATAATACATATTATGAGATCTAAGCTAAATCCATATGTGAAACACTGAAAGTAAAGGTATCTAAACCCTTAGATGCATCTATACTTTTGAAACGTGTATTGGAAGTTTCATAGATGGGGCATGAATAGCATATTCATTTTAGTAACAATGCATTATTGGATAATGCTCTATTTGACATCATCTCGTGAATTTTGTTCTGCAAACCCTGGAATACACAATTGCCAAAAAGAAAAAGAAGAAGACTAATACTGCTACTGGAAATGTGTCAGAGAATGTGAAAAATAGTGCTAATGGAGAACAAACTCAGCGTTCCAATGATGAAGAAAAAGAGAATCAAGAGGATGGTGAAAGTGCAGATCCACGGCTTATTAGAAGCTTATACCATTTTGTTGCTTGTAAACGGGAAAACTGACTAAGATGACTAACTGGAAATTGCGGGGATCATACCCTTTTGTTGCTTGTAAAACGGGAAAACTGACTAAGATGATCCAGGCTTTTTCTGAGATGGAGCAAATGCGTAGACCCTATGGATACAACAAACATGTTAGCAATTAGAATCAAACAAAGTTAATCCAGAAAACATAGAGATGAAAAACGCAGGAAAACAAAACATAGCGAGAGAGATAGCTTCAAAATGCTTTGGCTGTCTTTTTTTTAGGCTTGCTTAATACTTCGTCTACATTTTTTCCAAGACCCTGATCTAGAGACCATGCAGGTTTATGTGAAGAACATGCCAACGGAATTGCTAGCAACCAAGACCTTAAAAAAAAAAATCTGACCAAGCTTAGCGAAACAAAGCATTTCTGTGGTGGGATTCTGGAACCCAAGATGCTTTGGGAGGCTTGGATGCAGGATGGGCGGCAATTCATGCCAGTTCCTTTTCTATGGCAGTAGACTGATTCTCTTAAATCTTGAGATCCAAGTTTTTCGAAAGATCTTACCCTAAACCTTACCAACCGAATATCTTAGTTAAGCACTGTTTCATTATATATGGAGTTTCTCTGAGTCCATACGCCTCCAAAATTGACGCAAATTTCTGGAATATTATTTTAATAGAATGATGAAAAATTTTGGGAAACGTGTAGGTAGGTGAGATGGCAGGTGTTGTTTCTATTAAGCCAAGGAAGACACAGCAAACTCGGGGTCGCAGAAATGCGCCTTCTGTATAAGAGGTGTTGCTAGTCAAGTTTTCCCAAATGATCACTACAACTAGAAAATAGAGTGTATTATGCACAATAAGATGAGATAGAACAACCTTAAGATAGTAAAAGTTTAGATAAAGTCCATAGTTTTAAAGAGTTCGTATGTAGCATTTGAAAGTAAAGTAATATGTTGACAATGTTTGAGTCAAATGTGCACAAAGCTAGGCCCAAATTCCGATTCTCATCGGCACATAACTATAAATCACGTTCCAGTAAAATCTCAAAATGCGCAAATCTAACTACATATATACTACAGTTGGCAACATTGATGCTTCAAATTGACGCCTCCCTATTTGGGAGGGGGCTTTCGAAAGCAAGAGATGATCTCGCACAAAGTCATCAATAAGTGCTGAAGTCCCTAATCTCATCTTCTTCACACACATGGACACCACCATATTTGAGGTACTAAATTTGGGGCATGTAATCTACTCTTCATACGATGGGACTCCAAATTGGGCATACGCCATGGTGGCAATATATATGTTTTTCAAAGATAACTCTTGTATCTCCGAAGTTCGCTTTTCAAAGTTCTTTAGCTTGTTGGAAAGCTAATCCAGACTTTGGCAAAGTCACTAATCACGCATACTATTTAGACAATGGGATCCCAAATTGGGCGGCTGCCCAATTTGAGGGGCTCCATAGTGGAAGCGATAGGTTTTGAGTATCACTTGCATCCGGGACTGCCCCCCGATGTTCTTTAGCTTGTTCGTGAGGGCTTTGGTAAAGTCACTATGAAGCATACTATTTATACAAATGGAGCCCCAAATTGCCCGCCCAATTTGAGGGGCTCCATGGTGGTAGTCTATAGGTTTTTGGCATAACTCTTGCATCCCGACTGCTGATGTTCTTTAGCTTGTTGGAAAGCTTGTTCAGAGAGCATTGATAAAATCACTAATAGACATAGTATTTTTACACAAATGGGGCCCCAAATTGGGAATTTGAGAGGTTCCATGATGGCAAGATATAGATTGGAAAAGTCACTAATGGGACACCCCATCTACACAAATGGGACTCCAAATTGGGCAATTTGAGGGTCTCCATGAAGGTAGCATATAGGTTTTTCAACATAAAGCAAACATACACTTCACAATAAATGAGGCCTCAAATTGGGCCCGCCCTATTTGAGGGGCTCCATATGGGCAGCAAAGGCAATGGAAATTAAGCAAAGAATATACTCCACTTGACAACATCGAGTCTCAAATTGGGCGCTTGCCCTATTTGAGGGGACCTTCCTCAAAGAGAACAAGTGGGGAAAACTCAATAATATATCTATTCTTACTTAAATTGGGTCCCAACTTGGGACTTGGACTATTTGAGGGGGTCTATGTTAGCAAGTGTTCTCTGCTAATGGGCAAAATGCATGCCCAAAAGCAAGGGATATGCATCTTCAAAAGTAAGAAAAAGAAGGGTAATGCATGCCAAAAAGCATGGGAGTAGCATTTTATGTATGCATATAGAGCTGCAAAGAGGACAAACTATACAAAAGGAACAAAAGCAATAAACACATGAGATGCGCTTACCATTTGCGGTCTTGGATATGCATACACTTCAAAGTATCTTCTAGATGATGGGCGCCTTCCTAGAGGAGCACATAATGGAGGAGAATAGAGAAGAATAATAGCTTACCTCTATTGTGAGGGAAGAGCATCTTCAGTTAAAGTGTAATATAATAGAAAATAAAGAATATAGAAGAAGAATAGAGGTAGCTTACCTCTGGTGTAAGTGGCAAATGCTCTTGCTTCCTCAAAGGCGCTAAAAGGCACCTAAAGAAAACGGGTGGAGAGGCTTTGAAAAAGGGACATGTGGCTAGTGCCCATTCAATTTCTAAAGCACCTTTCGATTTAAATTTCAAATTTTCAATTTCCCCCAAAATTTTTTCCTCCGCCTGCTTTGAATTTCGAATCCCCATTCACTTCCGTGAACTTTGGCCCATGATGTTAGCAACTTCGAGCTTGATGGCTTCTAGCTTAATTTTGTGCCTCCATTGCCTCTACTATCTTCTAAATAGAGGTATTTACATATTTTATTGATTATGTAGCTTTCACCAATATATGTTTTGGTTTATCTTTTGAACGTTATCGCCTAGTTCTTTTCTTTTCATTGGGGTGTGATCTTGTGTGATTGACGAAGTTACTTTTACTATAACCTAGTTCTTTCTTTTTCATTGAGGGTGATCTTGTGTGTGATTGATGTGTTACTTTTACTATAGTTATTCCAAGACATAATGCTATATATCCATTCTTATTTAATATTTCTTCCCAATGTTATATATCCGTTTTTTCTTTTGTTTATTGTTTATGTCGCCGATTCGCCGAGAAGAATCGGCATTCTTGTTCAAGACGAGCATGCATGCATTGCATGCATCGTGATGCATGCATTTGCGCTTTTGGGTCGTTCTTCAGTTACGCCATACTTATTGCGGAGTTCTTCATCGACGTTTACCCAAGGCCTCTTCTCCCAAGAAGATTTTATTCTCTTTGAATTGTTTCCAGGCAGGAGGGGCTTCTTCCCGCCCGGGTTTGGCCAATTTGGCGCTGCTTTCCTGCTGTCCTTTTTCGCCTTTAGCCTTCATCCCGCGGACTTTCGTGGCCCTCGATCCTAGTTTGTTAAGGAAGTCCTTTTGGTATTTCGGGCGCTTTGTTGGTTTCATGCGAATGCAAAGGTAGAACGGCCGATTCGCAGAGGGACCGAGATCGGCATTCAAGACGAAAGCATGCATGCATTGCATGCGCCGCGATGCATGCATCGCATGCTTTTGGGCCGCTCTTCAGTTGGGCGTTTGCTACTTATTATGGAGTTCTTCATCGACGTTTTCATCTACGCTTCCTCTTCTCTCGCAAAGAGTACCTTATTCTCTTTGAACCCACCCTCCCCTTCTTTTTGTTTATTATATTTTGTACAAGTTATCATATTTTTTTTCACCCTTGGTGATGCTTTTTTTCCACCCAACCGGGTGATGCTATTCTCGTATGTTTCTCGCTTGTTGTGTTGGTGATGTGTTGGTACAGTTGGCGAGCCGCCATCCGCTTTTTACTTCTCCATGCGGGGGTTTTTGGAAGTTTATTCTATGCCTTTACGCTTGTTCTAAGCCCCTGTCAAGGCTTATCACTAGGGTTTTTCCTCGGAAAACCGAAAGGGTGGGTTTTTTAATCCCGTGATAAGCTTTCTACAGTACATCACCACTCATCTATTAGCATTGTATTTGTTTTTGGGGTCCAAATGATATAATTGATTTTCCCTTTATTTTTCGTGGGTAGTTCGCGATGTGTGCGCTATCCACTGTCCACCATTGTAGAAATCTGCTGAGATGAATGAGAAGCCTATCTATGGCGCTTTGTTGGTTTCATGCGAAGTCGCAAAGGTAAGAATTATTTCTTTCCAAAGATCATGTGCCCCTCTTATTCGCTTAACTTGAATGTTCTATTAGAGCCATCCAAAATGTTGTGGTATCACACAAGCCACGATTCATGAGATGCACTTTGCTTCCCTATCTAGGTTATGAAATGCATTTTGTTTTCCTATAAATTGGGCGATCGCCCAATATTCATGAGATGCACTTTGCTTCCTTTATCTAGGTCATTTAAATGCATTTTTGCTTTCTTATAAATTGGGTGTTGCCCAATATGTTTATACATGATATAACACCCTGTGTGAGTTTAACTCCCGTGTAAAACATACTTACCTATTGTCATAACATGACATGTCATTATGCATGGCATGCACATCGCTTATGAAATTGGGCGGTCGCCCAATATGATAGACAATTATGTCGCGGACAATTTATCTAATTTATGTGATCGCACACATATCATGATTCATGACTTTGCTTTTGCTCACCAAATTGGGCCCAATTTGGTGTTTGTCCGATCGCTTATGTTTCATCAAATTGGGCGGCCGCCTCAATTTGGTATGGCGCTTTTGTCGGATCGCTAAGCATGCATCCTGTTTATCATCAAGCATACATAAACCGGGTCATAATATAACAATTGATTATGCATGTCATATACCGATATCATATCAAAGAGAAGAGTTCGTGAGATGTACCGCCGCAGCAATCTACCCGTAAAAGCATTTTATATTCAATTATTTAAATTATTCGCCTCTATTTACAAGCTTTTTCACCGTAAACTTCCATATCTATCATCCCCTCGCTCACAGATTAAGATTCAAAAGATTCATTTAAATCCTTATTTTTAAACCGCTTAAATTGGGCGATTTTGCCGTAAAATATTCCAATCGACCTTCGTGATGGTTTTGTGGATGTTGATTCCGATGAATCCTTTATCTAAAAAGCTTCATTAAGAAGCCTAACAAAATAGAAGCCATAGCGGTCACCGGAATGGATTACTTGCTCCAGCTTGTTTCTCTTGGCAAATGAATTGGCAGCCTCCGATCTTCTAACTTCAAAGTCAAGTTGTCGCAGATCTCCCGTGAACCGTGGTTGTGTACCGATGGGGCATGCATCCGAATCGCCACAACCAAGTGCTCATCTTCGTCATTGCCATCGCCCCAGCCTCCGGGATGAATTGTTACGCTAAGATATTAGGGTTAGATAATAGTTTGCCCTAAGTTAATGGTTGCCTATTTTTATGTTCCCCCTTTTTTTAGGTGTATTCGAAGCATAGCCTATATTCTTCCATATCTAATTTAAATTCATGTATAAGGGTAAGATAATTGAGACATGGCTTGGTAGCGACCCGCGTCGCGGAGACCCTTACAATATCATAACCGGGATGTTGCGCCTGTCTCAATTTTATCATTTTCTAGAAGTCTTCGAGTTTGCTTCACCTCGAGGCTTATCAAGTTATCCACAAGGATCCCACAAATTAGCATTCCCTGAAAATTGGGCAAAAGGACGGCAAAGACAAGGATGCACCACCGGACAAAAATCCGACCCAGTTATGATATTGTTTGGTGCTTGATTAGTGGTGGTGATAATATACACATATTCTCCTACCTCGACCTTGCATCCTAACTAGGTATAAGTCTATGCTAACATGGAGGTTGCGCAGGCATCTATTCTAATCAATGTAAGCATTATGATGGAGATAGTGACTATGAAAATTATATGTGATTTAAACTGTGAGTGTGGAGTCAAACATGCTATGAGTATAGGACATGTTGGGCATCATAATGATTATCATCATGTTACCTTAATCCTTTATTATAAAGTTTTAGTGTATGTCGTGCATAAAACCCTAAAACTTTCGACGGCCCAGATCTGATCTAAAATTTCCACGGTTGTTTTTGTTTATGCTTCAAACCCTAGCTACCCGTGATTTTTTCTCGGCAGCAAGAAATGGATGACTGAGAGCAAAGGGTTCGGGGAGTTTGCAAGCTTGGGAGATCATGGAAACCGATCCCCGGGTTTCTATTTTTCTCGATCTTTGTATATTATTATTCTTTCATTTTCTCCCTTCCATAGCACTCAAGAGCTTCCTTAGCCTTTCATTTTTCACTCAAGAGCTTTATTTGAATGCGGAAGTTTATGGAACAGGGACATACCTTATATTCTTCGTTATGGCAAAAACCATTTAATATGTTGAAGGTTCACAGTCCATCAATTATCGCGGATATCCGATTCTTTCATCAACCAGGGTTGGATTTGGTCTTAAGATCGGGTTTTATCTGAAGGGTTTGAGTTATAGTGCAGGGTTTCGCACACGCTTTAGTCTATAGGTAAAAAAGAGATATCTCGGCAGAAACAAGCCCTATTGGGCCATTCCCAGAGAACTAAAATGTGTTTTTTCACAAATGTGCCTATAAAATGCAGGCTATTGCAATGATTTTGAACCCCAGATCCGATTGATGTATGTCGTAATAAGCATGGTAAATCCATGATGTGTTGTATAATCAGGAATATGGATGATTGATATTTATGTACAAGTAGGGCATCCCAAGGAGGTTCCCCGGACTTTTAAGCAAATGCCTAAGCATGATATAGTTCCTGCCGGTTATTGCAAGCAAGGATGCCAAATTACGCCAATGAGGCTATCGATTTTTTATTTGTCACTTGGAGTATACGATCTCAAGTCAGACTAACAAATAAATATGGAAAAAGCTTTAAATTTTTAAAGCAAATGCCTAGATGGATATAGATGGATTTCTTGACTTTTTGACTTAATGCGGGCGATGTCATTAGAGTACAATGACCTCAATTTGTACTCAACCGAGAAATATGGAAAAAAGCTTTGAATTTTCAAGCAAAAGCCCGAGAGGGACAATGATTTCTTGACTACTTCGCTACTTATGTCACAATGAAACATCTTTTGATACATGTCTCTTTACTCATGGAATGCCATGATGGTTTATTTGGAGAATGGCTGCATCAAGAAAGCAAGCAAGCTCTTTCATTGTCAAGATGTAATGCCGCAGCTGTAACGCGGGTGTCATTGGAGCCATGATTGCAAGACATGCACATAACACCGCCAGAGGAAAGATGCACTCTTAATTGCTTATGGAAATGAAAACCCAAAAGGTTTTATTCCCTTTTAGTAGTAATTTGTTTGCCTTAGCCATAGTGGTTTAGTGGATTTTGATTGTCATATTGATTTTGCCTTCATTGCAAATTACAATTGAAATGCACCTTCTATGAAGCATTATGCCGCATCATAAATTTACTGGACAGATAGGATGGTTTCTGAACAAATTCTCCGGTAGTAACCGCAATTGTATCGATGGTACATTTTGGAGAACTTTGCTTGGTTCATGTAAAATTGTCTCCAATAAGAATGGGGCAAACATGTTGCCCTACATGCATTTGACTTGACTAGAAAATGCAAACATGCATTGCATGATACGTCTATTAAATTAACCGAACTGGTTCTGACATTTCAATCCTCTTTCCAAAGGACATGGAATTTTGGAATTTTTTGACATGGAAAAACTACAAATAGTATTCGAGCAAAATGGCTATGCCATGCAAAGAGAATCCATGCTCTTAGCTATTCAATTTAAAATTTGTATTTGTAGCTAATAATATCTTAGCTATTCAATTTAAAATTTGTATTTGTAGCCACAATTGAACTCAGATAACAAAAAAACACATTCTTATTTTTCGTGGAGGATCTTTATGTTTGAAATCTTATTAATTTGTATGTATATGTCAAATGTGGCTCAGTAGGAACTAAAAGCCCTACACACCTACACACCTACACACCTACACACTTACACACTTATGAAAGCATTAAGATATGCATGTTATAGTAGGAACATAACAAATACTAATGTACATTCATATAATAATCTTTACCAAAATGTTTGATGCCAATGGACACACCTACACACTTAATGAACGCTACCAATGGACAAAAATTCTAGGTAATTCAAAAAATAAGGCTCAAAGATTGTTGTGCACCAAATATTTTTTATATGTAATAAATTATTGGATCCATGTTTGTTTGTCGTAACTCATTGTCCACCAAAATATAATCTTCCATTGTTCACGTACAGGCACATGGATCCGTTCATTCTCAAATCCCAGCAACGCTGGGCACCATTACTAGTACATGTCTAAAGATATGTCTACTTTGATGTTAATGCAGGGATGGTGGCGATTCTATGCTATTTAGAGTGGATTCAAATGTGTCGCCGCCGCCATAAACCTCGATGCCCACTGTCACGGGGCATGCATTATTTTCACATGGTATATAGCATGCCTCCTCTCTTGCGACTGTTGCATGTGAACCCAGCCTTCGCCCCTCGTAATCACTATGCCAGTCAATTGCATATGATGGAGATGGCAGCTAGTTGATGAAATGTTGTATTGACGGAAGAATTCAGAAAATGGTCCATAAATTCAGGTTTTGTCCAAAAATAATGTCCTATATTATAAAATTTTGGTGTATGTCTGTTTTGTATGTCGCCCTAATTTAGGCGGCTTAGATTCAGTTATGCTCTAAATCCGACGGTGAGGATGTGAGCTTCTTTCAATCGTGCCAGTCCCAGCTCTACCCTTTCTCGATCTCTTCATCCCTCACCGTGAATGTAGAAGTGTGTGTCGATTTAGAGCGTATTGAAGCTGAAGATCTTAGTACTGTAGCAAGATTTAACTTCCAGCTTCGGATTCTTCAGATTCTTTCACATCGGTTTGAGCAAAATGATCAATGCACAGCGGCCAGATACAGGTTGCAGGTATGCCGATTGCACTCTAGAATTGCTTTGCTTCTGGCTCTAGCAGTGGCCTCTGGTTTTCCGAAAGGGTGGCAAAGTTCAGCAGGTTTATCCTAGCTGCGTCGGCCCTGCAGAGGTACCTTCTGGTGTATGCTAAGGAACCTGTTACAGATACAGTTCCACCGAGAATCTCGGAGAGTTAAGGCCACTACTCCACTCTGCCACGTTTCCTAACCGTGCAACAGAATCTGTACTATAAGTACAGATCCAGAAGATGCAGAAGATCACCAAGTGTCCGCATTATTTCGTCAACAAGTTTCTTTCTTTGTTCTCTGTTTTCTATCACCTGAAGCTTAGCGCTCAGGCTCTGTTGTATTCTTCCTTGAGATTAATATATTGCTTCTGAGTTTTTCCTCACTCTTCATCAGGTTATGGGCCCACAATTCGCCTAAGATCCGTGTCTCTGATCCACTGTTTCTTTCCTCAAAGAACTCTGTTTCTCTAAATTCTTGTTTCTCCCATTGCTATGGATCCGTCCCTTACTACTGCCCCTTCTCAAGAATGGCGCCTACTTCCTAGGTTTGATGGTACAAATTATCAAATGTGGAAATGGCGTTTACAGATGATCCTAGAAGACAAGAATGTCTGGGATGCTGTCAACCCGAACACCATGCCGTCTTCTTCTCCTACTTCTGCAAGCCATATTGAAATTGCTCTTGATGCTCCAGTTGTTGATGCTCCAGTTGATTCTTTCCATGAAAAAGATCGCAAGGCTCGATTAATTCTCTGCACCAGCCTCACTGACACCCCTGCTCGTTTGGTTAAAGGAGCAACCACAGCTCGGGAGATGCTTCAAATTCTGGAGAATCATTATGCCTCCAAGAATGCTGTGAATCGTTTAGGCTTACGTAAAAAGCTTTATGATCTCTCTCTTTCTGAAGGTGCTGACGTTACTGTGCATATTTGCAGAATGAAGGAAATGATAGATGATCTTGATGCCACTGGTGGAACTGCCATTACAGATGACGAAAAGGTCTGCGTGCTGCTAAACTCCCTTCCAAAATCCTTTGAAGGACTCGTCATAAATCTTGAAGGCCGTTTGGCAGACTATACCTTTGAAACCGCCATTGATCGGGTCAAAGGAGAAGCTCTTCGCCAAGGCCAAGCCCGGTCTATCAATCCTCAAGAAAGCTTGATTCTGGCTGACACTCGTCCTGCTCTTCTTCCCACTCCACCTCGCCAGAACCAAATTTCTTCTACAAATGTCCGACCTCGTCTTGATCGCTCCTCCATCGTTTGCTTCCGCTGTCAACGACCAGGCCATCTTGCCCGGGAATGCAACGCCCCAAATCCAATTCGCTCCTCTAATCGCCAGCCACAGACATCTTCAAAAGCTGCCACTGAACACAATACTCTTGCTGTTGACACCCCTTCCCCTGTTTCGTCTGAGCAAAATAATATTGCCCTTGCTGATTCTCCCCCTTCTTCACCTAAGGATGGACCTCCGGAGTATCTTTTTGCTGCCTCTGATACACATTTGCCTATGCCTTCTCATACTTGGTATCTAGACTCCGGGGCTACTAGTCATATGACTCCCCATCGTCATCTCCTTTCTACCTACAACCCCCTTTCTCAGACTCGTTCTGTCATTATGGGGGACAACAATCAGCAAATTGGCATTGCCACTGGCACCATTCCTCTTGCTCTTTCATCTGGCAAAATTGCTTCTCTCCATAATGTCCTCCACGTCCCTGGCTTACACAAGAATCTTCTCTCTGTTAGCAAATTCACTGATGATGGTTTTCATGTTTCTTTCACTGCAGATTCTTGCACTATTCAAGATACCCACCATACTCCAATTTTAAATGGATCTCGATCTGGTAACCTCTATCTCATTCACAATCCTTCTTCTCCAATTGAGACCACCTGTTTTGTTGCTGCTCCTCCAGATCGACATTCCCTTTGGCACCACAGATATAGCCACATTAGCCCAGCCCGTTTAAAATTACTTCAATCCCGTGGCATCATCCCACCCAATTCCCTACCAGAACATCCCTCTCCATGCAATGCCTGTCTCCAAGGAAAAATAACTCGTTCCTCCTTTCCTTCTTCTTCCAGCCATGCTCCACATCGTCTTGCTCTTATCCATGTTGACCTTTGTGGCCCCTTTCGCACCCCTACTTTTGCAGGTGCCAAATACTTGATGGTGCTTCTGGATGACCATACACGAAAATTGTTCATCTATCTTCTCCGACGCAAGAGTGATGCCTTCCACTCATTTATCCAGTTTAGTACTTATGTTGAAAGAGCTACAGGAGATACTATTCTTGCAGTTCGAAGTGATGGTGGCGGCGAATTTTGTTCAAATCTTTTTCAAGCATATTATTCTTCAAGAGGTATTCGTCATGAAATCAGTGCTCCTTATACTCCTGAGCATAACGGGCGTGCTGAACGTGTTAATCGATCTCTCTTGGAGATGACAAGAACTCTGTTGATAGCCATGCATGTGCCTCTTCAGTTTTGGGGTGAAGCAGTCTCCACTGCAGCATATATTCTCAACCGGACTCCTCACAGCAGTATTCAAAATCAGATTCCTGAAGCAATCTGGACTGGTATGCCAATTTCCACTTCCCATTTTCGAGTTTTCGGATGTCGTGCTTTTGCCCATATTCCTTCTAACCATCGTTCAAAATTAGACCCAAAAGCTACTTCTTGCATGTTTATTGGCTATTGCCTGGACCGTAAAGCCTACAGGCTCTTCAATTTGCAGACTCATCGGCTTCAAATCAGTGCTCATGTTCGCTTCAATGAATTTGAAGCTTGCCATTCCACTCCATTACCTTCAGATCTTGTCTTTGTTGATCTTGAAGATCCTCTCCTCCTTGTTCCCGCTGTACCATTTCATTCACCCTCCACTTCTGATACACCTCCTTCTCCTCCATCTCCACCCCCTTCCATTTTGCCTCCTAGTTCCTCCACTCCCATCTCACCTCCATCTTCCCAACCAAGACCAATTCGGCACCGGCGTCCCCCTGCATGGGCTACCAATTACTCTTTTGCCTCCAATGATTTGCCCATTGAACCCCTTTCTCACACTGATGCACTGCAGAGTCCTTTCAAACATGATTGGCTCCAAGCCATGGAGCTTGAATTAGCCTCGATTCATACTGCTGGCACTTGGGAATTAGTTCCCCGTCCACAAAATCGGCCTGTTGTCTCCAGCAAATGGGTTTTCAAATTAAAATTGAATGCAGATGGTACAATTCAACGTTTCAAGGCTAGGCTTGTTGCTCGTGGCTTCACTCAGATTCAAGGATTGGATTATAAAGAGACATATGCACCCGTTGTCAAAATGGCCTCTGTTCGCAGCATTCTTGCTTATGCCACTCACAATCAGTTCTTTATTCATCAGATGGATTTCAATAATGCTTTTCTCAATGGCGACCTGCGTGAAGAAGTATTTTTGGAGCAACCCCCTGGATTTATTTCATCTAAATTCCCTGATCACGTCTGCAGATTGCACAAGGCTCTCTATGGCCTCCGCCAAGCTTCACGGGCATGTTATGAAAAATTGGATTCTGCTCTTCTCCTGCTTCAATTTCAACGCTCTGAGGCAGATCATAGTGTCTATTTCAAGACCTCTCCTCGTCCACTTATTCTTCTTTGCTACGTGGATGACCTTATTCTTGTTGCAGCATGTCAAAATGATTTAGCCGACCTCAAACATCAGCTCAAAACTCAGTTCCTCATGAAAGATCTTGGGCCTCTCCATTATTTCCTTGGCCTGGAGGCCCATTATGACCAATCCCAAGGCATCCTCCATCTCACTCAACAAAAATACCTCTCTGATATTCTCCGTTCTTATGACTTATCTTCCTGCAATCCAGTTTCCACCCCTCTCGAATTTGGCCTCTCATTCCTCCCTACCGATCGTCCCTGCACTACTGCCAATCAATACTTCCTTTCCCACTATCGACATATCATTGGCAAGATAAACTTTGCTGCCACGTCCACCCGACCTGACTTGGCTTTCCCTGTTTGCAAACTCTCCCAATTTGTCCAAGATCCAAGAAATTCTCATTGCGCTGCTCTCAAACGCGTCCTTCGTTACATTGCTGGAACACTCACTCAGGGACTTACTTTTACTTCAAAAGGTAATCCAGATCTCATTGGCTTTTCTGACGCAGACTGGGCTGGGGATCATCATGATCGAAAATCCACGTCTGGCTTCATATTTCTTCTTGCAAATGGTGCAGTCAGCTGGAGTAGTTCCAAACAGAAATGTGTCGCCCTCTCTAGTACTGAAGCTGAATACGTCTCCATCTCCCATGCATCCCGTGAAGCAATCTGGCTCCATCGCCTTTGTTCAGAACTTGGCATCCCCATCTCTTCTCCTGTCTCCCTCCATGTTGACAACCAAGGGGCCATTGCTATCTCTCACAATCCCGTCATGCACAAACGCATGAAGCATATTGACATCCAGTACCACTTCATTCGAGATCTGATTGAGCAAGGCTTCCTCACCCTCTCTTATTGTTCCACTGATAAAATGCCTGCCGACATGATGACCAAAGCCCTTGCCAAACCAAAACTTGAATACTGCAAACACAGGATTCTCCTCGATTCTACGCTGTCACTGAGGGGGGGTGTTACAGATACAGTTCCACCGAGAATCTCGGAGAGTTAAGGCCACTACTCCACTCTGCCACGTTTCCTAACCGTGCAACAGAATCTGTACTATAAGTACAGATCCAGAAGATGCAGAAGATCACCAAGTGTCCGCATTATTTCGTCAACAAGTTTCTTTCTTTGTTCTCTGTTTTCTATCACCTGAAGCTTAGCGCTCAGGCTCTGTTGTATTCTTCCTTGAGATTAATATATTGCTTCTCATCAGAACCTAGAGGAAGAGCTGTGCTGGACGATTGAAGTTTATCAAATCCAAAGCTTCTGCACACTAGGGCATTTGCGAATCCGCCATGAGGATATCCCACTCAAATCCGAGCTTTTGGGCATGGCATAAAATAAGAAACAACACAAGAAATCTTTCCTATAGATCTCTTCTTCCTTTATGTTAAATTGCATGCTATCTCTTCTTCCGGTTGCCAGCTAAGAAACGGTTTACATGCCGTATAATTCTGTGCTGTTCTGCATGCATGTACATCTGCTTCAGGCTTCCAACAAGGAAATCAACGATAGAATCGGTTCTTACATTTGGCAAAATGAGTAGAGGTTATTAACTTTTATGGCTTATTCATGTGCCGTATTGCAAGAATGGTGGAGCTTGGAGCTCACAAGATGGGTTTCGATCCAACTAATGATGTTTTTCTAGAAAAGGCTTATCTATAGAAGGACAAGATTATATACGAGTGACCAATTATATGAGGCTGCAGCATATCACTGTAGTATCTACAGCCCTAGGGCAAGAATGATGTTTGATCACGGCTTACTCCTGTGCCCTGTTTTTGCTAATGCTGTGGAGTCTGGAGCTCAGATGACAGAAAGTGTTCCAGCCCACCTGTCTTCAGAATCAAATAGATGTTATTCTACCTCAGCCAGTATGCTACAATGTTTCCATAATTATCTGCACGTACTCTATATGGGTTTTTAGTGTGTTGCTTTAACGATGGTGTAGCAGTTCGGTGTGGATTCTTGCCTCAGAGCTCAAATCGGTAAGGTCTTTCCAAATTTTGATGATTCCAGGGCCTTTCATGCAGATTCTAAGACTCCATATTGGGGGATTTGTTTTATTCTTATCAGGCCTCAAATATGGCCTATATAAGGACGGAATTATTAGTTGTAATTGAAAATGGCCATTAGGTAAGCAGATTATGTTGTCTATGCTGTTGTTTGTCTATAGTATATCATGCAGCAACACTTATAAATACAAGTTATAATGTTGCTATTTCTTAACCATGCAGTCAAATCACGTTCTTCACATATGCGGACTACACTCTGAATGCATAGATATTAAACCTGTAATATGACAAACTAGGCATAAAGGTAATATTGCTACATCTAAGCTTTTGAATTGATGGCATTATTTAGGATTTATGTTTTAGATTCTACCAGTTGCAGAAGTTCTCATGTATATTAGAAATGTTTGAACAGTGGCAGTCCTTGCAGCTACTGGCAAAAGTTTTTCCAAGGAGAACGACTCTTCTGTGCTGTGCTACACAGCCACAGTGATGGGCTTATATTTAAAGGGTTACTTACTTGAAGATGAAGGCATAGACAATGGATTTGAAGGTGGAGCTGTGGGCTTTGGTAAGTAGACAATGTTAATTTTTAGCATTAATGAAACATTTTTTAATCCTACCATAAAAGTGCAGTAGATAATCTGATATATATAGTCAAAAAATGCGTGATAAATATATTTCAAATACAAGTCTATGTATGTGGAAAGGTCTTCTAATACTTTCTGGAATTAGCTCACATGTACTTCAACCAGTTCGAAACATAAATGGGCTTTTTAGGATTCCCAACAAACGTTTAGTTTATTTTCTATTGTATTTTATCACTGCGTTTTACGTATAGTACAGACTTGAAATATCAAGTGATGCCTGTTAATAGGTCTTATCTGATACGAAATTCTTTTAACACATGACATTTGGAGCAGGTGCTTCCAAGGCCTATCTATGCTTTTTGTACATTTTAGGAATTTGCCATGGAAATCTGCCAATATACTTCCTTCTCTGCTTTCACCATTTGGACTTCTTGGACAACATTATTCTGGCATGCTCAATAAATATTAAGTTCAATCGGGTCACACTAATGGAATGAGTGTTGGTGTATAAGAAAGTTTATTTGCGTCGAATGAGGGATTAATTCTATGGATGATTTTGGTGGTATGAGCTATAAGCGCTTAAACTAAGCTCTATAGTGGCCCCGTGCCTTCATGCTCTATTACCAAGCATACAAAGATGTGTCGCATAACAAGTAAAAATATTGCGCATTGTTACATTGTTCCGATCCAATCACCAAACCTGAGTGGTGCTTTTAAATCTTTTTAAGGATGGGTGAGAGAATGTCATGTTATTATCCATTAGTAGAGTTGACAAGGGCAACTAATTGAGATATTCAAGGTGTCTACAATAGAAATGATAAGCTTTGAATTTGGTATGTGCCCACTAGATTAAGGCATGTATGCCACATAGATATGCTGTTGGATCTTGATGTGCAAGCTCCATTTCACATAACATTATCGTCTCTTTTGTTCCTAGAATTTTAAGGTGCAAGAATGGCCCTTGCAAATATGCTAGAGGACAAGTCGTGTAATAATAAGCAAAAATCATGCAAATCATCACTATAAGCAATTATTCTCATGAAAACAAATGGGAGTATTGGCGTTCCATTTATTTGTTTGTCCATTGCAATAACCATGTCTGCTATGTAAACTTTTACAATGTTAACATCATTCATACCTAGCAAACAATAATGATTTCTAGCCATGTTTTTGATCATGCTACAAAGGCCCAAAGCACCATTTTGGAGATCCCACTACATTTTCGCAAATGAGTTCATAGTCTTCATTGGCTCAATCCCAATCAGCATTAGAGACAATGATCCCCAATAAGCACTATATACATTTCATTGCCCTCTAACCAACATAGTGAACATCGCCCTCAAAACAAATTTACTTCCATTCCATTACTCCAACTTCCTATTACGAATAATAAGTTCACAACCATCATTTCCAGTTATCAATTATCATACATTTCATTGAACTAACACCTCTAAAACGCATTTTCCAACAATCAACACAAATAAAAATCAAGTAGAACTACACACAATACCAATAAAAACATTGTTACAAAACCATCTTGACAAAGGACTACCAAATAAACCTCTAATAAGGTCACGACATAATATGGTCCAACATTAGACACTAACAACAATACTGCTATTGAATACTAATTATTGATGCTAACTATGTGCCATTCTAAAAGCACACATCATACCTAACTAACATGAGATTATGTTAGGTAAACTTCTTTATAAAATGTGTGCACCGATAAACTTTTGCATCATTTCAAAAAAAAGAACAAAATCTAGAGTTGGCATGTAGATTGCAGTAAGTTGAATAATGTGTTTCAATCGCTAATGTTAACTCGGCACCAATACTAGTTTCTCGTGGATATAAGTTTCTAGGTTTCTTTTCATCCTCCTCGGCCGAGGAGGAGGTTGCCTCTACATTGCCCTAACCATTGTCCTAACCATCCTGTTCTCATTTAATCGGTTTTCCACCATCAGCAGCCACATGTTTCATTAGGATTCGCAAAGCTCTTCAAGAGTCATCTTACTTCATGTGTAGATCTATTTTATGGAGCTTTATATAGACTATTGCATAGGCTGACTCTCCCTTTATTGTTTCCACCCAATCTAGAGGACATCAATTCCAAGTAAAATCTCTGCTTATAAGACACCTTTTAGTGCCATTAGCCAAAACGAGAACTCTCGATTCCGTGATAAAAATCCCCTGCCTATAAGATCTTTTTAGTGCTATGTATTGAAGAAGATGAACCAGTTATGCACTCCGCTTATATGTTCACGTCCACACCGAGGATGTTGCCGCAAGAGCTCCAATTGAAGTCCGCTAATAGAAGAGGTCTCTATGAGTATTTCGTCCGGTCAAGAATCCCTCTTCATGGCTGATGCCCCTCCTTCTTTCTTTGTTCATCTTTTCTCCTCGCATTGTTTCAAGAATTCGAGGCCTCTAAATGCAACCCGCCCCTAATTCTCAGAGGATTGTCAACTGTTTTCAAAATAATGCGTAGTCCTTTGATTAGGGAAGCAAGCAAGTTTCGGTCCCATTCCGCTTTGGATTCTTTTGCCAATATTGATAGAAAGCAAAGTAGAAGCCTTCAAAAGTTGGATCTAGGAGGGAGCTTGATATTTCTAAGGAGGTAATCTTCATTTTCTTATTTATTGGATTTATGTTTTAGTTTCAAAACAATTTTACGCGGCTAGACTCCAAAACGACAATTTCATCTGCTTGTTCTTTGTAGGATTTTAGGCTTTGGCGCATGATGCATTTTATATCATACAAGAGCTTCAATGACCTATCATGATAGAGATTAATTCATACTTGAACGAACATTAATTGCTTATCCTGACAACTAAAGCAGCAACCCTTAGCTTGTATTCTTCATATGGATATGCTTGGTAATGGTCCTTTTCATTGAATAGGGAAGAGAAATATAATAAAATGTAGCAACATCCTGGTCATTGTTTCTGGGAAGAGGCCATGGTAGTGCTTTATATTGATACCTCATCCTCTAAAAGATGCTGACATAGTTTTTGTCTTGGCATATCCAGTGTATTCCTCGCAATAGATCTCGTCGTATCTCCTAGAGGTCGCCTGAGTGTATGTTGTAAAGATTTATATTATCCTGCAAGTTTCTATGGACTCATACCTATAGCATACTTTACCTAAAATAGCCCACCATCGGATGGGTCAGCCAAATATTCTAAACCTGTCTACTGTTAATCTAGCTTTACCAGATAGGTCTTGTAGGGCTCTTGCCCATCACATTTTGATCATGACATGTACTAAGTTAGTGAGCACACCTGAAACCATGTTACTTTCAAATTTATCTGCTTTTGTAGTAGAAATCGGCATGCCTATACACTTACAGATCTCAAATTGCAGTTTATGATATCAAACTGTTGCAATAGGACATCAGCTACTTCGCATCCATCTTGCATTTCAATCAATTAGTAAACTTTAAAACTATATGAGAGAGGACTAGACTATAAATTGTCTTCAAATTCTTTTTGCAATAACTCAGATTCGAGCAAGTTCATCTTCTTATCATTTGATAGAAAGCATAATTAAGTAAATGATCTCTCAAAGAGTTACCCCATGAACATATGATTTTATACCAAATAGTATCCCATTTAGAAGAATCTGAAGCATGGAATAAAATAATGGCTAAGGTTAGCCAAATGGCTATTTTGTAGCAGTTTTGCCAAGAAAAACGGCTAAAGTAAATGGAAAAAATGCCAAAAAAAAAGAAAATTTTAGCCCAATTTTTTGGCCGCCAAGTGAGTTTTTAGGTTTTTGAACATGTTCATGTATGTTTGTGTCTTGATTTATGTATTTACAATAAATTCAATGTGTTTGCCAAAATGCTTGGATTTTTTTAAATTACTATAGCGTGTGATGGCTAATATTTGCCTTTCCATTTTGTGAAAGTTTAGCCAAAAGAAAGAAACTGTGATAGAGAAAAACCATTTAGTTTAGCCAAGTGTTAGAAACTTCTAGCCCCAATTTGAAGGTAGTTTAGCTAAACCTATTTTGGCTACACTAAAATATAGGAGTAGTAATTTATTCCATGATCTGAAGGCTTATACTTCTTCCATGTGGATGAGTGCAAACTAAGTACTTGTCCTCTGTTTATGGCACTGTCCGCAAGACTTTATGTTTAATAGCCTGTTTGAAAGTTGCATAACCTTGCCTTGAGCATGCCTCCAGATTCATATGTTTATATTTAAAGAATTAAGGTGCCTTTCAAGGGTCAAATTTGAGTCTAGCCTTAAAACATGTCTATCCATGTTACACATGCCTAATTTTCTCCTTTCCTGCAAGTTGGAATCTTTATTGTGTCTTTCTCTAGGGTTTGCTTGTCATGATATACTGTGTGATGCACACTGGCACACAAAATGTTCCTGGACGAAGTATTGGCTGCTCAGGAAATCGAAGATTGATAATGTGATTTGAAATATTTGACTTGCTTTGTAGAGATCTGTGTTTCATGAAAGGAAATCTTTGATGTTTTTAGTTTTGAAAAGGTTCGGATAAGAATACAGTACATTAACGTCTATTTTCGTGGCAAAATATATGCAACACTATTCTCCTTATTCTCTTATTTCGTTTTGGTTTTGACATAAGCATTTGGCATGATGTCTTCTTTGCAAAAAAATGATATAATATTTGGGTTGTTCATGTTCACAAGCAAGTCAGTGGGAGTTTCTCAACATGCCAACTGGTGCTTTCCAAAAGAATCTTATATTATAACTAGTAACAGTGCCCAGCGTTGCTGGCCATAATTTCTTTCCTGAGATTTGTTTCAAATTCCCCTTTTGACTCTTCTTGGTTTGAAATTTAATGCTATAGGGTCTAATACCAAACCTTGCATGCTTTCCATAATCCCACCACCTTGTGCAATTAAGGTTCTTAAAGGATCTTTTTAGTTTTTTTTTAAGGATTGGAGAAGGCTTTAAATATTGGGGTGATTTAAAATAGTTTTGCATTTTGGTGAGAGACTCGTCTGGAGGGGGAAAACCGGCCGATCAAAAGAGAACTTCTATAAGATGATGAGCAAGGTGTGACTGCCACTATAAATTTGACATATATCGAATGAGCATCAGAAAAAGCAATATTAGGTCTAACAATAGAAAATAAGAAACCAAACTTCCAAAGGTAATTGTTAAGGAAAAAGCAAGGCCAAGATGTTAAGAAGCCTAAATGTATTAAAGTGGTTACGAAGGAAACCTAGGGGAGGACCGAAAGAAATGAAAACAAATAAACCCTAGGAACAATTTGGAAAAATAAAACTTGAAATGAAAATAAAAGACATCATAACGTGCATAAACTATAGAGAGCAAAAATAATAATCGAAGGAAAGCCAGTAATGAAGTGTGCTACAATAAGCTCAAATCCGCAACCCACACTGGCCGTAAAGATCGAATTGTAACTAAATGGTAACTTAAAAGAAAGTTAATAGAAAGAAACCATGGCAAAAAAAACTAAACTAATAGAAAGAAATCATGGTAAATAAAAGGAATAGAAGAAAACATGGCAAATAAATAAAAGCAATAAGAAGACATGTTAAAGGGATTCAGGCGATTGGAAGACTCGAACCTTTGTCACCAAGATAACAGGGAAAGACTTCAACAATTACGCCTAACCAAATTATAACTATTAATACACAATTCATAATTAATATAACCCGTTAGATGCTATGAATAGACAACAGCACAGATGGCAGCCGGAAGCAAGAACGACCGGCATTTAAAGTGAAGAGAGAGGAACCACGCATAAAAGCAGATCGTATGAATAAGATTCATGCCCGACGACCAGAATCGACTAGTAAGGAAGATCGATTCATAGAAGGGAAGCAACCCATTTTTCCATACGTATGGGAGCAAAGGGGAAAAATAATGTTTATCGCAGATCGATCCAAAGAAAACGCTGAGCCTAAGTTAGATGATTCTAAAAGAACTCCTAAGAGTAAGAAGAGTAAGGAATAATTATAGACAAGAACTACTCTCGCGGGAAGAGAAAACATCGTAAGAAGAGATATAAAGGATGGTGAAGGGGGAAAACTGCACGAACAGCCCAAAAGACCCTCAAAGCCTATGCTAAAGAAGAACCGAGCCTAAAAAGGCTGCCAAAGAGGAGGATCTCGAGAAAAAATAAGAAAAGGCAACACCAAAACGTAGCGACCCTATCCAAGACAATACGGTGATCTAAGAAGCAATAAGGAAAAGCAAGAAGAAAAGCACATACCGGATTTTACAAAAAAAATCAATCCCATCCTACTCTAACCAGAGACGCATTAAACACGAGGCTAAACAAAAGCAAAAACTAAGCAAAACTAAGCAAAAACATAGCCGCTTGGAAAATAAATGTACTCCTCGCAGATGACTACAACTGGCAAGAGAACCGAAGGAAGATAACGAGGGAACCGGAGATCAAAAACCCGCCGCGGAGATAGATAGGCATATCTTCATCACAAAGAAGGTACAAACACTTTGAAAAATATCCAAAGGCCATCGACCACACCACCCCAATCGACTCACCCACCAATAATAATACAAGGGAACCCCGCCCATAGGAACACAACCCAAGCCCCTTTAAGATGGCGAAAATAAGGGTAATAGTAATCGTAAGGAAGTTTATCACTGATGTGAAATTCACTTTCGGTTTTCGAGAAAACTTTATCGATAAACTCGTTCATACTCCAAGGAAAAGCTCCCAAGCATCAGTGGGATTTGATGAAATTCTTTGAGAAGCACAAGATGGAGGTCGTGAATAAGATTTATCCTCTCGAACTCCAACACGAGTCTTAAGAAAGAAACAAATGTCCATGATCACCAAAACCTAAGGTAAAAAGAAAACGACAAATGCATTAGATATTAGAATAGAATAGGAGGGAAGTAACTCAAAAGTTCGAGTTCCTGAAACAACATAAAAGAAGCATCGTGAATTGTAAATATAGTTTAATACTGCTCTCTACGGGCTCCCTCACTAAGGCTGGATCCATAATAAATCACAATCCTTCAATAATAGAAGGGTTATCACGCTGAAATAATGCTACATAACATCACATTTAAACAACATA
Source organism: Isoetes taiwanensis (assembly GCA_021234155.1). Lineage (NCBI taxonomy): Eukaryota > Viridiplantae > Streptophyta > Lycopodiopsida > Isoetales > Isoetaceae > Isoetes > Isoetes taiwanensis. Next base: position 744,693 of record JAJEKV010000148.1, on the reverse strand, counting down.
ACCTCTCAAATACAGGCTGGTCACGCTGAGCTAATGCTGGGATATAGAACTGCAATCAATTGAAAATACGAATAAACAACTTAGGGTGGGAGGAGGAACTCTGAGACCAAAATCATGAAGACATAATGGAGAAAAGAGCCCTAAAACGAGTATATAGCTCCTCGTCTCTCCTAAATATGTATCCGACTTGTCGACCCAAGACGATCAGGTGTGTGTGTGTGTGTGTGTGTGTGTAGGCAGTGTGTGTGTGTGTGTGTGTGTGTGTGTGTGTAGGTGTGTGTGTGTGTGTGTGTGTGTGTGTGTGTGTGTGTTTTTTTATTAGTTAGATTTAATGGGTCCATTTGGTACTCTAGAAGATTTGAGGGGTCCGTATTGGCTTAGAAGTACCCTAAAGCAATTTGTTATAATGCTACGCACTTGGATTACTGATGTTTCAAATAACTTGGGATGTAATGGGGAGGACCTTTTGGATAAATATTGCGTAAATGGGACGTGAACATTTTCTGGAAGATATTGCATTCGATGCTTTTGAGACTAAGGGGTAACACTTGAATTATTGGTGACTTGAGATTAATGCTTTTAGGGTTAATACTGCTTTAACAGTATGGTTTGTTACATTCAACATTTCCTGAATCGTAATATATTTTCTGCTTGAAGATTTAAAACTGTCGTGGTGCTCGAGCAGCACAAAGATGGCATATACTGAGGCGACTATATGGACTTGGTAATATTCTGCACCTATCTGGAAATGTCGGTAGTATGCCAGCTTGGCATATTTAGGGTTTTCAGGGTAAAAATAAATAAGATAAAATCGATGTACATTGTGCGTTGTTGCTGCTATGAGCAGAGGCTTGCTATGCCGGTCTGAAGGAAAATATACAAACTCCATTCGGATGCGCTGACGGAGTGATAGCTATGCTTGATAAGAATCTGGAGACTGGGAACGGCATAAACACTAGAAGAGATAATTCTCTATTGCTCCTCATCGTGGTCGCGATAAATGTTGGCTTCGCCCAAGAAGGGAGAGGGATGCCGATTCCACACAAAAGATTGCAACAATATTCCATCCGGATCAACTCGGCCCTAATCAGTTGGGATTTGTGTCTATTTTCCTTAACTAATTACTATATCCGTGTAATAGCATATTTGATCAATAAACCTTATATTCATGAATTGTCTCATTTCATTCGTTCTACTTGGTTTCTACTTTTCTGTAATCATATGCATTTGGCTGCTTACCATTAAGCACATAGGGTGGGTGCTTCATTGATATGTTTGTCTACAGCAAGTGTCTAAGCAATGACTGGCTGGTAAATTGCTCTAATATGTAATAACAGTGATATAAGCGTAAGATGTTTAGCTTGGTAGATCTGAGCAACATTGCACCATCAGAGCATTATCTGTGGCTTGGGATATAGTTAAATTGACTCAGAAGGCATAGCCATGTGACATAACCTTTGGTTTAATCTAAGACTCTTTAGCAAAGCACTAATTCACCGCGAATCATTTAATCAAGTAAAACATATTGGTTAATTGAACAACAGATTCGGGACTATATGGCTTTATACCTGATGGGCTGGTTTACATGCATGTACCGCTTTAGTGCTATTGCTCATTACACCGCATCTAAGGCTCGACCGAAGTTTAACTAGGTTTAACTCAGAAGCGTACGGCCCATAAACGTTTTTGTATTAACCGGGCAGATTGCATGTATTGCTTGTTGAATCTTTGGATTATACAATGTCAACTAGGCTTTATGCTAAAGCAAAAACATGCCATCCATGGCGCGGTGTATCCTCACGGTATGTTATGCGAACATTGAGCAAGGCAAAATTTGTTAACATGTGTATTTGTAAGTGACTAATGTGCTTTTTGAAAAATTGCAGACTGAAACTTGTTAGCAGGGAATTTCACTACATGAGTTAGAAGTCTATATTTCATGTCTATATAGATATTCAACTTCTAGCTTCAGATGTAACAATAAGAGCTAGATGCAGATCTAATAAATAGATAATCATGCATGTTGCTGCCGCCAATTTAAATTGGGTATGGCCAGCGGATTAGAACTAGGGCCAAGATAGCCACTCAAGTAGTATATGGCTAATTCTAGCACTTTTAATCAGCTAGCTCTTTGGATATATAGGCACATTACACAGCCATGAACTCGGCCAGGGGCCTACTCGGTCTACACAATGATAAAATTCCGCTATCAGCTAGTATGAGCTTATTGCCGCAAAGACTTAGGATCTAATTAAGGTATAATTGAAATATCTTAGTGTGGTATAGACTTTGAACAGGTTTGAACAGCTTTGGGCATTTGCCTTAATACATTCCATTAGAACATATCTGGTTTTCACATTCTAATGGTGTTGTTTTGGATTCTGTTTTGCTATTTTGTTTGTTTACATAGCAGTGTGAAGGGGGATGACCCCAAAAGATCCCATGACACCTGCTACCATGTACAAGGCAACCATTTCTAATGCTTATTTTTTGTAATGTTATGCAGTACAGATCTTTGCTCATTGTTATGTATTCTTTAAAAAGTGGAAGCTGGATAAAGACAAAAAATTCATATTGGAAGATTGGAAATAAAGCGGAAAATACACTCGTGGAGCTACAATGAATTATTCCGTTTGTATTGGTTTGATTTTCATAGTATTCAAGAGTGGAAAGTTTGATAGTAATTAGATGTACATCTAACTATTTTGCTTTGGAAAAGTCATATGGAAAGGAAAATTTTACATTGCTGAATATTTGTTTAACACTTGGCATTGGATATATGGATTAGTCTTTTTTAGCGCATTAAGGAAGAACAAAGTAACATAGTCTGGGCCTAAGGTTAGTACTACACTGACTCAAACTTAGGGTCGCTATTGTATCGAAGCTGGTTCCGTAAAGGTCTAACAAGATAAAAGTCCGGAGACAGATTTAAAGGTTTTTTTTCTTTAACCTGGGCCATTGGTTATACCAGTTAACCTTGACTATGTTGCATAAAATTCAGGTGAAATTATATCATGCTAATCATGCATATTTTGCCTGATAGCCAGGAAAAGACAGATGAGGGAGAGAGGAGATCAATGATCTATGATATTTGAAAATAATGCATGAGGGCAGAAAAGTCATGATTCACATGACAATAAGCATTGGCTAAAAACTATGGAAGGTCTATTGACTGAAAATCCTTTACCCATTCGATATAGTGTATTAGATCATATGGTCAAGCCTTCGCGACTGATGAGTATATTATTCGTATCAGGTACCGCGAAGTGTTGTGGACATTGAAGGGCACATTGAATGTACTGAGCAAAAATGGTAAGGCTTTGAACGACATCAAAGGACTTGTACTCAGCATTCTACAGAATGAGGTATTTCCAGTTAGACATTTATGATAAGAATAAAATATGCATGAGCAAAGCACCAAGGCAGAATTGCCAGTCCCATCTCACTCTGCCGCCATGAAACTGTTCCCACCCAATCCCACCCAATCTGCGATGCTGCGGCCTTTCTAATAGTCAGACTTAACGGGTCCACCTTGGCACTCCAGAAGATCTGGAGCCGTATTTCAGAAGCAATCCTGCCAAATTTGTCATGACGCCACCACCTCGATCACCCATGCTCAAACAACCTGGGATGCAATGTATTAACCCTCAAAAATACCGCGAAACGGGACGAACATCGGAAACATTACCGCATCCCACGCTTCGGAGACCAAGGGCAACACCTGAATCATTGCGACCTGGAGATCAACGCTTTGTGTCAATAACGGCCAACGCGATGGCCTGTTTCATCCAACACTCTAACCCAACATACTTCTGGAACATCTATCACTCACCATCTTTGAAGCAACCCATCGGCGCCCTAAGCCAATGTTATCGCTATAATACACCTATGTTTACCATACGGACCTGGCAATGTTCCAATCCATCCCGAAACGCCTGCGAGTACCGTAACCGGCTACTTCCAGGCCTTCGCAAAACAAACAAGACAAAACCCATGCAATACCGTTGCCGCCTGGGCTTATTTATACCTGCCATGCCCACCGGCTGAAAACAACATACAAACCCATCCTGACGCCCAATCTTGATGACAGCTTCTCATGCCTGATACAACCGACCCGACCACGACGTCTCTACAAAAACGACATAAATACTCTGGGCTCGTCTCATGTCCACGCCGCCGAGCCTCAACAACCCGCGCTCCAAACAACCATAATAACCGAAGTAACGCCATTCACGCCAACGCCCACAATCAAGCCCCGAGATCTGTTCCAAACCCCTCTGACCTTCCTGGCCTGAAAACCTTAACGCCATGTGTCCAACACCAAACCCGCAATGCCTCCATAACCCCAACCAACCCCCGCACCAAGGTCCAAAATGATCCTTTAGCCTTTACGATCAGCAGTCAGCCTTCAAACACAAAGACTCTGCAACAGTCTCTGGCACTGCGTCTTTACGCATCAACAAAACGCAAACAACCCAACCGCCTATGCCGATTACTCCATTTGAAATAATCCAGTCACCTACCATTCCTGGAAGCCAAAACCCTAATCCCTATTAAGGTAAAAGGTCTTATAATGCTTGTTTGTTATGTGTGTAGGGTAAAACCTATGTTCTAATGCTAAGAACTACTTGAGTGTTATCTTTGAATTACGATTCCCCTTTGTGATTATTTCAAGAAGATTCTGCATGACCTTTTATTGCATGATTCAGGATGTTCTGGGCCGTTGTTTGGCAATATTGGGAACATTTTGTGGATGGAAACCATCACCGTACCCATTTTAACGAAACGATAGATGATAACGGAGTTTCGATCTCTCAGATGATCTGCTTTATGAGATGACGAGTTTTGATTTCAGATATGGATTTTTTCTTTTTGATCGAAAGATTTTTCGACGCCCGATGCTTTATGAAAGCGCTTTTTCTTTTCCTGGATTCTGAAAGCGATGATTTTTCGACGTGGATATGCCTTTATCGCGCGGATCGAGGAAATGCCTGATGAGCGCCATGAGTGTGCGCGATTTTCGACGCCGATGCCTTTTTCTTCGAGATGCTGATGCGCTGATGATGCCTATGACGCGCTTTGACGGAGAGTTTTGATAAAAAGCGCCTGATGAAAGCGGATGGATGACGCGCCGACGCCTAGGAGTTTCGATGCTCTTTCCGGATTTTTTCTGATGATCCTTTTTCCATGTCGACGACTTTCCATTTTCGAAGACTTCGACCGATGACCTTTTTTCACATTCCCACCTCTTTTCCCTTTTCCTCTTTTCGACCCATATTGCTCTTTATTTTTCGCTCTTTTCCCCCTTTTTCCCTTTTTCCATCTTTTCCCCTTTTCCTTTCCAATCTCTTTTTCCTCTTCTCGTATTAATTTTCTCCTCTTCCTCTTATCCCTCCTTTCCTCTGCGGTCCTTTCCCCTTTTCACTCCTTTTTCCTCTTTTCCTTCCCTTTCTATTTTTCCATTGTCCTTTTTCCCCTCCTCCACCATTCTTATCTCCCCTTTTCCTCCACAATCCTCTTTCATTCTCCTCGATTTTTCATAGTTCCTTTTTCTTCCTTTTCCTCCTTTTCCCCTTTCTTTCCCCGACTTTGTCCTCAATCTCCCTTTCATAGTGTCTTTTCTTCCCTTTTCAGGTTCTCCCTTCCTTTTCCTTTCTCTTCCCTTTCCTTTCATAGTGTTCTCCTTTTTCTCCCTTTTCCCTTTTCGTTCTTCCCCTCCGTCTTCCCTTTGTCTGCCTTTTGTCTCCACTTGTCTTTCCGTCTTCCCTTTCCTTGATCGCATTAATAACTATGGTGGTTGAAGATAACCTACTTCAAACGCTATCGGGACGATCCACCATCCAAATTTGATGCAAGATTAAACTTTATAACATAAAGATCGATAGTGCATGTACGCAAGTTTAATGTGATTTCCGTAAATGGAACTGAGGAGTTGTTAAATCGCGAACCCAATCCCCATAAAGATAGCTGTTCCGGAAACCAATGACGCCTTTTATCTGGCGAAAGATGTTGAACGCCAACAAGGCAAGATTTTAACGATCATCTCAACTAAATCTGATTATCTTATCCAAAATCGCCACCATAAGCATTTTATTGATCCATTATATTGACCAGCTTCACCTTTAATCGTCCATTTTCGCCGGAAATATTTATGAAAACGTAAAGCATTCAAATATTCGGCGTAAATGACCCATATTATGACAAAATCGTAGGCGTACTTGAAAAAAGCAGAAACTGCCCACACCGACATTCACGGACGACAACGAATCTGAAACAATGAAATTAAAGCTTTACGAAATAACAACAAGCAAGTTGTTAAAATCGATTTTTTCGAGTTCAAATCGCTACGGGCGTTGATTTGCATAAATAACGACATAATAGAACATAACCATAAAACGACCCGATCTATCGTCTCAAGGGCCAAGTTTGTCCTGAAAGATCCCGCCGATCATGAACAAACTACGTTCGATCCATATAAGATGGATTTCATAACATCAAAGCGGGATCGATACGGACGATCCATAACGACATCGTCAACCCCGGTTCTAATCTCGGTCCGCATGGTTCATCCGGTAATAGAACGCCATAATAACAACGAAGGACCGGTCGACTTTATTTACGTAATACCCACGCACACCAAAATTATATACCTACAAATTCATTGTAACAAACCGTAATAATAAAAATAATACCGCATACGACGAACCTCAGATAAAAGATAATTTGAGACCAAAACTTTTGTATCAGATAATATATCAAAGTTCCCTCGACTGATTTTTCCTTGCCAATCAACTGACGGTATCTTCGACCGTTTCCCCGGTTTATTTCTTGCAAGACTCAACAAAGCTGGCGGAAGTCATCTTTTGTCAAAATCTTTGAGGATGATAGATGCATATCCAATGATCGGATCGATTATTAACACTTTAGCCATCATCCATTACCGATTATGTTCTTCTTTATCCTTTCAATTTATCCATAAAGAAGTATTTCATTAAATACCTTTTACCTCGCTTCTGCTCTTAGTTTGTGGAATGAAGCATTTGTTGATCCCGATGGACGCACTTCGATGAGTTCCAGCACTACTTTCAACATCCCTCAGATATTTCTTTGCGTTCCATGGATGACCAAATTGTAATAAATCCAAACAAAGATCGGTTATTCGTCCAACATCTCCTCGATACGTAAACATTTGTAATGAACAAATACCGGTTAAGATACCATGACTTTCAAACGCTGTTTTAACGCTCTACATAGCACACCATTCAAATCAAAGACCAGCACTTTGAAGCTTCAAATCATTTCAAGCGAGAAATCAATAACGCATGATGAAAGAATGGAACAAACTGGCCAAGCGCTGATTTTTACGAATGATGTACGTCAACATAATCCGCATGTCGAAATTCCAATCGCCAGCCAGCTGATTTATAAGCTTTCCAGTTTGAAAATGCATGGATATCAAAAAGAAATATTGTCACCGATACCTTTTCGCCTTCATCATTCCCCGTATTCTCTTATCCCTTTATCTTTATTCCTCGACCGGCTTCCCGGCCTGCTAGAAGCACCAACCACATCAGCTTGAGATCCGATAGTGAACTACGCTTTGATAGTTCATTTTACTTAACCTGGCGGTGTTATCAGATTTGTCTCTGCTTCATCATCAGATCATCATCCTTGGCATTGTCATACCGGTCTATATTTTCGTGGCCAAGAATGTTCACATGTGCATGCTTCCATAGGTACTGGAGATCCGTTGCTCGGCCCATGCCTACTCATGAAGCTGGTGCCACGCACGCCCGGGTCTTCCTGCATTCTCCGCTCCTTAAGCAACCGGCGTATTTCGCCTTTAGAGCTAGAAGCTTTGTTTTTGCATCGCCGCCATTGGTCCCCTAGGGCTTCTCTACTTTCAAAGAAGAGGTCCAAAATTTCGCCTCGATCACTTCCGGAGACGACGCCCGGCATTTCCTTGGGTTAACTTCAAAGCTTCACCGGGATAACCTAACGGAAGTTCCCAACAGTTGTTCCCAATGGACAAAATGTTTCAATGAGATACCGGAAAGATCCATAGAGAACCTCAGTTTGTTTAGCTTCCCCTGTGAAGTTAGAGCTCATACTCTTAATGTGGCCCACAGAAGAACCGGGTCGCCCTCGCTTTCTCATCCTCCTCTTCCTCCTCTAACTTTCCACCTACCTTTGACAAAATTCTTCCCTTTGTCTTCTTGCTCCGTGATAGAAGACGCCAGACGCGCTCATCTAACTCCATAGCACCGCCATGCTAGTTTCTCCATCCGCTTTTCCCTTTAAGCCTTTCATATTCTTATCATCCATAATGGCTATCATAATAATAAGCACAGAGAAAGTTTACTTGCCGTACGTAAGTCAACGGCCCTTGGTTTCATCTATGAGGATCGCTCGTCGTATGACTTTCACGCATTCTAAGTCATTTTGCGACTTAGAGCATATGCATAGACATGTCTGGGAGGGGACATATAGTGACGATTGTAATGCATTGCCAGGCAACCATCGTGATATGTTGAAGAACGATATAGTCTTCTGCGACCATCCGCACCTCGGATTATCAAGCACGGCGTGATATCATGAGGACCTTCACCACTTCTCGCAAGCACAATTCTGAAACCGGACACTTGATAAAAATGTGGATTCCGGCTCTCCGGTCCGGCTTCACCAACGCTGAATTTTCGCTTTCAAGTCGATGCAACTTTTGTGTGAATTCCATCATCTTTGCAACGCTTCTTCAACTTCGCCGCTTGACAAAGTCCTTGACCAAAAATACATACTTTCTTTAGGGTCGCCGTTTGGAGACGCGATACTTTGCATTAGTCCTAACTGTAATAAATCTAATTACTCGATGTAAGCTCTTGCAATTCCTCACCAACCTTCTGAGCACTCTAATATTCTTCACCGCCGCGATGCATCTTCAAAGGATTCCATAGCCTTTGTTGCTGAGGTTTTCTCGTAAAGGATTTCCTTTCATTAACTATCCAAGACTCCAGATGAGTTCTCGATCTTCAACTCGGCCTTCTCATCTCTCAAGTATATATGGATATCAAAAAATTGATGTGTCAACAGAGGAAATCTTCCTCGCGGAATCCGGCAACTTCTTTCTCCACGTAGGCGCCCCGCACTATTCCATTTCTCCCATACGGATCCGGGCAAAACTATCTTGCATCCTTAAAGTACGCTTGGTTCTTCGACAAAGATCACCCCTTTTCTTATCTCCTTTTTTTTTTCTTTGATCCGTGCTCTTGGTCTTGTCCCAGATATAGTCTCCGGATTTGCGTCCTTTCCAAATAACTTGAATTCGCTTTTGACTCGCCCGTTCGTGGTAGGCATTGGTTTCCCATATTCAATCCACCGTCCCGAAAGCATGCCGGGTTGCTCTATATAGGATCGTAAAGGAATAACTTCGCTAGCTTTATAATCGCGGAATTCAAACAATCCTTCTAGTTTATAATCGCTACCATTTCATATAAGGCAAATCGCTACCAGCGCCGCATTTGCCTTCGCTAAATAGCAAAGGGTTTTGAAATAGTAGATGGTTCTAGTCGAATAAGCGCCGGGCGCGATTTTATATTAGAATACAAATTGCGCCGCGGTCAACTTGTATTCTATTTATAAAATCGCATAAAGGACGGTTTATTTGACGGAACGCCTACCATCCTGTGAACTCATTGTTTCTACTATGAAATCGCTACCGCGCGACATTTGGTAATAATACGTAAAAATAAAAATGTGGGAAGAGAATTACCTTGTATAGGAAAGTTTTTCCCATGTCATTTAGGAGGCGCTTATTTCGCTAGTTCGGCAGTGTTGTTGACCCGCTTCGCCAGAACCGGCAGCCGGCTGTATCATGCCTTATAGAACAACCGGACTCCCCAGAGGCCGTGTCTTCTTGATGAGAATCTTTCCGGGCCTCTATTGAATGCCGCCATCTATTATCATAAATGTAAGCGTTCACCAGCGAAGTCCTCCTCCAAATTTTGCTCCGTGATGATTACCTTTTTGTTCTCGTATCGTGAAGGCACTACATCTCGCGCAGTGCATTGGCACCGCCTCGATTTTCGACATCATGCCGCTCAATATCTCCAAGGAGCGTCGCTTTGTCATACTTCGATATAAATAGCTTTAGTGGACCTCAAAAGCCCGCCCACGCTTGACTGATGTGTGAAGCCGAGGCCCAAAGGGATACTTTGTCTACATTATTTCTTCGGGCTTTCCTCATTGCTCCAACTGCCCCCGGCCTTGTCATCGCCACTCTGTAAGGCCCGCCATTACTCGTAGTTTCCTCGCTTCTCTAGAGCTTTCAGCTTCTTTCCCTGTCCTTCACCGCCTCGTAGTAGACATCACCGGTGGCCTTCGCGGTTAATGGCTCGTCGGGTCAACAAGCCCTCGCGATATTCTATAGAGTCAATGGCTCGCCACCCCGCCCGTACCTAAATTTGAAGAGGTTATCGCCATGTCGCCCGGGATCTTAAAGCAGTCTCTGTAAGAGCTCGACCGCATCGATTGATCTTCTTTAGCCTTTTCTTATGTTTTGGCTCATTTCCAACCAGTACGTAACGTAAAGAATCGCCCCGCTTCACATGCAATAAGAATCGGCTTCTTCATTTGATCGCCTCTTAACCTTGACATGAATATGAGGTCTGGTTTCCCACTTTTGAATATCTCCACATACCATTCTCAATTTCTATAAGATCTTCTTTCTGGACATGGAGGTTCTACCTCGAAGCCTTTATTATTCCGTGACATGTATTCTAACGCTAATACATGCCGCGGTAGTCCAGAATGCGAACATCTTCTTCCTCGCCCTTTGCCTTTTCTCGGGATCAGAGGTCTCGCTTCTGTTGGTCCTCCTCTTTGATTGTCTTTGTGATCCCGCGGAAATTACAGCATACGGGTTAATCTTTTTATGCTCAAATAAATGCCGCTGCATACATATGTAACAAAAACACGCCATGCGCGATTGAAATGAATGCACAAAGAAGGCGCCGCTTTTGTCCTGGGCCAAAATGTAATAAATACGCGCTTTGGCGCTAAGCTTTTTAGGCGTGACCAAAGATAAAGAAACTAATGTAATGCTCTAATTAAATCGGCAATGTGGGCGTTTTTGTCCGAAATCAAAATGCTCAGGATTAATAACTAACTATAAAAATGCAACTTGCAGTAGAGTTGAATCTTCAATGAAAGCACACAACTAACTATAAAAACACAACTAGCTAATAATCGCTCGCCTAAGTATACAAGCTTCAAGCAAAGACATGTTGCACTGTAGGCACACATTAAGCATTTGTTTCATACATTTTGGGACATATGAACTCAAACATTAGAGGACACATGCTTCTTATTGATAATAACTTTACGTAAAAACATCCTTAAAAACCCAACAAAAAGGGACACAGAGATCAATTACGTAACAAAATGATCAATTCAATTGAGTATGCTTTTGTTGGATTTGTGTTTACGTGTTCAACAAAATTTCCGTGCTTTAGATTTGTGCTTTGGATCGCCGCTTCACCTCTACCAAATGCTTCAAGCCATGTGATCCTCTAGACGCCATTGAACTCGCGCGGATAGTATGAGATCAGATTTTGGTTTAAACTTATATGTATATGCTCATAATCTTGGTCACGATTTAAAACTGTGAATTCAAATTGCTGGCCCTTTTAAATTTATACCGTCTTAATTAACCGCCTGGCCCTACCGATGGCATAAATTTAAATTGTGTTTTTCTTTTAGTGCAATTTCAAGAACCATTAATTATTAATTTCAAGAAACGTGATATATGGCAATTCCATTACCACTCTAACCGGGCTACCTACTATCGAGCTCAAGAGTATTCCTACTATCGTAGCTCAAGATCATTCCTACTATCGAAGCCTAAGATCATTCCTACTTTCGTGAAATTTAAGAACAATCTTTCATCGAGCCTACAATCCCATCTCGACCGAGCCAGCCTTCAATCCTATCTGATGAACTATGGTGAGGTGGATTCCATTCAATGCATTCTCTTTGTTCTCTATTTTCGCCCTCTATTTTTCCAATGAATTCTCAAGGTTCTTTATCGTCGGAGAAGAATGCTATCTTTAACAAGAAACTTGAAATGAGTAGGCTTATGTAAAATCAAGATCCTAATCCAAATTCAATGTCATGGTGTCTCTTGGAACAGTTTCTCGTGAAGATTTCCATTATAAAATCGCAATTATGAAGATGAGGCTCTTTCCAAGAAGACATCCCGGCATGGTATACTAAGCGAGAAAGTGTGGGCACATTTGTAGTACGGCCAAAAGAACGTCCGAAAAGGTATGTATATTTGGATATTCAAAAAGAATATATCATATCGACCATAAGTGATGCGTTGTGAACTTTGAATTTTTGATGTCTTTAGCCGTTTATTTAACTCTACGAAACTACACATTAATGAAAATACATGTAGTTTGGGTTGGTCATACCGGGCCGGAGGGGCATCACAGATTCAATGTTTTCGACATTGCATATAAAAAATAATAAATCCAATGACAGAAAAAGTATAGTGCAAATTGGCGCGAGTTTGTATTCATATTCCAAAAGTTATGTACATTTCTTCGCGAAATGCGCCGTGCCAATTCTTTCTTATGGTATCTCTACAATATGTCACATGTGCCCACTTCATCCGCCCAATCCCGCAAGAAGTCCCACCGAACTACACCCTCGATATGACAGGATTCTCATCTTCCCCTCAAGGATGTCGCGAAGTCTCCAAACCAGAAAGTGTTGTATCGATCCCCGACACTATAAATCAAATCCTTGTACTTATTTGTTGGCATGAGCCTTACTAAGAGCATGAGGAGTCTGATATGTCCATAGATGCGATGGAAGTGTACCCATGGCCTCCGACACAGTCGCTCTAATGGATTCTCCAATCCCTTTGAACGCTTTGAATGACACTCAAGTAATATCTTGTGCCGTGGTCCAGAGTTGATGGTCGCCCAGTGGAACTAGAACCAGCTGTATTTGAAACCAGCCAAAGGTCCATGCATAAGGAAAAATCCATGGCACTAGAACGCAGAGAAAGTAATTAGCATGCATCTATTTCACACGCCACCAAGCGATTTGTATAGAGTCAGTATGAAATTGAAATGCTAACTAAAACGCTACCGGGCGCCGATTTGATTAACCTAGTGGAAAACGAATCCAAAATAGAAATGCCTAAGCCGCATTTCTCCCATTCCAACATATTATCTTAACAAATGTATACGTAATGCGTAATGCGTAATCTAAAATATGCTTTATTAGTTCATTGTTTGCCCATTGTTTTAGTTCATTATTTAGAGCAGATAGAGGAAGAGTTAGTGAAAGATCTATGATCTATGATCATAGATCATAGATCATAGAGCAAGATCATAGAGCGTGATATGATCTATGATCATTATTTACTTCATTATTTCAGATCATTAATTAGGAATGTGACAGAGGGAAGAGCTCGGTGAAATAGAATAACAACTTCATTATTTTAGATCATTAATTAGAACAGACAGAGGGAAGAGCTATGAAATAGAATAAGAGCAAGCATCATATAGGCAAGATCACGTAACAAGATCATAGAGCAGATATTCATTCATGTAAAAGTAACTCGATTAACCTGATTAAATTAACTGTGGTAATACCATAATCGATGCATGTAAAAGTAAACAACATGCTTTCTCTCAGAAAATAACTAAAAGAATGAGAGATACTAACCTATTTGTGTTCTGGTAATTCGAGACTGAGCCTTTTGACTGAAATAAAACCAAAAGATCGAAAACCAAAGTAATAGCAATGTAGAAGCCGCAGTAGCTTTTAATAATAAAACGTGCTATTCAAAGTCGAGATTGTACAGAGTCGAAAACCTTGGAGACCTCCGCTTTACAAACCTTGGAGCCGAAAACAACTTTGAGCCGAAACCCTCAAGCTCGGAAAGCCGAAGCTTAAAAGCATATAGAAGCCAGAGTTTAAAGAAGATAGAAGCCTAAAGCCCAGATTGATGCGCATAGAAGCTTCCAGAAGCAAATAGGAATCTGGATTGAAGGCATTGTTTTTGTCTAGATAGCCATTGAAGCAGATAGATAGCCGTAAAGCTCTCAAAGCTGATAGCCAAAAAAGCTCGAAAAGCAGAGAATGAAAAGCCTATTTAACGAAGTAGATAGATAGATCAAAGCAGACAGTCAAAAGCTCGAAGCAGATAGTCGAAAAGCTCGACGTAGTGCTTAAGCGGTGAGTTCGAAAAGTCAGCACCACAGAGTTCAAAGCCGCCACTGAAGTTTGAAGTCTCGAAAAGAGACGTAAAAGCTGGAAAAGTGTGGGAAAGGGATTGTAAATCGAAATAATAATCGCTTTAAAATTTCAGACTACCGTAATAACCTAAACATTTATTGCAAGGGAATATATATTATAAGATTTAAGGTTAATAGTTTTCAAGGTTTATAGTTATATATATTAAGGTTATCATTTTAAGTTCATAAATAAGGTTATAAGTTTAAAAGTTTATGAATTTGAATTTAGAAGTTTTAAGTTTTAGAAGTTTTAGCTAAGGTTATATTTATTGAAGGTTAGAAGTTTTAACCTTTACAACTTCTAACCTTAAAAGTGCTAACCTAAAGCCTTAAAGTTGTTTCGTTACAACATTAAAGGTTACATTATAAGTTAATATATTATAGGTTAACTTCTATTATTATTATAGATTGCTATTATAGGTTATTAAGGTTATTATTAAGGTTAACTTCTCATTTAAGAACATGTTAGAGATGTTATTTGGATATGCTAATCCTACTATAGGTTTTTATTCATTTTAGGTCAATGGCATGCAAAATGCTAAATCCCCAAGGCCCCCAATGATGGTGATCAAGGCAAAGAAAAATCCCCAACTAATGAAGATGACAAAGATGATGGGAAAGGAAAGGAAAAGACCGTAAAATGAAAAGGATGAAGATGACAAAGATGATGGCAAAGGAAAGGAAAAGACTCCTAAACAAAAAGGATGATGCCACGTGAAAGGAAATTGTACTTTATACTAGGTCGCATTGGAAAACAAAGGTCAAGATCCCCGCATGCATGCACGTAGAGGCGAGGGAGAAGGGATTATTGTTCTAGCAGATCCTATCAATGCAAAGTTGAATGATGAAAGATTAGAGGACAAGGTGTGGCAATCTCAAAATTATATGACAATTGGAAGGAAAAGGGTTCAGCAAACAAGAATGCCTAGCTTCTTGTGTGAAGTAACCAGAGGTTCCAACTATTAAGCTGTAATGGCCTAGGGACAAGATTCAATCGAGGGGAACTACACGCTTCCTATAGATGTAGAACCATTGTCAATAATGTTTACACAAGCAGCAAGAGGCCACTTCCAACTTTCAAACATTATCCCACCAAAAGATGTAAGTCGACATGATTGTTCTCCCAAGCCTCCGATGTGTTACAGAGGAAGTGAATGCTATTGGGCCTCCGATTAGAACAAACTGCCAATAGAAGAGATGGTGGGTAGCAAGAGCTACATATCAGAACATAAGTGTGATAGCGTGAGGAATTTCCATGTACACCTCATATTTGGCTATGCAATCTGTGATGAAAGATCAAAAGAAGAAAGATTCCCATTGAATGAAAGTGCGTTCAAAAGCATGGATGGCTATATATTGAATCTAACCTCTTCTTGGCAATAACCGCAAAAGAGACATGAAAATGGTAGTAAAATTGCATTGCATGTAGAACACCGGCCCGTAAGGCCTACCTCAAGAACTATAGTCAGAAAGGAAATATTATTTGAAAGATATGTGGATTTCAACGCAAAACATGCCACATAAGAGTAAGAAGGATGAACAAGGTAGAGTTATTGTTGAAAAAAGAGATTACATCCCATTGTACCCGTAAGAGCATATTAGAGCAGGGCCAAATGCATTGCTTCGAACTTGGAGTGGCCTCTATATCCCAAACCTCCCGCTTTTAGTAGGCTATGGAATAGGCATTTCAAGCATGTGACCATAGCAACTTCAAACAACTTTGCCAAGTGCAATTTATGCCGTCGGCGAGACACTAGATAAGACTGTGGCAACCAAGTCTAAGGGCAAAGATAAAAGGGAAACATATGAAGGACCATATGACGATCAACTATCATGTAGATCAACTTATTGGATGTGGGAGGACCTTATCCAAGAATGGAACTCAATAACTATCTATGTATTATACATGATAAAATGGACCAACAAGACTTGTTCCTCCACAATTCAAGTACATCCTAAGTCATGTGGAAGATCATACCTTGCGTGATTTCAATGATCGCGGCAATATCGCGACAAGGGCCCGTGAATGCATATGGCCATTTCAAATTTTAGAGTTGTGGAGTGATGGTCCAGATTTTCACATTGGGAGTATCATGAGGTGTTTAAGAAACTATGAGAAGGGCTACAATGGTCACCTACAGATCCTACAAATAGCCGTGCACTACATAGTGCATTGTTGGATGGAACCCCATTATATTGGAAAAGTTTAGCAAGGCAAGATTTTAGGAGGAATGGACCTAATGAACATGTTGAGCTTCAACATCTCGCAAGTTAAACGGGCCGAGATCCGGCCGAAAGTCTTCTTGCAACTAGATAATTGTGCTGGTCAAAATAAGAACGTGGATGTTTTCCTATCCCATTTACCGTGGGTGTTTTGAAAGAGTCAATTTGGGGTTCCTAATGCCCGACATACTCATGAGGATGTGGATGCATTGTTTGGAAAATATAGTCATGTATTGAGACAAATGCATAGCTACCAATCCTCTCCTGTGCTATTGGAAATATTTCATGGATGTACAAATCCATCTCCTATAGTAGGATCTATCATAGAAGAAGTGCCTCTGATTGGAAGAGTTTTGTGGATGGTTATGTTCTACATGGAAGGTCATTCTAGACCCTTCAATTCACTTTTGGGTGAGAGAAGGATTCAACTATGCAATGGAAAATGAGACCTTCGTGAGGAGAAGTGGAGAGGGTGGGGGCGTAATTTGGTGCGTGGATGCAAATGGCAAAGCCTATGATACCTCCCCGGGTCAACCAAAAGCTCTAAAACCAATCAATAAGTCAAGCAATTGGGATTGATCAAGGATGGCATCAATGACTACATCAAGCATTGGCAAACTAATTCCGTGATGAACAAATCGCGGCATTGATAGATTATTGGAAGAAGGTGATCAACTTGTTGGATGAGGCAGGACACATCCTCCTAAGAGCCGAAGAAGGGTGGTCTCTAAAAAGTAAGTGGAAAACATTACTGGTAATCGATTTAAGATGATGGGTACCATTAAAGTATCAGAAGGCATATGCTCCTCCCTCAACTGATAAACACTATGTTGGTCCTAAGAAGGATAGGCCAAAATATCTAGGCATGGACTTTATGAACCTCTAACGACGTGGAGTGCAAACTAATTTGTAGTAGTAAAACCGGGGCCAGATCTAGAGACCTATCCAGCAGGGTTGGATGGACTATCTCGATATTTGTAAAGAAGAAGGTGAGGCACTTCAATAAGGTGCGCTGTGGAATGGTGGTGTCCAAGACATCACGGAGTAATGTCACCGATAAAGAAAAGATATCTGATTCTTGGACAAAGAGGTGGAGGAGAAACTAAGGATCCCGATCTTTGGCTAGACATTGAAACCAGACATACTCGTGGACTCCAAAAACTATTCCTAGTAAAACAAATAGAGTTACAATACCAGATGGGCGAATAAGGTTCTCATATCCTTGGGGATGCTAGTGGAAAAATGAAAACAATTACTATGTATCTTTCTACGCTTAATAAAAGTTGCGTAATTACTTGAGTTCCATGATATATGATTTTTGTAATTTCAGTTAAGGTGTGAGTTTATATCTCCCGTAGGTGGATTATATGTTAACGCTCTTATTCTAGTCTATAAGCAACAAAGTTACTAAAAAAGTGAATTTAACAAAGTTACCAAAAAGTGCAATTATAAAAATTTATCCTGCAAAATTAAGACATAATCCCAATTTAATTGAATGATGGTTATTTAACGTAGACCCAAAGTGTAATGGCTCCCAAATAAGATCCAAATAATAATAAAAGCACATTGATGGATTTGATTCTTAGATTTCCATTTGACTATTGGAAAATGTGGCAAGGTCTTGGTGCATTTTCCCAGATACCTTGAGCCACCAAAGATTTTATGTTAATGATTTTACTACATGAAGAGCATATTTTGCTTTTGGCAAAAGAGGTTTTCGTGATAATCGAGAATGAAGCTTTCTCGTCAAGGGAGCCCTTCTATATGGAGCACCATTCCCCTCAGACACAAAATGGAAGACGACTTATGCACGACCGTGCATGAATATTTGTTCATTCAAGTCTAAAGAACATGGACTCTAAGTAGATGGGTCAGAAGTCAAGGGCGAATAATGCAAAGCGGGCTTAGCAGATCCTTTTCTCGCGGTATTAATAGGATAGATATAACTTTGTTACTTCAGCTTTAAATTAAGGAATTCAAGAGAACTGTACTCGCAACACAAGCCAAGGTTTGTTTTACTTAACCTAAACTATGAGGGCTTGCATAAAGAGGTATGTTGCGATTTTTGGCCGCATTAATGATGCATAGCAACCGCGAGTGAGGCATAGCTTCAACTGCGGTATGCGTATAATTAATAGATATTTCTTATATCTACTATCGAGGATTAAGCTATGTTTTAGTTTTAAACAAGCAGGGTCGAGATCGAAGATGTATGCGCTATATAATGCATAGTTATATAACAGAATGACTTGAATTATGTATAATGACCATTATTTTATGATTAAGCATTTGGTTCTATTTCTTTATCCGCTTTTATTTGATCAAGGGCAAGGGTACAATTATATACATGCCAAGAAACACCAATGTACCGCTTGGCCCTTGCATCGCTAATCGAATACCGCTAACGCAGGCTGTTCGCTGCGGTGCACGGTTTCTTCTCTTATTGGTTCCCTTTGTCGCTTTGACGTTGAGTTGCATTGTGGAGATGGATACCGTAAGATAGATCGCTTGGTTGGGAAGTTTTACTTGTGGGCAAAGACCTATTTCGCTTGATTTATGAAGCAAAGCAGTATATTGACTAAGCAAATAGTTGCTAGGACATGCTATATCGTGAAAATTTCACGCTGAAAACTTGAGTTTGGTGTACAGCTGAAAGGAAAAAGAAATTTTGATATGTTTTAAGATGATTTAGTAGCATCCGACTTATGATTAAACATATGAATGCAACAACCCGCTTTGAGCCGGCAAATTATGCAGCGCAGCATGATGCTAAGGTATCTATGCTTAACTTGGTTGATGTACGGTATTGCAACCGCATCGGGCCGTTGTTAAAGGTGTACTCGATACTTAAGTAATGAAAGGGCGTGCATTTTATTGAAACACTAATATGATATGTTGAACTACATGTGGCTGGCATCGCGACTAAGATTTGGGATTAGATAAATTAATCCTCGCGTTCGACACAAGGTGATGGAGTTACCTAGTGACAATGTTAAAGGACAAAGTTTCGCAGTATGGCTCATGAACAAGATGCCCGCAGTTATCGCTAAAATGAACAAAAATCGATGACTAAGTGTTATTTGATGTTCATGGAAGTAGGTGTCTTCAATAAGGAATTGAAATTATAATGATCTAACACTAAAATGTGAGGTTGTCCATGTATTGAAGACAAATATGGTTTGGAAAAATTCAAAAAGGTTGGTGGACCTTTTAAGTTTGGTTTTTCTTGTTAATTCTCTTGAGACGGACTGATGTGTCGCCTTTGACCTAAAGGGTCAACGCTACGTACGGATATAGATACCAGCATCAAGGATTGACCAAGGTATGTAGAAGTGGCTAGTATGGCTTTTGTCAAGGCTAGTGCTGTCTGGGTTTTTTTTCGACACCTATTCATTGGTTTTACCAATGTCACATCTATCCTTGAAGTATATGGATGAATTAGCAAGATTCTCTTTGATCCATCTACAAAGTCAAGATTATTAGTTCTTATATAAAAATGATTTTATGACTAAGATGGTTGTGCTTTTTTATATACATGCAGACTCATGTAGGGCTTGAGTATAAGTGTTCACAGAGTGGAGCACTTTCAAAGTTCCGCAGTACCACGCCCATTGCAAAGCAGGTGGTTACAAGATGCAAATCCAAATGCATAATAAAAGAACTATTTTTCTACAAGGTATGAACTCTCTTGTTGCGTAAGTAAAAATCTTCATGCATTTGCAAGGTTTTTATAAGAAACTCATTTAATGCGATCAAAATTTTCAAATCATTATTCTGAATGATTTTTATTCAAAGGGTCATGCCCTTTGATGAAGTAATTACAGCCAGCTTTGCTTCTGAAGGCGCCCTCCCTTAGCGCCAGCGCCCGAGCCATACTCATGTAACTTTCAGTACCGAGGAGTTAGCATCAAATCTGAATCGGATGCGGTTCAGCTCTACTCACACCGGCCCAAGCCTGGGGCGGCCAGGATTTCCATCCGCGACATCGGCCATAGGTGCAGTGCAGATTGCTTTGAATTATTTTGAATTTATTTTGGTGTCGGTATTGCTCTTAGCATGGCCTCTTTGCCCTTCGTAGACCCTCTTGATCGCCTCTTTTGGCTTTCTCTCTAAGGTTCTGATCTCTCTCTAGACCACGCCCCAAACCCCCAAAAAGATTACTCTGCTGCCTTCTGAGTCCCCAAATTGGATTCTAAGCACCCTTTAGAAGCTGACCCGAGACCCCGAAACTTTGGCCCCCCAAAACCCCATTTGTCTTCCCACCGGCTTGTCTACTGCTTTGCCACAGTTTCACCTCCTTCTGCATTGCCTTGTTCTCGGCGTAGCGCGTAGATCAAGCGATATGGCGGGAGACCCGTAAGGAAGAATCTCGTTAGCTGCGGGCGATTACTGTCCCGGCCCTATGACCCCCGCAGTGCGCCCTATCTTGAGGCAGCCCCATCATTGAACCTCGGCGCCCTACTCTTGCTGGGAACCAGACCACGCCCCCGGACCGCATGACCGCTCCAGGCCATGCTGGCTGCGGCTTTGACTAGGATGGATGCTCACGATCCATTGTTTGCCTCAGTTGTTGGTTGGGATCCATACGATCAATCCGCGATCCACACCCTACGAGCACATGGCTGATTGCCCTTGGGAAGGCTGGGTCGGCTTCTAGAATCTTTCTGGTCGGCGGGGAGGCTGATTGATCACGGCTCTTGTGATCTTTTGTCACCTCCACCCAGGGTAGTGCGAGCATGTGGATCGCTGCGTCCCGGAGCGATGATACACACACATTGCCCTACGGCCGTCATCAGGGTTGTTTTGCCTTTGCCGCAGGTCAACTTTACATGACGACCGGGGCCACCAGCCGTATTATTACGAACCTACGCATTGTGGGTTTAAATGCTTGACACTCACAGGGCCCGGTTAAGGTGGCAGTTCTTTTGGAGGTGATGCCGTCTGAGGCCGGATGGCATTCCTCTGCGGCAGCCGAGTTGGAGGCGGCCGACTGTCGTCCAGATCATTTGCCTGGTCGGTTTTCGGGGATGCTTTATCTGGTACGCACATCCTCGCCATGGCAATCACTTGCAAGGACCTCCTTCTCCCGGAGTCAAAAGATCTTACCCCATCACTTAGCTACATGCGGCCGGAAGGATGGAATTATGTCGATCGCGAGGCTAAATGCTGCCGCCGGAAGTGGGGAACATTGTATAGAAGCGGCCGGGCTATCGTGGGATCAGCCATGATCCATGAAGTACGTATGCGTGTAGCGGTGGACTTGAGATCTGCTGGGGCTTAGGCCCTTTTGTTTTGTTTATTTTAGTATTGTGATTTGCTCACGGAATAGTCCCAGGTTCTACATCTTGGGGCTAGTCCCCGCGTTTGATTGTGGCCGGCGCTTTTGGTTTAGTCAGGCTTAGTCCACAGAGTTTGATCACAGGCTTTTGCCTCTCTTTTGTATTAGATTAGCATGCTTAGATTGGGTTCGCCGGGCGTTAAAATTTCTTCCTTCCTTCCTTCCTTTAATGCCACTGGGCATGTTATCATTCTATAGCCACTCGGCTCAAATATGACTGAAAATAGTTATATGCATGAAGCAATGAAGCAATTAAGTGTACTTCTTAAAGGGCATAGAGCGTAGTCAAATGACTAACTCTATGGATAGGCATATTAATGTCTTATGGGCCACTTGGCCATGTCTCAAGTATGACACAAGCATTTGCATGCAGACACTGGAAGAATATTAAAAGCTCCTAAAGGAAGACGGAGTTTTGACTAACGGGTACATAAACAAAAATGGGATGAAACGGGACCCCTACTGTACTAGTAGGGGCCTGCCCAACCTACTATTGCAGTACAAATAATCAAGGGTTCTCTATTTTTTTATGCATTAATAAATGTAAATAATCAATTGCTTATGCAAAGGATATTTCTGATGAAGAATTAGCAATTGTGGCTTATTTTGGAAGTAAAATCTTTACTCCTTTACAAGGTAAAAGTGTCTTATAAATGCTTGTTTGCCATGTGTAGGCAAAACCTATGTTCTAATGCTAAGAACTACTTGAAAGTGTTATCTTTTGGAATTACGTATTCCCCTTGCATTATTTAAGATTTTGCATGACCCTTTTATTGCATGATTGACATGTGGGTGCATGCATGCAAGTTAAGCATGTGATTGTTTATTTGCAATGGAATTGGAGGGTGTTGCTAAAAGAGGAGGAGTTGGGGAAGGTTAAATGCGTGCTTCGCAACCCAATACATAGGGTTCGTTGCCCCCTATACAAAGATAAAGGTATGTTTCGTGAGTTCAATGATGCCTTTTCAGATCAAGGAAAGATGTTGAATGCCAACAAGGCAAGATTTAACGTGTGACCCAAAGTGTGGGCCTCAAAATAAGATCCAAATAATAATAAAAGCACATTGATGGATTTGGATTCTTAGATTTCCATTTGACCATTGGAAAATGTGGCAAGGTCTTGGTGCATTTTCCCAGGATACCTTGAGCCACCAGCATTTATGTTAATGATTTTTACGGCATGAAGAGCATATTTTGGCTTTTGCAAAAGAGGTTTCGTATATCAGAGAATGAAGCTTCTAGTTTTTGTGATGGGGCGTTTCTAAACAAGCGCCTGCTCTTGATTCATCTTAGCTCTAGAAGTAGTGATGATGGATGAGCAAGGCGATTAGTGCGTGGAGTTAGTTGCGGGGAAGATACAGCGAAAATAGGCTATGCGGAGTAATCGCGGGAGAACAATGCTACATTGGGTGTCCTTTTAATAAGGCAAGCGTGCAAATTTTAGTCAAAGGGCCCTTCTATATGGAGCACTCGTCCTGAGACACAAATGGAAAGGCAATTTATCTGAGAATGACGAATTATGAATATTTTATTCATTCAGTCTAAAGAAATATGAATTTGAAATGGAGTAATTTTGTAAGGTCAAAGAGGCGGAAATGCAAAGCGGCTTCGCCGGGATCCTTTTTTAAATTGTACATTAGATAGATATAACTTTGCTTTGCAGTTTAAATTAAAGGTGGTAAATGTGCTCTTGCACACAAGCCAAGGTTTATTTCTTGAACCTAAACTATGAGGGCTTGCATAAAGAGGTATATTTGCAGATTTTTTGTTTGTAATAATGATGCATAACCCGATGGTGAGCATAGCTTCCAGTATCTGAGAAGTAGTGTAGATATTTCTTATATCTACTATAGAGGATTAAGCTATGTTTTAGTTTTAAAAGCGGTAGAAATTTGGTCGGCTTGTATCTGATTATATAATGCATAGTTATATATGAGGAATGGCTTAGTGTATAATGACCATTGGTTTATGATTAAGTATTTGGTTCTATTTCTTTGCTCTGCTTTATTTGATCAAGGGCAAAAGGGGTACAATTGGTGAAAGCGATAAGCCAAGAAACACCAATGTACCTTTTGGCCCTGCATAGATACCAGAATCTTTAACGTGTGCATGTTTGAGTAGCAGTGCGGGGTTTCTTCTCTTATTGTCTCCTTTTATGCGTTTTGATCAAGTTCAGCTAGCATTAGGAGATGGATGCGGAAGATAGACTGGTTAGGGAAGTTTACTTAGGCAAAGACCTATTACATTTTGATTTTATGAAACAGGTATATTGACTAAGCAAATAGTTGCTAGGACATATATATATGAGGAAAATTTCATCAAACTTGAAAGGTTTATGCGGTGAAAGGAAAAAGAAATTTTGGATATGTTTAAGATGATTTAGTAGCATCGACCACACAGTGATTAAACATATGAACAACAACATTTTTGGATAGCAATTATGGGCTGATATGATGCTAAGGTATCTATGCTTTAACTTGGTTGATGCATGGTATTACTATTTGCATTTAATAGAAATTTGTTAAAGGGTGTAATATGATACTTAAGTAATGAAAGGCGGGTATTTTATTGAAACACTATTTATGTGATATGTTGAACTACATGTGGCTAAGTTACACTTGCTAAGATTTTGTTAAGATTAGTGGTTAGTCGGCTAGAATCATGGGAGAGTAACAACCGTCTATTACATGTTCATCAATTAGGAGATCTTTGGCCAGTTAGGGTTAGGGTGTGAGATATAGCATTAAATCAAGGCACTATATAAGCCTAGGATCCTTGAACCACGATCATGATTCCATTGTGTGATCCCTTGATGCGTAGTTTTTCGGATTTCACATTAAGTTCTTGATTCCTTTTGCATTTTATTAAGCTAGGATTCTTCAGGAATTCCTAGCTTATTTAATATTCCATATTGTGATCTTAATACATTCGATTGAAGATTAAGGTCATCCTTTGTTCACTACGGGTTATGGGCAATTTTTTTGAGCTTATTATTTCTTCACGATGGATTCTATTACTCTTACCCCTCAAAGCGCTTTCTGGACCATTCAAGGTTCAATGGAAAAAATTTCAAATGTGGAAATGGAGGATCACGTATGATTACGGAGGATCACGGCCTATGGAGAATTTGTGGATTCTCGAAGATATGATCTTGGCTTGACTCATTTGGAGGTTTAGTAGTAGATCTTTCCTACGTCAGGAGAAAGATAAAAGGCTGAAACTATGGATCTGCCAAGGTTGGATGATAATCACAAGGCTGGTCAAGTGCCAGCACCCGGTAAAAGGAAATCATGTGTCTTCTTCCAGGCATCATTATGCTTCCAAAATGCACCCGCCGTGTTGATACGAGAAACCCGGTTGTATAGCTTGAAGCTTTACCTTTGGATAGGGGCGATCGAACACATTTGCAAGATGAAAAGAATTGGTTATTAGTCCTGAATGCTTAAACGCAGAGATCCACGAAGATGAAAAGATGCGCTTATTGTTGAATAGTTTGCCTAACACCTATGAGGCCTTCTTGTGAATTTGCAAGGGAAAATTAAGATTATACCTTTGAGAAGCACTAGGTCGGGATTCAACAAGAGGCCACGAAAGCTGACTCACAAGGCCACAACATCAAAAGGCGAAGCGTAATGGTGAGATCTCACCAAGCAAAATGGAATACGCTATGATGCAAGTCAAACTCAAAGAAAACACACATCTGTGAGATCTGCGCCCGAACCCGCGGCACCATTATGTGTTACAAATGTGAGAAACTTGGACATTGTACCAGGAGTGCCTTAGCGGCACACAATGCGTTCAAGAAGAAACAATGATGGAGAACAAGGCAATGCGGTGGGAAAGAAGATGAAAATTGCATGGTTGAAGATTTGCAATGCGATGATGAACCTCTTGATTATCTTTTACATGTCAATGACTCTCTTTTATCCCGGTTGCTTCCACGGTTTTAGATTAGGGGCACATCTCATATGACACCACATGGGATCGGATCCGGCTTCCTCAAGTATTTTCTCCACGGGCCGGGTTATCCAAGATGGGGCCGATCATTCTCGGCAACTTCGAGGGGTTGCCACTTTGGAGTTATTGCAATCATTCTTCATACGGTGAAGAAATTTATCAAAGATGTTCTTCATGTGCGGCTGCACAAAAGCCTCCTCTCTGTAAGTGAATCAATGATCTTTGGTTTTACGTGTTCAATTCACTTCAATGCTTGCCATGTGAAGGATCCACACGCTTAAACACGTTTTCAGGCCACAAAATCGGTACTTTACCAAGTGCATAGTATCTCCCAATCAGATACGCAAATTTGGCTTTCACTCCTCCTTAATGTGACTCCTTGTGGCACTATAGGCTTGGCCATCGCGGGGCAAGAAAAGCTTCATCAATTAGTCCAGCAAGGATCCTTGCCATGCATCTCTGCTCATTCATTTGCCACCGTAACATTTGTCACCAAGCTTGCAAAGCACGGTACCTCTTTTCGGCCTCCTCGGTTTAGCTACCTGATATCTCGACTTGTCATCTGGTCTCACATTGGCCCAATTAGATCCAATTTCTGTTGGTGGTTCTCGATTATTTCCTTGTTTTTCCTTGATGATCCGCGGTCGCCATCTCAGCGTGCATCTTCTCAAAACCAAAGACAAGTTTTTTTCTTACTTTGTCAATTCATTATTGCAAGAAGAAAGATTCTGGTACAAAAGGCTGGTTACAATTGAAGTGATGGAGGAGGAGTTCAACTCAAATGAATTCCATACTTTTGTTCCTCTCATGGGATAAGGCATGATATCATCCCCACATACACTGAACAAAATGGAAGAATTTGAGCAGGTGGACATTGTGACATGGCGGATGCGCTCCTTATCCATGAATGTACACACTTGCCTATTGAGGAGAAGCCATTCATACTGCGTATATCTTATCAGCAGTCGCACTCCAGCATTGATGATCAAATTCGGAAGTCAAATGGGTGGTAAAACTACCTCTTTCACTCAAGCATCTTAGTGTTTTTGGATGCAAAGCTTTTGCACATATTCTAGCGACCAAGGGGAACCAAACTCAAGTGAGAGCCACTCCTTGCATGTTTTTTGGGGTATTCTCTCTCCCAAGCATATGACTCCTTGATCTTGATACCAAGAAGCTTGTTTTGACCACGACATTACCTCCTTCAATGAGTATGAACCATGTTTTCCTATGACCTCTGATCTGCTCATTCCTTCTTTGAAATCCCGCACCATTATGCATTCCCAAACCACCACACACTCGGTGATCCATGATCACGCGCCCTCGATGTAAGTCTTCTCCAGGTATTGAGCCATCCATGTCTCCCCAATCCCGTGAAAACATTCGTATCCAATCCACCTGAAATTGTCATGCGGACCTCAAAGGAATCCGAAGACCTCACTGTAGGCGAAATCAATTGCTGGCATTTGCGATCGGCCTATTGAGCCACACACCTTTGCCCAAAAGACACAACATCATGTTCGAGTGGAATCGGCAATGGAAGCGAGAGAGATGAAATCAATCCATGAGACAAGGACACAGGTATTGGTACATAAGTCTACACACACAAAAGGCGATGATGGGGGCTTGATTGGGTGTACAAATTAAATATGATAGCTTCGGTGTCATAAAAGCGAGGTTCAAAGTAGCGTCTTGTGGCTCGTGGATTCACCCAAAATAGAAGGCCTTGATTGAAGAAACCTTTGCTCAGGTTGCCAAAGATGCCTTGAGTCCATCTTATATTATCGCTGCGTTACTAAAATCCATACGCATTCACGGATGGATGCCAAACAATGCTTTCTTCCACGGGGACCTGAAAGAAGAAGTGTTCATTAACCCTACTTGAGGTTTCATTGATCGGAAAATCACGAGAAGAGTTTGCCTCCTTGAAGGCCACAATATGGCAGAGAGCAAAGCGTCAAGATCCTTGGTACTCTAAGCCAGTGACACTCTGATCATGCTGAAATTCCACCATGATCCGCCGAGGATCAAGTGTATATTATAAGCATGATCCACAACTCATCATCATTCTTGTACTAGTAATGGTGCCCAGCGTTCTTTGGAGTATAAGTCGAATGGCAATATAGATGATGGGAGACAAAAAAAAATGCCAAGCGAAACTAACATTTTAATCTTGAGATAACTTCACTAAATTACTATTATAAACTTTAGAGCTTCTTGGACCATGATGGAGCAAATTTTGAGAACATGCGTTACACATAATACATATTGCATTCTTTGGGCTATAAAGCGATTATTGTACGACTCCATATCTTTGAGTGTCAATCCGATGCCCTAAAGACATTAATTTCTTTATGATGCTTGTATAAAAAATTATAGAATTTTAAAAAGTAAATTGCTCCCATATTAGATTGCTTTCATATTAGAGATTAAGTCATTAGATGCCAATTGAGAAAGGTTTTGAATTTTGGTTTACATATTGAACATTTGTTTATCTTCTACAATTTTTGAACATGATGCGAATTGTCTAGAAATAACGTCCAAAGATGAGGGTGCCACGGTGTATATAAAAGGAAAACAACAAAATATACCACTATATCAAAGCAAACACTATTGACCTACTATTACGACGAGATGCTTAGCCTACCATTGGTAAAAGCATGCAAAGCTAAGGGGCTACCAACTTGAAGTGCCCTTGCAAAATGAAATATTTGTACATTACCTCACTTACGCCAATATAGTGTACTTTTACTTACTTAACACTGACATACTTTATGCTTCATTTGAAAATTTTTGTTTGTTTGTTCAAATTCATAATTCACATTGAGATCAATCATGAATTTAACCATAGGTAAACTTGAGGAATTGATCTTTGAGATTCACCATTTTGAATTATTAGGATCGCATTTTCCTAAGAAAATCTTATTTGGAATGAGATCAAAGAGGCCTCCGTAGTTGCATCCAAGAGGCCTCCATAATTTGCATCAAACTACTCTAATCTTGGTATTTCTTTTCCTGCTTTGGACACTATTCAAGAAGAGGATTGATTACATTATCTCTTTAAAAAGGTTTGTACCTATTTATAATAATTTACATATCAAAAGGCAAAATTAAATTAGGAGGTTATTCTAAACTTATATTTAGAGTTATGCGATTTTTCTATTTAAGATTCTATTATTAGAGTTATGCTCTCTTTGGATATTTGCTAAGTTCATTGCTAAGGTCCAAATTCTGACTTTAAACATAAGAGAGCTTTCTCGCTAAGCTTTACGGCTTCCTTCCACTTGCAAATTCCATCTCCTACATACGTCTACATCCCACAATCACCAAAGATTGTAAGTTCTAGCTAGATGCAAGCAAAATGGAAAAGAATGGCTTCAAGCTCATGATGTCTGAATCCTAAGAAAGCTGCCTGACAAAGTAGAACTTACCAGCTCATCCAATAGCCTCACTCGTAAATCATAAATGAATTTGGAACATGTTTTTCTAAAACATGTTTTTGTATTGTTAAATATAAGTAGGAGAATCTTTTCCCATGTGTAGCGGGGGGGCATAGATGATGCATGGGGTGTCTATGTGTGTGTGTTGTCAACACACAATAAGAAAATTATATTGTTGCATTAAATATGGGAGGGTACATTTTATAAGATGATCGGTCATTGCAACAATGGATTCTACATTAAACCAGACCAAATCATCCCATCCCATGTGTATTTCAGTTGCATTCCATCCCATGTAAGCAATTTCCAATTAAAATGATGCGACTCATACATTATTCTGAAGCGTAAGAAGATAGAAGACTAAAAATTTGGATCCCAACAAATCTTTACGTACTTACCTTCATTCTCAGATTGTGGAGGCAGGTATAAAAGTTTGATCTGAGAAAAAGCTTCGTTGCAAAAGCTTCAGCCATTATATCTTCAGAATTGTACATGTAGATCTTGTAGTAACTTCTTACATGTAGACTTTCTGTATGTCGGCAATGGAAAAGTAGAAGCAAAGTGCTAGCAAACAAAAATTGAGGTCCTTTTAAAGAAGCCTTCAAAATACATTCTTCTATTTTGGTGGTTGCCATATAATGGAGTGAGAATCATGTTGCCTCTTCTTTGTAATCTTCTGGCTCTTACATTTTGTGAAGAAGTAATGGAAACACAGCATACCTTCTAAGATTGCAAGAGGACCAACATAGCGAGGCTGCCGTATTATGTCCGTGTGATGTTTCATGGAATAAAAATGCCATTTCTTAGCCATCGATCGAGGAAGCTATCCAAGTTTTATAAGTTCATATGGCTTGCAACATTCCTACTCAACAATGTGCTTTAGATTCAACAAAAATCGGCAATCTACGCATAGATCAGGAGCCTAATTACCTGCCTGTATTATATATTATAGAACATTGTGGACACAATAGGCTTTCGGGAGAAAACCCGGGAGGAGAGCATGTCAAAAAGAGTTGCACATTATGGGCGCATATTATCTTTGCATGCAATTCAAGAGCAAGAAGATTCATATGGATAGAGATAGAGCACATGAGGTTTTCTCGAGGGCCCCGATAAATTGATCAGGTTTGGGCGGAAGAATTTGAGACCATATATATCGACTATCGATTGCCATTACCAGTAAATTTGGAAGCCCTTTTCTGCAATTTTGACCTCTTTAATACTGCCCAACCCAGCTCCTTTATCCAATTCTTGAGGGGTTCTAAAACTTTTTTAATTTCTGAAGCAAATCGTGATAACCCGGGGAACACATCTCAAGGCCTTCTATTCTTTGCCTCATACCTGCTAATGCACAAAATCTAGTTCTTGTATGTGCATGCTTGCATCCCTATTTATTTCTCCACTTGAGCCATGGAAGTCATAACCTTACCATTATCAACAAATTGAAAGTAAGTTTATGAGATCAACCGTTTCACCACAGTAACTTTGTAGGTTTTTGTAGAGTTTTATTGTTGAGTTCCCTTACCATTCTGATATTTGTTCTAGAGGAAGGAACCGTCTTTCCTGTATGTAACCATTCTTGCCTAGCAGGCGGGATTCTCGGCACTATATCAAACACCACTTTGCTTATGATCAATCAAGTAGGTGTCACCTTCAAAATCTCAAATTTCATAGCTGAGCAAAATTTGTTTTTGTGCAAGGAACGATCTTCACAAGAAACAAAACCTAAATCTTTACAAAGCAAAAAAATAAAGCTTAATCTGACTTCCAGTGCTACGCTCCCTTTATCCCTCCGTCGTTTTGTGTGGACCATGATTTGCCCTAGATACTAATATATCCATGGCTCAATGCTGCGAGAAGCGTGCTTTGCTTTATGCTTCCTTTACAGCGGCGGATGATTCTAGAAAGTTTATGCTATAGCCTAAGAAAACCGCGATCCCAAATTTTGCTGTGACGAGGTCACTGCGGTCAGATCGGGTAAAGAAATGTGGAGAAGGGAAGCACTCTAAGCCAGAAATGCATGTTTCGACTTTGCTTGGTCCAGCTCAAGAATAGTGAAACAGTGCGAAGTGCCATGAAGTGCCGGAAATATAGAGTGCAAAATCACGAGGCTCAGAACTGCCTACGCTAGAGTGGCCTCCGCGTGAGGAAGGAAAAGTACAGCGGAAACAAAACTCTAGACAAAAAAAAAAAGCTAGGAGTGATCACCGGCCTTTCGTTAGGCACCGGTCGATCTTAGCCCTTCAAATTAGAGCGTGGTGCATTACTTGCACTAAAACATTATAATATAAAATGTATTGATTTGCTACTAATGCTATGAGATCTAGCCCTCTCTCAAATCCAACTCTGACTTCATGGAGAATTTGAATGAAAAGATGTAGGCCAGCATCTTACTTTCTTGGAATGGAGTTACGATTATGATCAAGTTGCAAGAAGACTCCACACCTCAGCCATCACAAGTACATAGAAGACATGCTTAGCCCGGTTACTTAGCATTTGCAATCCTGCTTGTACTCCTCTTGGCGAACATTTCTTTATCTGGCAGTGATCACCATACTTCCCCAAACCTTCACCATATTCAAGACCATTCTGAGTTCTCCTTGGCCTTTTTTGCAGCCATATGCACTTTCTCTTCCATTGTGCAGAAGCAGCCCGGTTTAACCATGATCCCAAACCACAAGCCATTGTGCTTCCTCAAGCGGAGTACTCCGATATCTTGCTGGTACTAGCACTCGCGATTCTGTAAAGCAAAATGGATCATGCACACGCAATCAACGCTGGTTTTACGTGATGCAGTTAGGCGGGGACACAAATGTGAGAAAATCCACATCAGGTTTTATCTTCACATTAGCGGTGGGCCTGCTCCGGGTAGGGTAGCACAAAACAGAAGTGTGTTGCACTATCCACCACAGTGATCACGTTGCTTTGACCTGCAGCCAGCAAAGAAGCCATCACGGTTACAAGGTTTTGTGCTGAACTTGGTTTTATAAAACCCTACGGGCATTCGTTCATTCGGACAATCAAGGGGTATACTGCGATATTAAGAATCCAATCATGCACAAGTGCATAAAACATTCGATCTTCAATATCATTTTATTAGGATCTTGTGGAGTCTCGTAAATCCTTACAATCTTGCCCAACTGAAGACATGCCCATTGAGACATCTTTGACAAAACCTTGGGCGTCTAAGTTTACTAGAAATTTGTACAAGCTGATAAATTTGGTAGAAGCCTTAAGTGGGGGCCCCAGATTCTTTGCCTCACGAGTGGGGGTGTTAAGATTTAAGTGGTTAGTCGGCTAGAATCATGGGAGGAAGTAACAACCATTCTATTTTTGTAACATAATTAGGAATCGCTGGCCGTTAGGGTTAGGATGTCGGGGAATATAGCATTAAATCAAGGCCTTTATATAAGCCTAGGATCATGAGACGATCGCCGGTTCATTGTGTGATCCCTTGATCGTAGTTTCCGTTCTGATGCAGTTCTTGATTCCTTTTTACCATTTTATTAAGCTAGGATTCTTCGAATTCCACAAACTACATTTATATTCCATATTCATTAGAAAATTTGAGGTCTTGAAATGTCCCCCTAAGATCTTTTAATTCTCCTATTTCTTAGAATAATCCATAGCCATATTTAAGTCAATAACTATACAATCCTTACCAAATCTTTTCCTTTACTTAAAACCCTCTCCTAATGCCACGTGTACATTCACTTGCTTGAAATTTATGGAGAGATATACTAAGAAGTCTATTTTGGGGAAGTGAACTTGAAAAGCATGTATGGTCAAAGGGCATATTTAAACCATACGTAGAAGAGATCTTTTGCACATCGTTAAAAGGTGCCTTGATCTCTTAAAGGCTTTTATATTATTGTATATATACAAAGAAACTTGCTCGCGGCCAAAGTAGCAGCGTTCTCTTTCACCGACCCATGTCACTCTACCTCACGCTCATTGGCTTAGATGGTTCATCTTTCCATCCCTTTTGTCTTCAAATCTAAATTATATTTGGAGCGATGGTTCATCTTTCCATCCCTTTTGTCTTCAATCTAAATTATATTTGGTTCATATGACAACTCAAATGCAATTAGGACTTAGACCCGCCAATATTCTTGGTATGTTCTTGTGCAGTAAGATAGATGGATGTTGTTTCAAGTACAAGGATTTCGTTTTGCTCATTCTATTTTACCACCCCAGGTATTAGTCGGTGGGTTTTGAGCTTTGGATGGGGGTTGCCCATGACCAATGGCGACCAGCAGACCACCGGTATGGCCGAGGCTTTTATATCCATTCTTTATGATGCACCACTAGATGGTAGCTAGTGGGTTTTGAGCACGGGTGGGGTTGCCCATAACCAATGGCCTAACCATAAACCACCGCCCATGATGGACTCTTTCATTCATTCTTTGCTTTGCATCATCCAATGATAGCGATTGGGTTGTGAACACGGTAGGGGAGTTGCCATAATCAATGGCGACCACTGGGCATCGCCAGCGGCGTGCTTTTCTTGTAAATTCTTTATTTCACACCACGGTGGTAGTCGGTCGGTTTTGAGCACAGGTGGGGATGCGCCCATAACCAATGAAGCGACCACTAGACAACCGCGATTGTCATCTTTTCTTTGAATTGAATGGGACCTCATGGTAATCGACAGCGGGCCATCTATCGTAGGGCAAAAGGCGGTAGATGTGAAAGCTATATACGGCGTCACCTTATTGATTCAGGTAGAGGCGTGCCTTGACCGGAAGTTCCGGTCGGGTGTGCATGATATCCACAGCAATTTTAGTGTCATGTGCATAATGAAGGCTCCGGAAAACGTACCCACATCATAGTCCACGCCCAATGGGTTTGACCACTAGTCGACCAGCGATAGTCACTTTTTCTTTGGGTGAATGGGACCTCATGGTATCGAAAGACATGCCATCTATCATGGGGCTAAAAAGGCGATTTACATGTGAAAGCTATATAGAGCGTACTTTGTTTTGAAGTCTAGTTTAGCGTGCATCATGTCACCCAACGTTTATAGTAACATATGCATAAAGAAAGGATCAAAAGGTGTACCTCGTCATAGAAGCGGCTCCACGTAGGCGATATTCTTAGTGCACCTTGTTGTGTTGCTCGGGTGAGAGAAGGATAGGGGCGTCTGTCTATTCGCATGCGAGTAGCGTCGTATATAGGTAGCCATGTCGCGAACACATCGATGCATAGTGATGGCGGCTTACGATCTATGTCAATCCACAGCAGCTATTGAAAGTGAGTGAAGGTAAGATAATCCCGGAGGGTAATTGCCTCATGGATTATCCAAAGGTCGGTTATGCAGTGCGATAGAAGAAATCAGTTCCTAGAGATAGGGTATGTGCATGCATCATGCGTCCAGATGCCGTCCAACACCTTCACCATTCACGAACTGCGTGCATTGGTAAATCATAACCCTTGCATTCTTCACAAGACCCTTTTCCATGTCCGGCCCGTTTCGCAATGTGACATATAGCACCCACCTTAAGCTTGAGTTCATGGTTGGGTATTCGGAATCGCGTGAAGTTATTAAGGAAATCTGATGTTGCATATCGCGTGATCATGTATAATCTCATCTTGTTGGGAGATGTATTCATTAGGTATGTCTGACTTGTCATGACCAGAACTCTATCAAGGGATCACGATAATTGGAAGAACATCAACAATCGTAATTGGCTGACGAAGGAAGTTGCAGCTTTTGCATGTTTTGGGTCACCGAGGATGTCTTGAGGATATAGAAATTCAATGCATTATACATTACGTCCGTAGTTGTGTTGAATATGTCCAATGGAACTCTGGTTACTCCCAATCCTCTCCTATCACGATCGACATATTGCATTAATTCGGGATCATACATTCGAATGGGGTTCTCCAATCTCAACACAAGAAAACTCACACTTAAACATTGATGATTTTATGGATGCATTGTATCGCTGCGGTTCTTCCTCCCCATGGCGGCGAAACAGCTTTGTCGAATCTCCAAGCGATGAAATGTTTGCCTCCAAATGGAAGGTTGTTTCCATGCCGTTGCAACAAATGATGGTAGCTTTCTATGACAGCTTTGTTTGCCATTGGGAACTCATCCCAAATAACCTTAGCTTCAATTAGTAGATCTGCTGCTCAGTCGATTACATCATCAGTGTAACCACTGGCGTTGTTTTTCCTCAACGGGGATCACGGAAGAGTGGGCGTTAGATCCACGGATATTGGCCAGACGCTAATCTTTGTCGTGCAGCATGGAAGCACTATACTCGGTTACTTTCATTATGAAACTGGAACATATACAATTTAAGAATGTCTTTCCTCTACTTCCATGCGATAAATATAGGTTAGTTTAACTGTAGTGGTAATTCTAACCATCCCGCGAGCGAAGTTGTGTATCTCGTTGATCATTTTCATCTTACTCATGTTTCCATCAGCGGCATTTCGTATACTTGCGTGGTCGAAGAATTTCACTTAACTTCGTGCAGCATCTCTCCCAACACGTGCATTTTTGCGATTTCAAACCAAATGCCATGATATTAGTACTATATTTGTGTTAAAAATATTATTGATCAAATGAAGGGATTCATTGAAGGCAACTTCCTGCGTCGTTTGGATATTAGATCTAGTAGATTCGATGCTCATGGGTACTCGAGGAAACCTAGTCCATAGCTTTCATTGGACCGCAATCAAGTAACATAGCAAAAGAAACGTGGTTGAGGACTCAATGTGGAGAAAATAAGCCTCTTCCATAGCTAGAATTGATTCATTATGTCTTGAGCAAACCCTACCGCTGCTGACTTTGTTGATAGATGTCATGGTGTTGACCATTACTTGATCCTTAACTTCGGCCCACGTCCTTGCGGAGACGATGCAACCATAGGTAGAATGCCTGCGCCGACCTAGGTAAAAGCAAAGCGTATCCTACATACTAATGGATTTGCCTTGACCTTTTTCCTCACAATGTTTTAGTAAATCCTTCTTGTTCTTGTTCTATGTAAAATTTGACTTGAGATGCTTGTAGGACTATATCTTTGTGAGTGTATCTTTGTTCATAATATTGAATGTATGTGAGTGCATGAATACACGATCCGGAAGTGCATTAAATGTCGGTCTAATAATGACCGTGTTCGGAGAGCGGCGGATGGAAAGAAGGTAGGCATTTACTTGTGAGGGGGATTTGTTACGTTATAATGCATTATGACATTATTCTCGAGGATACTCCATGGCGGAAAGATAAGCCAGCGCCTTTAAGTGATCATGTATCTCGTTTCTATTACTTGATCTGAAGGTTGTCCTAATTGGATGGGTGGATGAATGTGCGCATCGCGACTTCTATCCTCGTTATAGCGCTTGCCTCGTTACGACTTCGATGATGGTTCTACAAGCTGTATGCCTTTCTCGGGTTATCACGAAATCTAGGCATATCAAACCCCTTGTATATGTAGCCATATAGATAAGAAAAGACATGCGATGGGCCTTGATATCAACCATAATATGACAATGGATTCATGGGTAAGAATCGTTGTATGGGACTACCATGCGCCGTCTATACTCCTTCTCTTGTATTACTGCGTAGCCTTCGAGTCAAGATGTGGTTGGATTGATTGGTTTTGGATAGTGATGCGGCATGGAAATTGCAGGGAACACCTATAGGAATGTTTGTGAGTCATGATTTTGAACCTTACCACGAAGAATCGGATTAGTTAGCTGATTCTGGGGATATGATTTCATGACACATTCTGCTCGGTATATCGGCTCCGATGCATAACACAAGATGGGAGTGTGGGAGTCCACGTTTTGAAACTCTACCGCAGATTGTATATACGACACATCTTTGGAAAATTTATGTAACAATTCTTTCAGTAACTGTCGCGTGGAAGCATCGAACAACGGTCATGGGTATATCGGGCGCGTGCAACCAGGTCTAGAGCTCCTTATCTGGCCCGATGCGGTATTGTAGTCATCGTAATGAATAGGGTTGGGCTGACCGCTGACCTAGAAAGTGCTAATGCATAAACCTTTGTCTGAGAGCACCATCTTTGGCAACCTAGAAGCGGCGAAGGTAATATAGCATTACTCTGGTGTCATTCTCTTGTTGAGTAGTCATCATTAAGTATTGAATTAGATGCAATTAGAAAGTTAAAGTAATTTAGCCGTGCATCTTCAGCTCTTGAGTACATGTCAACTAGGTACTCTCTCCACATAAGCGGCAGGAGTCGATTGAGAGCACGTCCTCATGCAGCGGTCTTTATACGTACCAGCGTAATTGTGTTAACCCATGTTCATTATCTGGGCCCCATCGTTGTACCATGTGGGAAGAGGTGGATCACTGGGAGGTTAGGTACATGGGATCAAGAATGTTAGCGAAGTGGTTCACCCTCATTAGAGCCGAGAATCCACACCTTTCCGGGGGTGCAATGTCGTTGTATTACTAACCTCGCAATGGGCGCCCATTTCATCACCCCGATTACACCTTCAATGCGTAATGTATGCGAAGGCATATACATCTCCCATTGATGAAGATTTCTAATAAATGGATTTATTCCATCAAGTTGATCAGATGGTTGCAACCTTTGAGATAGCACACTTTGAAGTCACTTTGCGTGTAGCGTTGTGAATCATCGCTATATATACCAATGTAGGATGCCCATGTCTTTGTTGGGAAGCAAAGCGATGAGTACTTGTCACGACCCATGACCCACCCAGAAGCGGATAACCTAAATCGACAAACCACCGCCGACTCCAAGCACACTAAAACAAATAATTTATTTATCTTTACTTTTCAGATTTGAAGCCCAACACATCATTATAAATTAACTAGTGCATCGAGGCAAGGTAGTAAGCGTAGGGTAGCCACCCCTTAATACATAAAACCCATCTTGTTCAGCACGTTAAGCAGCGGTATGTGGCAATACGTGCAGCGCTTAGCCGTGCACGTGAATGTTAGGTTGATTGTTAATCTCATATGGCGCGATACGCGATCTTGCCAATGTCGCGTTAGGGTCTATTGGATTCGGCGTTATGCGGTTTCTATCTTCGCCGGTCGATTGGCATATACGTTCCGTCTGTAGCGCAATTCCTCCCTACGGTCTTCACTTGAGTACGTTGCATAATTGCTCATCTTTATATATATTTTGCTCATCCATAGCGGATGGCCCATCTAACAGCGCATCTACATTGGTGGATGACATGTCTTGTCTGTTCGGTTGCTCAGGCTCCACCTACGAAGCGTAGGTGACCAGGTTGGACATCTGGGCGTCTTCTGATGGGTGACACATGCGATGTTGAGCATCTGGTTAGCGCTCCAGTACGTGGCGATCTTTCAAGTAAGTCCATTCCATTGGTGTCGAGTCATGTTTGGTGTTGAAGTAGTGTGGGATGTTCCAACTCGGTTAATTGTGAAGGAACTTCATGAAATCCACCAGGTCACGGATTGGCGTTCTCTTGGCCAGTTGTCTTGCACCTTCTCTCGCACTCTCTCTCTGGCTTCACTCAAGTTTAAGCGTCTGGATTCTCTCTCGATTCGGCTTCCTCCTCCTATAACCTACTATTGGTACATTACGCCCCCTCCCTCTATCACTCCGGATCCCGAGGGTTGTCTGGATTCAGCTCTCTTGCCATTGCCCATAAGCGTGCATATGGTCTTGTACTACCAGCTAATTTCTATGTGGTTTTCAGCGAGGAGTTGATGAGCTAGCATCCATGTCTGAGTCCACACACTGTGTAAGCACGAAGAGCTTTCTATTAAATTGACGTAGAAGGAGAACTTACATCCGTTCCTTCCTCGAAAATCATCCATACAGGGTGTCAGTAAGAAAGACATTGAGTATCTGAAAGTAGAATAGGCCTATTAGCATAATTCATTTACCCCTCTTTTAATATTATATACAAAAGTAGACCAATATAATAACGACATGTACTTGTTTTTGCTCAACATGAAACAATTGTCATCTCGCAGACTATATGTGACTTGCATAATAGGTTGGTACACATTGTATATATACCATACACCATGGCAAAGTAGGTCTGATGTAATGGCATAACTATGTAATTTTCTATTACTATCTAAAGCCTCTACAGCTCCCCTATAAAAGCCGCACTCAAAGAGGCATCGTTGGCCTCAACAATGCAGGCGGTCGATGGAGGCCCGGATTAATTGTCTGATAAGCCTTTTAGTCTTTGAGTGGTTGCATCCTTAGACATTTTATCTAATCCTTGGGAGACTATAGACTCAGGTCTCTGGTCATTTCAGCCATTTACTACGGTGCAAGAGTCAAACGCAAATTAAGCAATGCCACGCTATATTCAATGCCATGCATCATACCAACAACATTTAAAGGTCAAAGTACACTTGACGTTCCAAGTCACGATCAACCACTAATTAAAAAACAATCATCACTAAATATTCCAAGTCCAACTCCACCATCCTACTAACTCCATATTCACTTTGAAAATGCACGAGAAGAAGGATCAAAGTCCTGACCCATATGTTTTTGGAGCAAGTAAGGGGCGACACGGATGGATAGTTTGTTTCCTACTTCTAATTTATGGAGGAGGGAGGCGAGGGAGGAAAGCCCCCACAACTAAAGCATCAAACAGCAACTCACGATGAACCACAGATCAACCACACTCGTGATGAGGTATAAGCTGGTCTCCATGCCCTTTAATTTACTCATTATAGGGGTATTTTATTTTTAGGCGTCATGTTGGCGATAGCAACCGGCAATGGCTTGCCCATCACGAAATCGTGGACATTATCAAACCACGTATCATGGGATACTCAAAGAATTATATTTATTGAATAATATAAATTGAATTCTATAAAAAGAAAGGAGGTTCATTCATTGCGAAGAGTTGGCTTAAAGAGAGGAAAAGTTGGAGTTGAGGCCCTATCAAGGTATGAGGAAACACACGTAAAGGAACTTCAGTGAATCTTCGATCTTTGCAATTATCACGAGGTGAAGGGGTCTGAGGAAGCGCTAACACTATAGAAAAGAGAAAAACAACTACTATAAAAGGCAAATAGAAAGGGAACAAAGTACTAACATTATAGGAGAACTTCAGGGAAATAGGAAGGAATAACAGAAGGGAATAAAAACAAAGAAAAGGCTAGAACACATGCTTTTGGTTGGGGGAGGAACCGAGTGAACTCGATACTGCAATTATACGGAGTGAAGGGGTGAGGGAGGCGCTAACACTATAGAAAGAGAAAAAACAACTACTATAAAAAGAGCCAAATAGAAAAGGAGAACAAAGTACTAACATTATTATAGGAGGGAACTCAGGAAATAGGAAGGAATAACAGAGGGGCAAAAACACAAAGAAGAGCTAGAACATGCTTTTGGTTGGGGGAGGGAACTTCAGGTAGACACAAATCTTTTGCAATTATCTACAATTGAAGAGGGGGTGCAAGGGGAGAGCGCTAACACTATAGAAAGAGAAAAAACAACTACTATAAAAAGGCAAATGAGAGAGGGAACAAAATCATAACATTATAGGAGGGAACTCAGGAAATAGGAAGGAATAACGAAGGAATTAAAACCACAAAGAAGAGCTAGAACACATGCTTTTTTGGTTGGGGGAGGGAACTCAGTGAACTTCGTCTGCGATTATCACAATTGAAAGGGGGTGCAAGGAGGCGCTAACACTATAGAAAAGAAAAACAACTACGATAAAGGCAAATAGAGCGAGACAAAGTACTAACATTATAGGAGGGGAACTCAAGGGAAATAGGAAGAGGAATAACGAAGGGAATAAAAACACAAAGAAAGAGAGCTAAGAGGCATGCTTTTGGTTGGGGGCATGAATTCAGATGAAACCACATGTGAATGAAGAACACTAAAATTTGGGATAGGCCGAAAAATACTACCCCATTATACCTTGTCAAGGCAATCACGAGAAGGAGAAGCAAGCGCCCAAAACTCAAGCAGATGAGTTGTTGCGGACGAGGAGCCCTTGCATTTATATAAGTGCATCCACTAAGATGGACTTGCCAACAAATGTGATTAGACATTTTAAATGGTCTGATATTGCAAGCATTTAATGAAGAATAATATCAGGTAGGCCTAATCATGGCAGTAGGCACGTGATAATTTTGAAGCCGTAGAGGACAATAGGAAGCTATTTACGGTTGGAGTTATTGCCATCACAGATACACCTCATGTTAATGTCAAAGGAATATCTTAGTAATATCACGTCACATCAAGACACATCAAGACGTATAGTTTCTAGTTTGATTCAATGAATTTAATATTGGGAATGGTGTGCAGGCCCAACTTTGGGACATGCATCTGCAAGCCATATCGAGGATTCATTCCATCCTAATGCCTTGGTGGGAAAAAACATACAGCTGCTTAACGGTTCTCTGTCTGGAAGGGGAAAAAAAAACTCCAGTTTCTTCACGGTTCAAAGGCTTTGTGGTATTTTTTCTTTTGCATTTTTTTTCTTAGAATCACATGATAGTGCAGCTTGGGTTTTCATGATGATGCCAATCAGGGAGCTATGGACTGCCTATTTTGGTTTAATCCATAATTCTGAAGCGATTCAAATGTTTGAAGGATGGAATGAAGCTATTGGGCATAGGCATGGGTTTAGAACTTGGAGTGCGAGCATGGGTTTCAGTCTTGAGCTGAGGAGAGTTCTTTTTATGCGAAACTATCTAAAGGGAGGATTTGAAGAAGCTCAACTGAATTTGGTAGAAGCTTGAGAGAAATGGCCTTTGAAACATACTTTACGTGTTGATATAGGACTCATCATGTCTATAACGATGAATTCTGAGTGCAATTTTTTTCTTAGAATCACGCTGATAAGTCTGGCTTGGGTTTTCACCGATGCCAATCAGGGAGCTAATGCGGACTGCATCTCGGTGATAACCCTTTAAGCGATCATCTGCTTCGGTTTCTTTGTTAGAGTTCATAATGAGTCAGGATGAATATAATAGCGATTGTAGCGAGCATGGCCTTGGGCTAAATACATAGTCTACAAATTCCATCCTAAGCAGTGATTGTACCCAAACGGTAAACCATTGCATTTTTTTTCGGATGCAGCGGTAAGAGCCGCGATGCGAAGCTTCACAGTTAAGAGAAGCAAATCAGCGGCTTTATTTCACCCGGCGAAAACACCCCAATTCTTCTTCTTCTTCACAGGTTTTCTTTTTACCATAATAGAATCCGTGTGGGATGCCTTCCAGGTGGTTGATATGTACAAATGCCCGCGGCTTTTGTATTGCTTTCATGCTTTGCAAGTGGTCTAACACTTCTAAATTTCTTTGGGG
Source organism: Isoetes taiwanensis (assembly GCA_021234155.1). Lineage (NCBI taxonomy): Eukaryota > Viridiplantae > Streptophyta > Lycopodiopsida > Isoetales > Isoetaceae > Isoetes > Isoetes taiwanensis. Next base: position 702,156 of record JAJEKV010000148.1, on the reverse strand, counting down.
AAGCTAACCCACACTTATCATTTCGCCGTCGATCCGGAAGAATGCGAGATAGGCCGGATCGCTAAATAGGTTGGGCAACATCTCATCGCCGTTTTTCGATTTTAGGCTCTCCGGGGAGTGCTTGGAATAGAAATGCGAGTTGCACTTAAATTCGTGAATCTGTGGCCATTCTTCATCGTGGTGGTCTCCAAAGCGGTCGGGCGAGAGAGGAAGCTTGGTTGCGTCGCCCTTTAGAGCTCGCGAACCTCAAAAAGAATTGCATAAAAACCTGGTCGGAAGCACCCAATTCTTACGCATACCTGCCAAGCTTGTTGAAGCCAATAGCACAAACTAGAGTATTTACGGCCATCGCCATTTTACAGCAGTGCGGGGAGGGAGATAGGCTTTGTGGAGGCGGATTCGTTCAAACGAGATAGAGCAGCGTGCTATCTCTTGGTTTTCCTTTTCTTGTATTTGGTATGCAATATAATGCGTGCGATATCGACCCCCACCTCTCTCTCGGCCCGAAATATTACCTTCTAGTTTTAAGAACAAATTATCTTGCTTTACATAGGTAGTGATAAAAGAGCGTACGTTTTGAGATGAAGGCAAGGAATTGTTTTCGATCAAAGGAAGGCGAAGAACACACAAGCCCATTTGGCAGAAGAAAATCCGAAGCGGGCTATTATTAGCGAGGGGATGTTTTCACGGAAATGCAATTGGGTATATTGGAGCAGCTCGATAGATAAGAATATCAAGCCCTTTACGGCAATGCAATCCACTTGATTATGCAGGATGTCGACCATATGCATCATGCATCCCTTGACCATCGCAGCACGGTGAAAAATCCTTTGCTAGAATGAGCAATGCAAAAGCCACCGCAGCTAAAATGCTAAGCTCTTGCATGTTTTACTAGTTCAATTTTAGTCTCTTAGATCTTGTCAGGTTTCCTTTTAGCGTGAATACATACATTGCTAGAAGGTTAAGTCTTTGGGAAAGCCTTTCCAAATCATAAAGCCTCTTGTATATGAGACCAAACCATCAAATTTTATTGCGGTGGAGGGAGGAGTGTACATAACCCGTGAGGTGAATTTAGTTGCTCGGAAGGAGAGTGCTTCATGGGGCCCAGCCGACTCTGGCTTGGATCATGAAGAGCACTTGGATGATTTAATAAACAAGTGTCTTGTTGAAAAACTAAGAAGGTTTGGATATTACGAAAAATGTCAAGGCGATGCTTGCTTTGCACTTAGAAAGCAGTGACCGGTCACGAAGTTGCAATTGTTGGAGAAGATTCAGTACATTGGTGATGGCATGCACCATGGGTAGGCGAGGATTGAGTCTAGAATGTTTCAATCAAGAGCTTTATATCCTACCTCATAGGCCATCACGAAGTAGCAAAATAAGTGATAGAATAATGGAAGAACTTGTTTGAGAAGAATCGAGAACTTGATGATCCACGAGGGATGTGTTGAAGAAGATAACTAGTAGTTCTGCTCAAGCGGGGCATATCGAGGAATCATATCCTTAATATATTCTTCATATTCAGCAAGCGCTGATGTGAATCAAACAATTAAGCGCTTAAGCGCAGATAATATAAAACAAATTAATATGACACAGGATCTTTATAAGCTTCGGGATTTGAACACGAATCACCATTCAATCCTTTAAAAATGTAAAGTAACATTATTATACTTATTCCAAATCAAACGGAATTATCATCTATACATACAATATGTTTTGCCATGAGCTTGCTTGTAACATGTATTAAAATGTTGGACACGCTTGAAAAGAAGTTCTAAACTATGCGGATGTAAAGGAATAAGTTATTATGATAAATAATAATATTTCTGATGTAACTAAGCTCCAATCTAGCAATGATATATAATTCAAGTTTAGACATTATACGTGTCTGAGACAAAGTAATTGAAACAAGTCCCTCATTTCCAAGTTCCTCATTTATCATACATGTGAACAAGACTACTGAGTTAGATGAAACCCGTCATAAACCTTTTCATGGATCCATGCATCTAGATATGTATGCATATTGTCTTCAACTGCGTTAAGCGTAGTCTTAGTAATGCTTAAAGATGTCACTTTGATACATGTAATACCGAAGCATTCAACCTGGTATCATCCCAACACAGCCAAACATGTGAATTAGTGTATTCTTTATCTTTGTTCATTCTAAAATTCTGAGCTATTTTGTAATCTATTAGACTCAAAATTTGAAAGGATTGAGGTAAAAAGACCAAAGTAACAATATTGTTTATGTTTGAAGTTGGTTTGGAATCTGGCAAATGAAAGATGGAGAGATCTTACCAATAATTTGCAAAATGGTGTAGAGTTTAGCCTCTGTGGGTATGTGCTTGGGGAATGCATCAAACTCGGTTTTAGCAGCAAATAAACATCTACGAAGCTATTACGCCTTGTAAGAAAGCAGGAAAATTTTTGTGTGACCGCGGGGAAGCAAAGGAAACTTCAGATCCATACCTCTTCGAAACCAAATTCCACGGCATAAGCGGCAAGAAAGCGATTAGCCCCATCTTTGTAGAATGGGCTAATAAGACACCAAACGATTTAAATTGAAAGTAGGAAACGAGGGCAAATAAAAAAGAGACAAAGAGCTTCCGCGGAAAATAGGCTAAGACCAATGTATGGAAACTGCGTCACAGCAATCGAGAGCTCAAGATCCAATGCGGATTTCATGCACCAAGCTTCTTCAACTATGGGGTTTTCCCATCTGTTTCACCTCAGTCTTGTGCTTGAGAATAGGGTTTCTGTTGTTTTCCCGCATTGGCTTCGCCCGCCAAAACACCGTCAGAGCAATTACCCAAAAATCGAGAGAACACAAATCGAGAAGGCGGTTTGAGAATGGTATTTACCGACCACAATTACTTCCCACAACTATAATAAATGAAGAGGCTCGAAGTAGATTGCTTCAATTTGAAGTAAATGAGAAGTATCTTGAGAAAATATTAAACGTATCTTCATAGGAGATTTTGGCCAGTATGGTGCCACATAGACATGCCTTTTTAACACACAACTTGTTTTCTTATTGGTGCAAAGGAAAAGCTGATGTGGAATTTTGAATTTTGAATGGGATGCAAAGATGACTCCATTTTCTCTAATGGTGATCTTAATACATTCGGTGAGTGGAGTCATCCTTTGTTCATAATCTTCTGATTTGGCCACAAATTAATCACAGTAATTACGACACAAGGTGATCGGATTACCTAATTGACACACAAAGGACAAGTTTAGTAGTATGGCTCGCTGAACAAGATGCACGAAGAGTATTAAAATGAACAAAATCGAGATGACTAAGTGTTATTTGATGTTCATGGAAGTAGGTGTCTTCAATAAGAATTAAAATATAATGATCTATGAGACTCAAATGTGAGGTTGTCCATGTATTGAGAACAAATATGGTTTTGGAAAAATTAAAAGGTTGGTGGACCTTTTTAAGTTTGGTTTTTCTTGTTAATTCTCCACGAGATCAGAATTTGGATGTGTAAGTCTTTGACCTAAAGGGTCCACGTAATGGGATAGATACTTGGGTACCAAAGTTGACCAAGGTATGTAGAAGTGGCTAGTATGGCTTTTGTTAAAGGCTAGTCTTTATGCGGGTTTTTTTTTTTTTCCTTATAGATATATACATGTAAATTTATCCCCATTGGATCTAAAATATGGTTCTTATTCTAATTTCAAGGTATGTGAAACGTCTTATGACATTTGCCCTTTTGACATTGTTCATTTCATAAAATCCTTAATGGCTCTAGCCCATTCATTTTTAAGTCAAAAGAGACTCATATTTATGTTCTCTGAAACTTATCGCGGCTGACCAGGAGCGTACGTAGCTGATTCTCTTCCCCAACTCATCATACATGCTTAACGATGTTGTTATTAGATTGCTTGAAAAATACTTTATGTTTGCCAATAATTTTACGTTAGAACAATATCTTTGTTTTATTAGTAAAATGATATGCTTTGAACATGGAATTATCTCTCAACATAGAATCATTAAATGAATTTGTTATATCACATAAGTTAAATGTACAAGAAACATGGCAAGGCAGCGGCATTCTCTTCCCAACTCGTGTATGCATGCTAAAACACATGTGAACACGCATTTTGTTGCCTTGCCTTGAGTGCACTTGCTTGAACATTTCTTTGGGCTAGGCTGGAGCAAAAAGTGGCCCAAATCGAAGACAATAGGTCTTAAAAAACCTTATGGTGAGCTAGAAAACTAAGTGCTTGGCTCCATTGGTCGAGTCATGCTAAAAGTCATCTCCAATTTCTTCAAGATTTTTCTTGGGTTCTATATAAATTCTCTTGAGATTCCTTTAAAAATTTTCTACATATTTCTAAAAGATATGGAGTGGAGAAAGGCGTGTAGGCAGCTCATCATAAGTTTTTAGCTCTGTCGAGGAGAGTTTTTCTATATTCCATAAGCGCCCAGACACGACAAAATTTTTTTTTATGGTAAATAGGTTTTTTTTCATCTTTATCTTATTTAATTTGTTTTGTCATATTTCCATCTTGGAATTGTGACATCCTCCATTCAACACAATGGTAATTTAAAATTGGACAAACTAGAGAATCAAATACTAAAAGGACAAATAACTTGCATTCATGTAGCACCAAGGAAGCATTTTGCATAGGAAGGAAGCAAGCACAAACATAAACAATGCAATACTAATAAACACAATTTGGCCTTTACTGCCCAGACGTTTGTGCTATTTATACTGCTCTGAAGAGTATAACAGATATTAGAATCTTGGATAGGGCCATATGATAATGCACATGCAACTAGGAAACTGCAAAATGACATTGCATCAAGTCTTCAACACTGCTTAAAATATTAAGTTGAGTTGCACATGATGTGCATATGTTGATGTGCATATGCTGCAAGGATTGCAAACCACAATAAGGCTATGCATAGCCATTTGGTCAAATAAAGGCATTCACCATACTGCCATACTTCATTGCTAGACTATGTATACATTTACATAGATTGCTATTGATCCTGCTAATGTTTCTGAAAGTTCAGAACTTATTGAAATTGATGAATCCACTTGTTTGGGCCTCCACATCACAACAGTATATTACTATATTACTGTAAAAAATGTTTCCGAAAGTACCGAACTTAATGAAATTGATGAATCCACTTGACTCCAACCTCTACATCACAACAGTATATTAGTATATTACTGTAAGAAATGTAACAAATGATGACAAACAATATAAGCACATAGCATTTCTAGCATATTCCAGTCTCAATCCTGGTGGAATCGCACTGTTTACAGCTTTGTCTCCTCCACCTTTCTAATTAACAAAGAGCTGCGCGTGACCCCTTGAAATCCCAGTCATTTATCCCAACAAGGGTTTTGCACCAGTTTCTTTCCCCCTTTGCCAAAATGGAAAACAATCATTGCATTCTCATTTCTTGTGAGCACAAACACCCATCACTGATAGTGCTTCGTTGCGCTGAAATCTGTACTACGTTCTTGCAGCAGCGAAGAACCTGGATATGAACCTCACACGAACATCTGGAGAACTAAGTAGAAATATCAAAGAGCAAAGTGGGTCAGTTACCAGTGATTCCAAAAGCAGACACAGCGGCCATGTCCCACCCAGATTCTTCATCTGCCGTATAGTTTTGGAGGAGCAAAAGATGTATGTCTGCATTCACGATTCCAAAAGAGCCGATTTGCTCTTTGTCCAAAACGATGCCCCAAATTTAATAAATCTAAATTAAAGGGCTTCGGCCTGTGTATTGATAAAAGAATGGCGCAAGCACAAGGCAGCAAAGAGAATGGCACTGATCGAGATGGAGATACATGCAGTCTGTAGAAGCCTCTGGTACTGTTGTCGCCTATCTGCCCCCATGGAAAAACCCAGCTAGGCAGCTTGCATTTAGCAAACAGAGGTTTCTACAATCATCAACACTAGACAACTTCTGATAAGAAGAATAATTGTTGGGTAAGTAATCGATGTTGAGTGAAGCCCCATTACAGTCTCGATACCTTTGATTTTAGCTGGCAGCCAGCTTCAGGGTTTGAAGTAACTGAAAGCTGAAAATAATTTGAACTGGGGCTGTTTGGCTGCAGAGTCCGTATGAACCACAGCTTGTGAGTAGATCACAGTTGTCAAATTACTGCTTACGAATCACCCACTTTGTAGCCGTAATCTGCCCATCGTCTTCCAATCTCACAAATGCAGCAAAGGAAAACTCGTTGGAACTCTTGAACTTCAGAATGTTGTTCACCACGACAGTGTCAGAACTATTAGTGCAATTTGTGGTATTAAACTTGTTGAACTCATTTACACTTTGTAAATCTGATCTCAGCTGAAGAACAAAGTCGCTTGCATCGCAACAAAATGCAAGGAAAACTGACGACTTTAATGCATCATTCCAGGTCCATTCTTGAGTGGTAATGCTTGATCTATACAAAAGGGCTAATCTGCCCTCTTCTAGAACCAGGCTATAATTTCCGCTGTAAAGATGCATACCAGGTTTAAGAACTTGGGTGCAAACCATTGTATCGGTTGGGCTATCAAAGGTCTGCCATATTTTGTTATGAATGTTTCCAGAGTCATTAACAAGAACAATATTACCACGGTTGCTAACCTGCAAGTACTTGACTCCCCTGTTTTGGGTCCCTGTTTGCCAAACGACGCCATCCGAATCCTGAAGGAGCATATTTCCGTTTATAAACTCAAGAACCGCTCCATCGCTAACCAAACGGAACTAATTAGCCTCCCAAATGACCTCTGCGGAGTACGAATCCCCATTTGTAAGATCATATGCAAGAACCGAAAGGCTATAGCCCGATCCGTCCTTAATTACAAAGAACGGCCTTTTCCTTTTTCAGTGGTTATGTTGGACATATCCGTTTCCTTCTTCAGTGGTTATGTTGCCGATGAATCCAGTAGAACCGCCGTGTAAGCCATTGTCAAGATTTAACGAAGGTCCAGTGTTGGAAATATTGCGCATGAGATCATACTACATATATTGAAGGGTTGGGATTGGGAAGGAAAGCAAAACGAAGATGGGGGCGATAAAGAAGGGTACCATCGTCGGAACGGGAGACCGTGAATTGGTGCCATAGCCGAAGCTCGATCCCAGTAGATGATTTCTTCAGAGGGAAGAAATCCAAGGATCTACTTCTTCAGAGGGAAGAAATCCAAGGCCTTTTGCCTGACTGATATGGCGACGATTTCTTCACCGGCAAGAAATCCAAGACTTTATCTTGTACAGCAACCCATTTCAGATCACGGCTCACTGATATATATAAGAGTTAGCACATTCAATGCGATTACACTGGTTAGATCTTTGTAGATATGACATTCAACGCAAATATTCCAGGACATCTAGAGCAGGACCAGTCCTATTACACTGGTTAGATCTTTGTTTGTAGATATGACATTCAAGGCAAATATTCCAGGACATCTAGAGGAGGACCAGTCCTATTGTAGGCAATCATTCGGCCGCAATCAGCCAAAATCTCGCGAGCACAGAGAGCACGGGGACAATTCTACATTTTTTTTTTTTTAATTTCTTAAAGGGCACGTGTCAAGCTCATATTGTTTTTCAGGGCAGAAATATTAGGGGTATGTATTGAAAGCCATGCCAATCTTTAGCTTGTGAGATAATGGCGTTCACGGCACAGGTTGCGGGGAACACAGGCAGCGGCTTCAATCTTTGCTTCAAAAGTGCTCTACCGCCCGCTGATAGGCGTATCGCAGTTTGCATTTGGGATGTGGCTGTTGCTGGAAGCATGGCTGCAACTGCGTGGTACACTTAAGCGACTTCTACTCCATGTTATATTCACATGAGCGGGTTTACGTGAGTGCTCGGTACGTAGTTCCATAGCTCATCAAATACGAATCCTCACAGTAGGCTTCGGTTTGCTGTGGATCGATCATATTCTTCAAAGTAAAGCGGATCAATAGCCAGATTGATTCAAAGCGATCCATTCCGCGAGAAGGTACGCCGATTCCGGAAGAATCCCGAGACCGATTCTATTAAAAAGCCGATTCTGTTCAAAATCATTTCTTTGCATAGCGAAGCGACCTTTGAATAGATACTCTGAACTTGTTTAATCCCAGGGACACATCAATTGTTATCAAATGAGTTCGTCAGGATTAGCTCTAAATCCCGGTTAAATTCTATGTCTGAGGAAATTTGTGAAAAACTTGTGCAAATCTTGTGCAAAAATCGGTCAATTACGTATGTCGTGCAAAATTCGTAACTTGTGCAAAAAATCGGTCCCATTCTCTACATGCAAAATTAAAGAGCGTTCGCTTTAGTTGCTCCTAATTTGGCGGCGATCTTTCCTAAGTACTATTTAGTGCAATTTGGATTGATTTTAGGGATATAATCATGTGAATACAACGGGGAATAAGCCAGTTAGTTTCGCATTTGCATAGTTCTGTAATTTTGCAATTCCGTTCGTCATGTGAGTGTTGCGTAAAGTGTGATGCTATATGTATGGCTCATCATAATGCAATTGGTGACATACTATATGGATCATAAAATCCCCTCGTACAATATGCAACACATCCTATGACATAGGCAATACAAGTACAATGGCCATGGCGTTGATAAACAATTTGGACGGTAGTTCATGAGGCTTTTCAATCCTCTTGGGACCCAGTAACGATTGCACATCCAGTACATCGGGTAAAATATGAGTTTGTGCCTAAGCAAATATTGAAGGATGCACTACATTTACTACAAAGGGATAATAGACCAAAAATAGATAAAAATGGTACACAGTGCGGCTAATTTGTAGGCTGCCTAGCATAGCACTCAACTACATCTTGATTTGGATCTTCAACTCTCGGGTTCTTGCATAAATATTAGATGCTTAAGCATTGTAACTTATTATCAAAATGGCTTAGGGTGAGATAAAAACCTATTCATGTATGGGATCAATCAATTCCTTGTTTTTCTTTTAAGACAACAGAAGCACGATGCGAGAGAGTGAATCCAGGATCTAGTAGCTTTTTGTCATATGTGACCATAGCCTTTATAGCTTCATTAAGTCTAGGTCCATTCTAGTATAATATTTATTTGGACATACTTGGAGCATTCACGGCCAGTTTGGGGTCTCAAAATGGCCCTTATCTTGGATGCGAAGATTCCACGTCATGTTTCGCGACCAATGATGTTTTGCGCATTTTTCAAAGTCATTGGATTGTGGCAGAGTAGAAGAGGGCGAACTTGCCAGCATCCACGGCGAGAAATTTCATGGGACATGTTTGTACCATTGCAACCATTAATGGCCCGCTGTTTTTTGAAATCGTGCTCGCGGACCAAAATAATGGCTACTTTTCCGCCCTCACGTGCACATGCCCACATACCAACCACTTTTTCAAATTTTGGCACAGATTTCATTGTTCACATTAAGCCTTCGTGCATCCCTCTCGCCGCTCTTCATTTGGAATCAAGTCTCCAATAGTATGCAATGTTTTTTCTTGAGGCTGAGCATAGAGTTAAGCAACAACGGCGAGGCGATGTGCGGACAAACAGAAAGCGTCGTTACATGCCATGTTTTACTACCCCGATTTTTCATTCTAAAGTTTTCCTATTTTCGGCTCTTCCCATTCATACATTATTTCTCCACAGCCATTCGATACTTACAATTCAACGACCGATCTGTATCCTAATTGCATCCATCGTGCTCCTGAGTACTCCTACATTTATGCAGTTCATCACTTACAAAACAATAAAGGCATGGCCGGTGGAAGGATGTCTATCCATAGGCTTGTGGGTGAGAATGCTATCATAGCGAGATGACTGTGGAGTTACATACGCGGGCGACATTTATACACTTAATGAATAGGTTAGAACTATAGGGTTCAAAATAAATGCTATGGATAGTATATTGCAAAAAGGGAAGGGAGGGAAGGGGTTTGAAGAGAGGAGGATATTTGCAAATTTGCACCCTCAATAATACATGGATCACACCATGCGAGAAAATGCATATGCACTTTGTAAGTAATGTAGTGAGATTTGTCATGTGATCCTTGCTTCTTTTCTTCCTCTTCTTGATTTATATTCACTCGAGATCAAATATTTTTCTTTGGGCTATATTTACTTCGGATGTAGAGTTGGGACTAGGAAAGCATTCTTGGCATCGTTGTTGTCTAACATATGGACATAAGAACGTAACTTTTTCAAGATATACATTGAGGGGCAATGGGCATCTAGTTTCACGTTGTAAAATTGTAGGGCCAGAGCTTGAAAGAGTAGTCCCATGACCTCGTTTAAGCGGTGCTGAAGCCTTATGAGAATGGTGTCTTGCAATGAAGAAATGTTTGATAAGGCGTGCATCGGGGTTGTTGAAAAAATGAGTTACAAAATATTTGCTCCATTAGGGTGTTTTACACTAATGCCACGACACAGCTCCAAAAGACATATTGTATAAAATCGCCGCTTTTAAGCGTGAGCCTTTGGATCCCGGTTAACTCAAAGTGTCACGTATGGAAACATTGTTAGGTTGATAAAATAACATAAAAATCTTATTTAATAAAACTTTGGTTGTTGGTAAAGTGTTGGCTTATTGATTATGTGTTTGTATTTTGGCACAGGACCCTCTTTGAAAAAAGTTTAGTTAAATAAAACATAATATAAGCTTTGGGAGATAATCATATTTTATATGCGAATGAGAGACTATTGATGAGGACTTGGTGTTGGTATACATTGTAATGAAACTGAAAGTGGATGCTACATGCGGTTAGTATAACACTTTTTAGCTTACTCTGAGGGAATTACGGCAGTTATGTCTTTGAAAAAACATGACTTCTATGGTAAATTCTTTGATTATCTTTTAATAAAGAAATATATATGTAATCTTATTTGAAGTTAAGTGTGGATATGCTTGACGTGCTCATTTATTGATAAAGTGTTTGCTTTTTGAAAAGGGCTATGCTTTATGTACTACTAGAGTTAATTAAAGTATTTTGATCTGAATAGGATCTTGATGTGATCCTTATTTAAAGATATGCTCTTTGAAAATGCTCTTTGAAAGGACTAATAACTTTATGCCTTTGGGGTGGTAAGCGTTAAATGAGAAGAGATACTTGTGTTTTAATTTTTAATTTGGCCAATGAAATAAGAAAGAAGTGGATCATGGCGATCTGAGATTTAGTGTGTTCGGGTTTTTGTTCGCGTAATATGCTGACCGACAGTTGTGATCATGCTTGAAAATATTATGCTCTTTGAAGAAGGGATAATGAGCTTATGTACTTAAGAGTGAGTAAAGCATTTTTGATACAAATAGGAATGAGTACTTTTGTGTTTAATTTTAATTTAGCCAATGAGTAAAGAAAGTGGATCACACCGTGCAATTTAGTGTGTGTCCCTTTTTTTTTTCCATATGTATTATTAAGCAGGTGTGATCCGTCTTGAAAAAAATAGGCACTGATGCAAGGAAAGAAAGAAATATCTTATTTAAAGTGTAAAGTGTTAGTATATAAAGTGTTGGTTTTATTAAAATACTATTTGTTTACGCTAAGTTGTAAGTTGAATATTTGTGTTTCACAACTACTTTTATTCACATGAGGATCACACCAATGATTTCTTATATGCAATTACTTGGTATGAAGATTTAGCATCATATGATCCTCTTTAAACAAGGATGGCTTTGACCTTCAATGTTCATAAATTTTATGAATGTTTGCATATAAAATGTCACATATCATATTTTTCTTAAAAAATGGTCATCAAATGGATAACTAGTCAAAGAGTTCTTCTACTACTTAAAAAAGAGTTTCAAGACTCATTTTGCTATAATTTAAATGCTTAATAGAGTTTTTAAAGGAATCTATTGTTAAAGGTAGTCAAAGCCTTCTTGTATTAAATTTATCACCATAACCTTTGTACTTCAAATGTATAAACCCTTCATTGCAAGAGTATAATGTCGTTTATTAGCATCTTGGCGGACATTTCCCCTTCCTTATTGGAGGGGCTCATCTCAAGGAGCGTATTAGATTCGAATGCCTTCATCCTCTCTCAATCTCTCACAATATCCTAAGAGCGAGTTCACGAATCACCACAAAAATGAACTAGAAGCTTGAAGCGTCCTGAAATGGCGGTTTCTTGCCCTCAGCGGATCCAATGGATATAAAGCGCCCATCCTTGGATGTCAACACTTTTGACTTTGTAAAGACTGTCATTAGGGTCTAAGTTCTTATTTTTTTAGACCTCTTTTTGCGATTGAAGGCGGGCATATTAGAGTGAGTCGGTTGGATCCTTATCACTTATCATTTGGAGCTTCCATACTGCGTGGATAGCCGCATTGTGAAATGAAGGTGTACAATTTATATGCTGACACAATTAAGCTTGATGTGGGCGAGCGTCATTACTAACCTACGTTTTGAAATTTACAGCGTGCATATGGAAATCGAAAAAGTCCATTCTCCACCACAATCCATGCTTTTATACATTAAGAAAATTCAAATTTGGTGTAGGGGAAAGGAAAAGCACATATTGGGATGATAAGATCGGTTAATGCTTTCGGTTCACATAGACTGACTGCGAAAATGACGGCTTAAACACTCTTGAACTTGAGGTGAGGCAAAAATTCAGCCCGTTTTGGAAAATCAGCCCTTGCAAGATCCAACTGCGTATTTGATGCAGTAGCTGAATTTTTAATCCGGTCTTGACTTCCGCTGGAACTCGGTAGGAGGGCTAAACTTCTCCATGTGAACCTTAAAGAAGCGCTGACATGAAACGCCCTCGAAATGAAGTCACGATACAAAGCTTCCAACCTACATTCAAATTTTTGAAATGTGGAAGAAGCGGGAAGCTTGTATGTATAGCCTATCTAAATGAATAAGCAAGAATGGGTAACCGCCGCAGCGGTATCACGACAAACCAGAGCAGCCATGAGTTCTGGTATGCTATAAGAGTGGCTTTTTAGGCATACATGTTGCATCGACTGTCACGACATATGAGAATTAAATACATATAGGCGCCATGAATCGCGAAATCCCCCTTATTAGGAGAATATTCCAAGTAAATCTGTAATGATGAGATTTTGCAACTATCTAGGTAGCATGGGAAAAAAGAATGATATGGCGTGGAATGGTGATAGGAGGCCATTTGGACCCAAATCCGCCCTAATGACCTCTACAAAGGAAGGGTATGTTAAAACAATAATACAATTAATTATTCTTAAATTGACAATAAAGGAAGGATCGGAAGCTTGGTACCTTCTTAAGATTAACAGTATTACGTAGAAGGTACATTTGCACAAAGCTCTAGCAATTGAAACATTTAAACCTCCACAAATAATGCGGATTTAAAAAAAAACATGATGATTGTTTTGTGATCAATTTTATCAAAAGATGTAAAATATTAGAATCACGGTATTTTTCTCATTCTTTGGTACATCCGGATCGATATAGCAACAAGTTAGTGCGGCCAAACACGAGAAAATATCTAAAAGTAAATTAGAGAATGCGCTAAGCTACTAAGAATCACCGAGACATTTTACCATTAAATACCATTTGTGCATATATGAAGCAAAAGGAAAATAATTTACTTCCAAAGAATTACACAAAATTGTGGAGATGTATTTGTTCTTTGCAAGGCTAGACAAAAGCTATAGTTACTCAATTTTGCAAAAGCATATACTTTGGACACGAGCTATGCTGCGTAATATGATCAATTTTATGTTTTGCTTAGATATCAAAGCTTTTGAGGCTAAGAAATTTATCACGATCTACCACTTTTATAGACCAACCCTCGATTACTTAAAGAAATTGATGTATAAACAATTACTAACATCTTGGACTTGATGCTGAGTTGAGACCTCGATTTGGCCAATCAAAGTTGCTAATTGCCTGCCCAATTACAAATATGATTTGTGGTGCCAAAGCTAGAGTAGAAATTACCTCCCCATTTATCCTCGGCGTCCTACATGAAAACAAAAGGATTTCCACTGTCACACATAAATTTAGGGAGATTAACTACTAGGAGACTTTAAAGCTAAATTTAGAATAAAGGTGAAGCTAATTTGCAATGAATAGATAAAATTGAATGCACAAAGTGTGTTAAAAGTATTTTTCAAAATCAAGCATAGATCCCTCAAAATTTGCATTGAGCTCTATTGTCACAAATTTCACAGTGACAAATTTCCAAGAGCTATAACTTCCCAAAATTTGTACCTACATTCTTAAGTGTACATATATTTTGGAAGCGGCACAAGTTGCCTAAAGTGTGTAGACATGTTTTGCAAAATCGACTTAAATCACTTAAAACATGTATTGAACTTCCTTTGTCTAGAATTTGCATGATAACTCAAGTTCTATAACCTCCCTAGTAGCTGTTTTAGCATTAATACATTTTAGAAATGGCACAAAGTAGCACCATAAGGATATAGAATTAGTGGACAATGGTTTTGACTCTAAATAATGCGATTGGATTAGAAGAATTCCCTCGGCCCAAAGCTTGCTTGAAAATCAAGATAAGCAAGATCACAGGACTTACTTAGCACTTTCGAGGGCCCAAAAACCCCACTTGGCTAGCAACACAAGATCCTTCAAAATCTGCTTTCAGACCCTTCAACCTCTTGATCTGGAATCTCCCCTAGCATCCTTGCCCCCACTTCACATGTTTGAATTTATAGACTGTGACAATACCTTTCCCTCTCATTACCAATAAACCTCTTGGTCAAGACCCGTAAGTTCTTGGGTCTTCTCAAATCGAGGTTTAAATTTCCTCGTGTCCATAATCAACTTTGAATACCTTTGTACTGGAATAAACAAATGGAGCAAAACTTTAATATGACATATTAAGCTCGATTTTTCCTTTCATGTCAAAGACTCACTGTGATTACATACACTGCGGCCATGGGTTTCGGTGCCCTTGGTAGGGAGGCGAGGAAGAAACTCTAAGTTTACCAAGCATGCGACCAGCGGTTAGCCATTGTGGCGTCGGGTTGCTCATAGTGGCATCTGCCCCCACTAATGGACGAAATGAAAAGGAGACATAAAGGAGTTCTTTATGCATTACCTTGAGAATCATTCACAAAATACGCTATCACGGCAAGATATGTCAGGACTGAAACCATGAGGGGCCGAGATTTAGCATGAGCAAGGATTTCTGCGGCGCGGGTCTTGGAAAATGATGTCTATGAGAGCCACACATAGAAAAAGATAGAATGACAAATGATCTTTAGCATGATGAAATCGCTATGAATATTGGTATTGCAGAGATATTACAGCTAGGACTCTAGAATCCTTAGAAGAGCTTCCGAGAAGCGGAGATATGAATGAACACATGCCTCTGAGAAGCTAAGCGATCGCCTTTTAGGTTTCCCTTATCACATGCATATATTAATATATCTTGTAACAAAGCGAACTAACTTGTTTTAGCTAAAAATAAAAAGAGCTAGTTAATACTTAGTATAATGTTACGCTTTAGCTCTGACGAACCCTAATCGCCGCATCTTTAACATGCATATGATATTAGAAAGTATTCACTAACCAAAGCACAAGATTCAAATTCACATGACCCGAATTCATATAAGGCCTTGAAGAAAATGAAAATCTTCGGAACAATTTCAATCTTAGGACTTTCAACACTTACGGACATGCCCCACGGAGATAAGATCATCTGAAAAATATTTAGGTTTTGAGACTCCAAGCAAGCAAAGCGCCAATTCTTACGATGCACAAAAGCGGCATTCCAGCAGCAGGTTTGAAATTCTTCTGATTTAAAGTACTTCAAGCTCGATCTGATAAGAAATTCAAAGAGCAGCACGTATGGAGCTTAAAGATAGGCAAAAGCGTCGGCGGCTCATGCGGAGATAAATGATATCGTTAGAAGAATCAAAAGAAAGCGGAGAAATGGACCTTTTGATAGCGAACAAGGGTTTGGAAGCACAGTAAAGGCGATGAATTTTCCAAACGCGTAACATTGGAGTAAATGTAGGTAAAAGGCGCTAATCACGTACGACCGATGCTCGGCGAAAGTGCATTCTTGGCGCCCGGTATGTGGAGGCGTCGACCAAAGCCACTGACACCCGCAGCCATCTCCGGCATAGCAAGAAAAGGGGCGGAGTTTTCTTGCAGTGCAATGCTTGAGTAAGAGCAAGAAAAGGGGAACTCCGCGTGTCCTGCAGCGATGCTTCAAATAAATAGCTCTCAAACAAATATTTTCAAACAAAAAATGACACTCGATTATATATGAGTGATATTTTATAAAGCATATAAGGTCTTATTCGTGCATGCATGCTACTTTTATATAAGTGCATGTTTGCCACTTGCCACTTCCTTGAAGAAATTAGTTTGCATGTTATTTTGCATGTTATTTGAGGCTAAGGCTTTCGTAGGAAACACACATTTCTAAGTTGTCAAAAGTATTCTTGTAGATTTTGCATTTAATTTATGCATGTTTATGAAATTTGGCCGATCACGGGGGATATTATCACCTTCACATATTTGTTTGGTTTCTTTGACCTATTTACCCCGTATGACATGTCTCAAAAGAGACTAGCGAGATTATTAAAATGGCCAGATTACATTGGAGTGCTCCTCTTAGCATCTGAAAGATTGCTGCCAAGCTTTCAAGACTTGAGGTTTTTTGGTATGGATGCCTTTCTTTACTACTTTCTTTACTGACGAATCTCATAACATATTCAAGGATCTCTAGACATGGAGCATACTTTGACCATGGCATCCACTAACACAAGGTCTATTTACAGTGCAAAAGAAGCCTTCATCAAGCTAGGTGGTCATTTGGCTGTACAATCCTCTACTTCACTTAATTTTTGCCTCCCGTCACATAACTTTGGCTGGAGCTTTGCACATCTGGAGTTTTGCATCAAAAGAAACTAGTTCTATAAAGTCTATTGGTACGTGAATTACGCCTTGCTTTCACATTAGTTGGCCTAGAATCAAACTGCAAACACTGTTCATAAAATTTGGGATCTAACCGCATTTTGACACATATTAAACTAATACAGTTCAAGCTTTTGGCATTTCTAAAAGCTGACTTTCATTATCATTTGACATTGGATCTGGGTTCTTTGTAAATCATAGTGATGGATCAAACACAATATAATGGGTTCAATTTAACACTGCAGTGGCTATGGAATGAACTCCAATCAGTGCGTACATTTTTGGTCTGAAGTTGCTATTCAATGAATTCGACATGTAAGGAGCTAAAAAACAAATCTAGAAAGCTCTTATGATGATGCATTTTTTATTCTACTACAAGGATATGAACTTCAAATTCATTTTAGATCACTACCTGGTTATGGTTCATAGAATGGCTTATATTGCCTTGTCCTATACGTAATTAAGATCATTACTTTTTATTTATGCCAAAAGGAAATTGCTGGCTCATGTTACTAATGCCATTTAAATATTGCTCATAGCATGTGGATTATAGGTACAGCTTGTCTTTCACTTATAGCTTAAATTTGTGAAGCTGTTCCATTATGAAATAAAAGTCTTTTTGAGATATATTGAGATCAATTGCACAGAACTTGATGAAGGGCTGAAGTTGAGATACTTTTGAGATACATTTGAGACAAAGAACTTGTCAAACCAACCTCGGCCACTTATTTTGAACAATATATGCTCATCTATATCAGACCAGAGTTGGAGTTTTCTTTAACATGATTGCATTTGAACGATTTAGAATATATGGGTGAGGTTTTCTTTGCTGCGATCTATTCTTTGCAGAGATCACGGTCTTGCAGATTCAAAAAGTGACATGAAGGCTAATATCTAACACTTGTTGTAGTATTGACATGTGCCATGCTTTTGTTCACATTCTACTGCTCCACGTCCAGCATTTGTGGACTACCATAGAATTAATGGTTCAAATCGAGTTGTTTTGAGCATTCTCTTAAAACATATTATTATATTTTTGAATGACGGGACCGCGATTGAAGGGTTATAGCGTGGTGTTCCATAGCTTACGGTTAGTCCTTTCATTGTTACCACATCATGCTAACATTTATGCGGTTGTGCGGGTGCCGGAACTCCACCTCCTATGGTTTTGTTCTTCTTGGATGCTGGCCCGATTCTTTGAAATCAATTTATAGGCCTGCAAGATAAGTCTTTCAATTTCTACGCATGCAAATGATTGCATGCACTAGCAGGGCATATGCTAAAACCTTGTTCTCCATTTAAATGCAGATCAAAGTTCATATTCTAATGGCATCGGCATTGGCTGGACATTTCTAGAAGGAAGGCTTATGCTGGCTTTGGCACATGACACAAACATAGGTTCAATACATTATATATAAAGAATGAAAACTCTTCCTTTTAGGTTGTGTCTATTAAATGGATTTTGAAGCTTTCATCTACATTTTCTAATTCTTCTTGATTTGAAAAGATGTCTTGTAAGTTGCATTTGCAAGAAATTGAGTTAAAGGTTGTTAAAAATAATTTGCTTCTTACATCTAAGAAAACGATTTTGGATTATAGCTAAATACATGACATTTTATATGAGCATTGGTTTTGTCTTCATGATGTGTAATCATTGATCTATTCAGTTGATTTAAAATTGATGATTATTTAACATGTAATCAAGTCTAGGCTTAAAAGAAAAGGCACCTGTTTTCTTTTAAGACTGCTAATTGGCTGGAAGTGGTCTTTGCAAAAGTCCATGGAAGGTAAAAGTCTGTTGTACAGATTTTAAAAGGTTTTTTTTTTTTTTTTGGAAGTTCAATGCTTAGGGACTTCTATTTTTGTCAATGCGTTTCTATTTAGATATACGCTCTTGGCCGCTCAACCATGTAGCACTTACTTTGAATAATTGCATCAAATCTTTGCTTGGATTTTTGCTTGTTGCAAATCTTTACATCAAATCTTTATTGTAGAAATGGATGCTCTCTCACTCGACACCTCTATGTTGTTCAATTTCTGCATTGCATTTGTAGCCATTTCACTTTCATGTACTCAATGTGTATTTCTAATGATTCAATGATTTGTGTCCACGTACCTATTTGAATCCTATTGTTTAAATTCGATTTTTTCGGGGTTCCAAAACTTTTTAGAATTTTTTCTTATATGGTTATTCCTAAGGTTTGGGATTTTTTCCCACTTGGAATGACATCCGTGTCCAAAATCTCTAAATATTTTAGTGCCATCTTAATTTGAAGTGCTTATCTAGTTCTTCTGAGATGGCGAAGATGGCTTGCATCTTTGGTTGGATGGTGCATCCATTTGGATTTGATCTTGGATGTAAATATTAGGATATGGCGTTGAAATAAACTAGTTCCTATTTTCTTCTTGTGTGGCGGTCCTTAGGAATGCGAGACAATCAAGCATCGCTGAAAACCAAGACTTTCTTTGGGCGTGGGCATTGCGTGATATTTGCTCTAGGAAGCCATTATTTCGGTAGGCATTATCCGATCAAATAGGTTGACTTTTTATTTTTACCACAAACAAAGTTGGAATCAGAACCTTTTTTTTTTGAGGAGTCACGAAATTTATGATTTTCTATTAATAAAAAGTGGCAGAGACCTTATTACAAAAGTATGAAATGGCCCCATAGGGAAAGTAGCACAACAAGTAAGCCCAAACTTGGAACAAATTCATTTTGCATGCTTTCACACCATCTTGGCTACATAGAGATCAGCGATTATTGAAGCCGCGGACAACTTGAAGCTCCCCAGATGAATACCTAGTTAAGCGAGAAGAAAGAAAGGACAGAGTATCTTCGTAGCGTTAACTTGACTGAGATGCTCCATCTTCGCATTATAAGGGCCACGCACTACATTTCAAAATGTACTATGGAGTAGTCACCCATCTTCAAGCAATATCGTCCCTATAGGCCTCCTCAGGATGGAGTGGGTCCAAATCACCATTCTTTTCACCGCCATCTAAGGCACTGGAGTCAAACTCAATGACCTGATGCGGTGGTAGGCCTCCTTGGTCTCAGGTCAAGCCCATTGCAAATCCTAGCATCGTGCGGAAAATCCATGCTTACCTTTCATTATTCAAAGTCTCTCTAGGCTGGGATAGAAGGGGGCTTCAAACACCTCATAAAATACCATAACAAACATACGAGCTTGCGGAGCACTATACTATGTCATAAACCAAACAACTAGAGCAACTAAGCGCAGCCATCCCATTTACGCAATGAGTCTGAGAACCACAAAAGATGCAACCCATGAGGGTTGCAATGAGTCACAACCGAAGAAGAATAGTGCATAACCACAAAAGTCACGACCTTGAGACACAATGAGTGCAACTTGGAAGAAGAATCCCATGCTTATGCCTCTAAGTGAAGATCTATGAACTATCAATTTGAAAGAACATATTACGATTTTCCTCATGGAAACCACTAGTACGGAAATCACACTAACACTGGCTCTAGCCCATCTACTTCATATCACTAGCTGCTAGCGGAAGACCAAGCCTTACCTTATCATTTGATCGTGAAGGAAGAACACGGCGGCGGCAATGCTCCGACAAAAAACCTTCTTTATCAAAGGCGAAATCCACCGCAGTCCGGTCCTAACACAAGCATTTGGATCGGTATAGCCGGACTCACACCTTCGACCCTCATTTGTCGTCGTGAAGAAAAAAGCGAGTTGGTGACGCGCAGCTAGGTTACTACTAGCGCCCTAAACATTCTCGTACCATGCCCTGTGATTATGAATCGGACACTTTGTGGTTTATAGTTCTTTCTTGAACTCAATCTTGATCTTTGTGTAGATGCTTGCTTTGCTTCGGTTTTGTATTTCAATTTCTTTTTCAGTTTCTAACTTCCTTTCTCTATAGAGGCAAGTTTGGGATAATAACACAGAACCTGCGATATAGAACTGCGATATGCATCGAATTTGAAAAGCGAAGCGTGAAGTAAAACTCACAATGATTATCTCGAGATGGATTATTAGAGATGCCATGGAATCTTTATCCACATACATGGTTAGGTTTGAATGCTTCCTCATCATTCAATTTGTAGCTTTGTTTCTCAATGCATACATCCTATTTGCAATAAAAGCCTTCATCACCTTTGAGAAGTACCATTTGAAGCTTGCCCATTTGGAGCTGAGGTTTGTGCCAGGGCAGCGTTTTTTATAGTCTTTATTTTTCTTGATCTTTTTGAATGCATCTGATCTATTATTTTGCTATTTCTCATGTGTTTTAGTCATCTCTCACGGTCTTAGCATCGATTCTGGGATGGACATATGCACGGCTATTCTTCGGTCCCTTCAATATCAATTTTAAGCCACAGATATAATTTTGGCTAAGAAGAGATTTAACATGATGATTCACAGTTCTTTGCCAAATTATCTGGTATTTCTTATTCCATGTATTGAAAATGTATTTCTTATGGCTTTATTTATTCTTTGGCTTCTCAAATATATTTGTGCTTCTTGAAAATGTGGCCATTGGATTCCTAGCAAAGTTTAAGGTAGCCATCTTCTTGCCATAACTTCGGTAACCATCTTCCTGCCATAATGTTCATGTTAAATATCCAGATGGATTATACAGGACAAAGGAGGTTTCATTTGTTTGGCTCTATATTCTGTTTATTTACGGCATGCTACATGCAAGGAACATACTCTATCCATGCCGAGGATGCGTACTCGACTTTCTACTATGAGCTTCTATCGTCTAGCTACGTAGGTTACTTATGCTAATTCATTACAATCATTGTTGTACAAATGCGTTGCTTGCTGCAGTTAATTCATACGTATTTGTAATAGCAACCTAGGTAAAACACCTACTTTTATACTGATTATTACATTATTAGTTTAGGTCAAAATTTCCAAATGAAGAAATTTCCCTTTTTTTTTCCTTTACGCAATGATCTTTTCTTGATTTGACTTTCCGACCCATAAACAGTCGAAATCAAGCATTTGGAATGTGAATGAGAATAATATTTTCTATTATTTTGCGGACTCTAAGCAAGCAATTTGGGACTCCAAGAGAGATTTTTAACTGGGCCTTGCATTCATCTCTTCTACATGTCAGATTCAAAGTTTAAGCAAGACCACTTGGAATGAGTTTCAAAACTATAGCATTCTAAAATAAGTAAATTCCATTACGGTGAGAGACTTCGATCTAGGCAGAGAAAACCGACCTCCTATTAGTATTGTTTTGGTATTTGGACCCTCCTTGCTCCTCTATCCTCATTCTTCCTCTTGCTCCATGTTTAGATCGCTCCTTATCCATGCCTTTCATATTTAGTTTTCTTATCTGTGCATCTATATTTATAATGTTATCTTGTGTATGGATTTTTATCCGCGCCCTAAATTGGTAATTTGGGATTGATCACTTGTTGAGATTGAATGGTGAGTTTTTGATGCATATAATCTAGAGTTAAAGTTCAAAGCTTCTGAGTTAGATGCATACCCGGTGAGGCGATCCCTCTCTTCCGGTCCGATCCTTACGTGTATAGCAAGTATCTGAGATCCTTTAAGTGTATGGCAAATTCACAATTTGGGCTCTTCTTTGGAGGTTGGTTTTCTTTGAAGCTTTGTCTTAAGCTCTGGCGAGTAATCCACGAAGCGTATCAAGCATTTAACTATAGCATCTTGTCGGAAATCGAGCTAATAAAACATTTCTCTTATGCTTGGAAGTTATTACTACAAAAATATTCTGTTTCATCGGTGAAATGACAAATTCTTTGCCCTTCAGGAAACAGCAAAATTTCCACCCATCCTTTGGCATGCCTACGGCTATGAATATTTTCTTTATCTTTTTTTCTCTCGAATTTTTCTTGAGCTTTGCTGTGAACTCAAATTATTATATTCAACACCTACTTGAGGGGAACATGTTAAGAAGGCTGAGAAGCTCTTGACCGCAGAGACATTTGCATGGACCAATAGTTGGATCATCGAGCCTATTATTGAAAGCTTCCTTTTATGCAGTGCGGCGGATCTTTGAACTCACGGTATGCCATACAAATGCGGGGAAGGTATCTCTGGTTGTTGAATCTTCACGCATTTTGATTTACGTAACCATTGTTTTCTTTATTATTTTTCTTTACCATGTCTCGGATATAAGACCACCTAATATTTAAATTGCTTGATCAAAGGAGGAAACAAAAGATGTTTTGGAGGAGACTTCATTGTGGGCTGATGATATAGAAAGCGTCTAGTAATTCCTTCTTAGGATGGTAACTGTATTTCTAGCAGGTAGAATAGTGCACTTCTCACTTAGATAGAATTATACTTCCTAACGAGAAATTCTATAATGAATTACTTTGGATTCTCACATGGGAATTAAAGGGAGATAAGAAGGGTGGAAAAACCAAAGGCCCGGTCGATCTTTGAGGTATAAAGGCACTTACTGTCATATTCTATAATTGAACTAGCTCTTAACATATGTGATGTAGGTTTTAGGTTGAATAACTTTCAAGAGCTTGCTCTCGAGAAGATTGAAGGCAGGATGGCGTGCAAAGGCGGAGATGAAGAAGATTCTGGAACTGTCAAAGGAAATGGGATTTAGTTTGAAGGCTGGCATTGAATGCACTTTGCCATAGCTAATGATTTAGATCTTTGCGTTTGAAGTTAGATGGCACTGCAATTATGACTTAGCGGTTTGAAACATCCATTACTTGAATTTAGAAGATGCGAAGATGGCTACCAATTATGATACGCCCATAGCCTTTGGCAAATGGAGTTATGCGGCCGAGGTTAATATCAAGTGAAATTACCTTGAAAGGAATAATACTACCCCTTTGTCTTTGTATTTTGGATAAGCGGGCAAAGCATTTTATGAAGTTGAGATCTATAAAATGACTCACGAGATGGCTGAGACACTTCTAGGTTTTGGAATAGATAATGTGTATAAGCATTGTAGCAAAGGCAAAGCCTTTTATGATTGAATCTATAAAATAGTACCCAGGATGAAAAGGCGTAATATGCTAGGTTTCAAGCGAGGCGGAACACTTCTAATTTTGGATTAGATAATACACTTCTAGGTTTTGGAATAGATAATGTGTATAAGCATTACATTGCTTGGAACATTAGACACTATCGTCAATGAATGGGTGCAAAATAAATTGCAATTTTATATCCTTCATGTCTATAGTAGCAGCTGTATATTTCACAAGTTATTCAATTTATGACTTCCTAACAATATGAACTAGGAACAAGATGAGAACAAAGAACAATAACAAACACATATGCATAGATGTTGCAGAAGCTCATATCAAGCATTATATTCCACCTTCACGTTATAGAAGTTTTTTATGGAGCAATAGCCCAAGTCCAAACTTTTTGAAAAATGGAAAGAAGTATATATAAAAAAGAAGGAAGCTAAAATTTTTATTTACAAAAGTTAGTCAATTTCATAGGGTGACACATGTGCTTCAATTGTATATGAATGACATAGAATTTTTAGAAAAATAACATTATGAAGTGGAATAGATTTTTGAAGAAAAATCAACATTATAGGTGGAAAATCTTTTTATGCCATGGCAATGCACCAAACTTGGCTTTCAATACCATCTCATTTAGCTTAACAATTAAGACCTATAGTGCAAATTTGCAATAAAAGGCAAATGGTATACAAGAGTATCATAGGCCCTCCCACTATCATGGAGCCCACTCAATTGTATACAACTCAAATGTCTAAAATGGACAAAATCTCGAGTTACTCTACATACATAGCATCGGAGACATCATATACACAAAGATTGCCCCCACTGCCAACCCAAGCATCATAACATCGTTGCCCCCCTCCCAACCCAAAACAAATAGTATAAATGGAACTCCCATCAACGTTTACAAGTCCCCACATGATGCCCAAGCGTTGTTCTACGGGGTCCCACATCACGTTGGCCCGACCTTGTGCCAAGTAACTAATTCTATTATATTTTTGTTGCATTGACGTATAGACTCATTTTCTCCCTCACATTTTGCTTCTTATATTTGTTTACCCCAGAGTTGTTATGCCATTATCCTTCAACTCTGTTACAGGTATGTTTATCCTTTTTGGCTTTTAGATCTTATTCACATTGGCTTTATGTTTACTAACTTGACCTCGGTTGCTTTGCATCCATTCGGGTCCTCCTATCTCCTTGATCCTGCTTCCTGGTTGACTTCATTCCATTGTCTTCTTTGCCTATTCAATCTGTCCTTTTTTTTTGTTTCTGTATATTTGGCCTCTTCGCTCGGAGTTTCTCTATACGTCTTATCTTTCTCATTTACATGTGGGTGCACTTTGGCCGATTCCAATAAGTTTCCTTCCTCAGTGATCCATTTGTATCCTTTGTACCTTGATACCTAATAGATCATCAGCTTTGTCTGCTTTGTTATCTCATAAGGTCCTTTTCCATCATACTTGCACGTTTACTATATCTTCTTTTTTTATGTTCATTTTCTCTCTCTCCCTGCACTGTTCTATTGTGTTCATCTTTATGCCTCCCGTTGGTCGGATTTCGGCTTTACTTGCTCACGCTACTTTTTCTTTGCTCCATCTTTATATTATAAAGTTATAGCGTAAGTATGTCATGAAGCAAACCCTAATTTGTATGGCTTAGATCATTTGATTGCATCCATAGGCGTGATTTATTGCACAACTTCCCACCACGCATGATTAGCCCATGCTTTGATCTCTTAAGAGGAAAAGGGTAAGGAGAAAGAGGGAGGAGGAAGGGGAAAAGTGAAGGAGCAAAAAGGCATGGACAAAGGGGAAAGAGGGAAAGGAGAAAAGGGCAGGAAGAGGAAAAAGAAAGAAAAAGGGAGAAAGGAAGGAAAAAGGACACTTAGAAAAGGGGAAAGAGGGAAAAGGGAAGAGAAAAGTAAAGAAAAAAAGGAAAAGAGGTAGAGGGTGGAAAAAGGGCATGGGAAAAGGAAAGGGGAGAGGAAAAAGAGGCGCGAGGGTTTGTGTGTGGGAAGAAAGAGGAAGGACATTAGGGAAGGGAAAGAGATGCTTGGGGGAAGGGAGAAAAGGGAAGAAATGACAAGAGGAAGGAGAAAGAAAAAGGGAAGGAAGAAGGAAGGGAGTGAAAAAAAAGAAAAAGGGAGGAAAAGGGGAAGAGGAAGAAAGAAGAAGGGAAAGCAAGAAGGAAGAGGAAAAGTGCGGAAAGGGGAAAAAGGAGAAAGCATAGGAAAAGAGAAGAAAGTAACATATGAGGAAGAAAGAGCAAGGGAGAGAGGGAAAAAGGGAAGAGGAAAAAGGTGAGGAAAGGGAAAATTAGCCACGAAAAAAGGGGAAAAGAGAGGAAAATGATGGAAATGGGAAAGTAAAAAGGAAATGGGAATGGGATAAAGGAAGAAAGGAAAAGAAAGAGAGGGAAGGGGAAAAGAGCCACGTGAAAAAGGAAAGAGAAAAAGAAAAAGGAGGAGCGGGAAAAAGGGCCACCTTGAGGAAAAGGAAAGGGGAAAAGAGACACGGGGAGAAAAAAGAAAAGGGAAAGGGTGAGGAAAGGAAAGCGGAATCGAAAAGGAAATAGAGGGATAAAAAGGAAGAGAAAAAGACGGGAAGGAGGAAAAGGGGAAGGAAATGGAGTCACAGGAAAAGGGGGAAGTAGGAAAGGGTGGGGAAAAAGAAAGGCATGGGAAAAGAGGAAAAAGGGGAAAAGAAGAAGGAAAGGGAGAATGTGAAGGGCAAAAAAGTACGAGGAAAAGGAAAAAAAAAAAAAAGAGAATGCAAAAAAGGGAAGGAAAAAAGGCATGGGAAAAAGAGGAAAAAGGGAAGGAATAAATGGCTTGGGAAAGGTAAGCGAAAGGAAAAATGAAGTGAAAAAGGGCACCATCAAAGGGGAAGAGGAAGAAAGGTGGGAAAGAAGGGAAAAAAGAAAAGAATTGGAAATGGAAAAGGAAATGAAAAAAAATAAAAAGGAAACTTAGGGAAAAAGCAAGAGGAAAAGAGGGAGAGGGATAGGGAAAAAGGGAGGAAGGGCACGAGAAAAGGGGAAGAGGAAAGAATTGAACAAAGGGTAAAAGGGAAGCGAAAAAGAGCATACAAATGGAAGGAAAAAAGGCATGGGGAAGCAGGGGCGAGGGAAGAAAAGAGCAAGAAAATTAGAAAAGAGAAAGGAAAAGAATGTCATGGGAAAGGAAAGGGAAAAGGGAAAGGGGAGAAAGAAAAATAGAGGGGAAAAGGGAAGGAAAAGGGTGGAGAAAGGAGGAAAATGGAAGGGAAAAAGAGAGCGAAAAAGGTGGGAAAAAGAGGAATAGCGAAATGGGAAAAAGAGAAGGGGAAAAAGCCGCGAGAAAAAAGAGAGTGAAAAGAAAGGGAAAAAAAGAAGCCAAGAAAAGCATGGAAAAAGGAAAAAAGAAAAGAAAAAAGGGAAAGGGGTGGGAAAAGAGGAAAAAAAGGAAAAAGAATCCACGGAAAAGGTTTGGGAAGAAGGGGAAAGGGAAGGGCAACCTAAGGGAAACAAGGATGTAAGAAAAAAAGAAAAGAAAAAAAAGAAAGAAAGAAAGGAAGCATGCATATGGAAAAAAAAGAAAGGAAAAAGGGAAGTGTGAAAGCGAGGGAAAGGAAAAGAAAAAGTAAAAAGCAAGTAAGAATGGTGCTCCAGATATGTTAACAATAGAGTACTTTGGGGTTATTCTCTCATTGCTATTATGTATCATTTCTGGTCTCGGTCAATATGCCCGGCAACTGAGCTGCGGATTCTAGTTGTCTCTCGTATAACTTTCCTTTTAACTCCTTTTTCTAATTATCTTCCTTCCATCTTACCAATTGCCTTAGTTGCTTCTACGCTCTTGATGAACCATCTCTCCGGTTACAGGAACCCTCACTTGCCCTTTCCACATCGTTTGTCTTGTGCTCTATTATCTTGTTGTCTCATTACCCCTTTCTTATCTCTCGATCTATCTGTTCCATTCATGTCTTTCATCACGTGATATATACAATGTTTGGAATATCCAGAGTAGGATAGCAGGCCATAGGAATCTTATCCGACTACCCGAAAAAAGCACAAAACAAGTCCGGTAGCACATGGAGCGGTGCTGCATGGAGAAAAATGCGTGCGAGGCTTTATCATCGGGATAAAAACCACCTTCGGGTTTTGAGGAAAATCTAATAAAGGAAACCCTCTCAGGGGCTCCGAAAAAAGCCGGACCGCCAACATGTAAGAGAGGATGCAGCGTTAAAAAATTCCTCGACTCCTTTGGGCAAAGCGGCGTAATGGAGTGAGCACGCAAGGTAAAACTCAAAAAGAACGTTAAGTGTGAGAGAGACAAAAGAATGACTCGTCACGGAAAGTGTTAACAAAGCTATAACAGAACAAATACCATAATAAAGGCACTCCCAAGAAAAGCGGGAGATAGCAGTCCGCGTGCCAGCGAAACAAAAAGCAACTTCAATGTGGGCGTTGTTCATCACGAGCCCGCATAGCGATACCTCGCAAGGAGGGCTGTTCCGCAGCGTGCCGCGCGAAAAAGACAAATCCTCCCATCCGGAGGTTGGTCCACGCGCCTGCCGATAGCAAAAGCTGAAAAGAGCCATTGTGAAATGCATGCGTGGGGAACGAGATCAAGGGGAAGAAAAAAAAGAGGCGCCGCATTTACCACCTTCTTTGTGAGAAAGAGCGCCCGATAAGGAGTGAAGGAGGAAGATGCATATAAATAGTCGTCTCTCCGAATAAGCGATCGGCGGTGTCGAATGGCGGCATTATTGAGAACTTCGTCTAAACAGAGAAAACCGGCCCGATCCAAAGAAACTTCCTCTCAAAGACCGGATGGTGTGAGAGAGCTGTTGGTGCAAATTGGGTGTGAGCATACTTGAGCATGGGCGAAGGAGAGCGTAGCGTCAGTGAGTCTTGGCGCAATCTCATTATCAACACCACGGTACGCCCACTTGTGAGCGCCCCTCGGCGACTGCGTGGAGTGCCATAAGGGAGGGGGTCTAAGCCGATTCTTGTAGATCAAAACAATGCAGCCACCAACTGGGAGTGCGGTGTAATAAGAAGGGCAGAAGAGAAGAAGGAAAAAAGGCGAAAAAGAGGGCCACGGAGAGGTGGGTAGATAAATGGAATCGCATACTACAAAAATCAAGCGGCGTAAAGAGAGTAGCAGGACAAACAATGATGATCCTAGCCCTGCTTGGCCAGACCAGCCTCCTAGCGAGGCCAGTCCTACGTTTAGAAGCGGCGAATGAAGATGGACCGCGTGAGAAGGTTCAAAAGTAATATCATGCCAATTTAGGGCCAAGCCTGAGGAGATCGCATAAAAGAGGCTGCGAAAGATAAGCGTGATCAATGTGGCTTTTGAAGGTCGTAAAAAGAAGCGAGATGGGGCAAAGCGTGAGACAATAGCCCATTACATGGTCAGGGAACAAAGGTAGATGAGAGATGGGAGGGCATGCGAATCTGCGGATTTGACGAACCAAAAGAGGTAGCGAGGGAGGCGGGGGAAGGTAGGTTGAGGATTTAATTACCGCGGATCTTGAAGAAAGGGCCGATGGATGGGGAGGATTGGGGTTCTTGGAGGGATGTAAAAAGGCAGCAATAGTAATAGGAGATCACGGGGAGAGAAGGAGCAGGACATATCGAGGCACAGTGCTTAAGCGGCAAAAATGTGAGAATACCCGCAGTGTAAGCAGGTAGCCTTGAAGAGTAGGAGCGACAGGTAGAAAAATAGAGGTGCAGTTCAACTGGAGGGTACAAGTCGAAAATAGCTGAAAACAACAAAAAGAAATGTCGTCCGGTGCTAGAAAACACAGCGAAGAGCAAAAGGCGCAACATGTCGTGACAACTGACAAAGCGAGAAGATGAGGAAGAATGGCACGGGAGAACTCATCAAAAACATAGAATCATGTACAAAGGGCCGGAGGGCCTATCCACAAAAGAGGCCACCAAAGTGAGAAGGCGAGAATAAAACAATAAGAATTGATGCAAGCACTTGTAGCGGCATGGGCAAAACTAGAGGAACTAAAAGGTGGGGAGGAAAGCAATAATTATTAAATATATTGCCAATCACTTAAGTGAACGTCTGGAGAGTCGCGATGAGGGTAAAAAGCAAAACAAGTATTGAATACAGGGGAGTTTGGCAAAGCGATCAACATGATCGCGGCTCCCCAAGCGCGATCTATGTCTTTGAAACCGGGGGCTAAAAACAAACGTCCATTTGAGGCAATCTAGAGAGATGATCGGCCCATTCATTGTCCAGGCGTGGAATCCCAAAAGCCCCGGATCAAGTGAAATGGAATAGTGGAAACAAAACAAAAATATCTCAAGGAGAAAAGTACAGAAGTCAGGAGGAAAGAAGAACGCCTTTCTGAAGGAGCAAAGAAACGTAAGGTTATCCTTGAGCGGTAAGGCGATGGCGACCAAAGAGATAGGTAGTTAAAGTATTAAGCAAAGTTCACGCCGGGTAGAAGAAGCAGGCAAGTTGGATGGGTGAAAGGCCCGGAGAAATCAGCCTGAGTTGACGAGATCTGCAACCGCTGACCAAAAGCAACGGCATCAAATCAATAAAATGAAGGGCCCGATTGAACAATGGTGAGATAAGGGGATACCTGGCTGACTCCCAAAGTAAGATTTCCAAGCGGGCCAAGGTGTAAGAGAAATGGGGCGTGCAATCAAGGGGTTGAATTAAGCGATAGCGAGAAAAATGTCAATGCGAAACAAAGGGAGCGAAGGCGATCCGCAAAGATTGAAGGAATCCAAATTTGAGCTAGGCGGCGAGTAAGCACGGAAGATGAAAGGACAACGAAGAAGAAAGATTTGTGCTTCTTCTTGAGAGAGAGACCAATCATCATATTTGAAGAGTCCAAAGGAGGCCGAAGATGGTGCAATGGAGACCATAAGCGGCATTTTGGCCAAGCTAAAGAAAACACTTGATTTGTAGGTCTTGAATGACCAGTACTGAAGGGACCGCGAGGGGTCATCTTTGGGTTTTAAAAGGAAGTCATCCATATAGGGTGTACAGAATGCGAACTTCACGCCAATGGCCAGGACAAGTGGCGCATGAGTTTAATGAAGACAAATGGAGGCGAACTGACAAACCAAAAGGGAGCATGGTGAAGGCGAAAAATTGATTGTCAAGTTGGAAACCTAAAAAGTATGAGGTGGTGGCCAAATGGGCACATGATGATAGGGACTTAGTCGATGGTGAAGAAAATCATTGGATTACTTGAGAGCGGCAATAGCATGAGAGGATTCATAGCGAAAAGAGGCCTATAGCGGGAATTTAAATATATAAATTGAGAATTAAATAAATTTATCAACACCCTTAGATGCGACACCCAGAGGAGAACAAAATAAGGGCGAGAGTCGACTAATTGCAGCTCGGTCTTGAAAATTGATGCCGGCGGGCAAAAAGCAAAAGGTGACCCCGGGAGGATGATAGAATTGGGGCGAAAGAAGGTTACGAAAATGGGGAAGCAGCCCAAGGAAGAGGATAACCATGCTGGATCCAAGAGAGGACAGCCAAGATTTGTTGAAATAGGTGCCAAAAGGGAGAGACGCGAGAAAAGTGATTAGGACAGGTTTTTAAATTTGTAAAGGCATGCGTAGCCATCCGGATTAAAAAGGTATTAAATGGGGAGGGCTCATCAAAAAGATGGCAATCATCTTCAAGCATTTGAAGAACATCATCGAAGTAAAGGTCCCCATTGAAGATAAAGCGTGCTTGAATCAAGCAAACCTATCTTCCATGGCGCGATATTTCGTAATAATGAAGCGGGTAAGAGTCGGCGCTCAAATGTCGGAGTAGGTGAGAAGCTACATTTGCGGAGTTCTCTCACGAAGGCGATCAAGTTAGGCGTGCAGCGGTATGCTGGATTAAGGTAGATTAAAGGTTATTCAAGGTGAGATGCGTTGTTGCATCTGCATTAAAACAGTGTGAATCACGAGGAGGGGCGAAAATGGGGCATATGAAACACGAGGTAGGTGAAGGGGAGAAGCGAAGGACAAGTGGAAGGAAAAGGGGACTAAGGAAAGATGTGTGGAGGATGGAAAGTTGGGAAGAGCGAGGGATGGTAGAGATAAAAAGGCACGGAGAGAATGAGATGGAGCAGGTAGGAGTAAATAAGGAAGAGATCATGGCGAGCTGACGAGGAGAACTGTGGGGATAGGCGAGAGAACACTAGTGGGGGAGAGTGAAAATCTCGATTATCGAAAGAAAAGGCTCCGCGAGATCTAGGGTTTGACATGGCGGTAGTAGTGGGCGAAGAAGAGGGTGGGAGAAAGATTAGGGATAACAAGAGGGAGGAAGTAGAGTTAACCATCTGATGGTCACATGCAAAACACAATTAGTATTAGAAAAAGAAAAGAAAAGAAAAATTAGTCTTTGCAATGGAACAAAACCAAGAGGGCATTCAAAGAAGAAAATAGGCCCCGGGTTTGTAAAACCAATATTCATGTGAAAAAGATTGCAAAGAAAAAGGAGAGAATGGAAACAAAATGCAGCGATTTATAATGCTTAAAATAAAAAAACGAACAACGTTAATGTATATCAACTCAAAACCGTGGGAGAGGAAGGAAGAAAAAATATTGCAATAAAGTATTATGCTTACTTGAGGAAAAAGGCTAGATGCATAGACAAGAAAAGATTGCGAGGAAAAAACATGTGTAATACCATGTGCCCAAGAATAAACTAGCTCATACCATGTGCCCCAAAACAAAACTTAGCTCTAAATGAATCCATTTACTGGCGTAGAGATAAGCCAACTTCAAGGTACTGTATTTAGGATATCTGATATAGTGATACTTAATATCAATATGTTTCATCCTCGTACTCCAGCCGGGATCATATGAAACTTTCATGGCTCCTTGATTATACGCCATTAGTGTCATTCCTATCTTTGTCTGGGTACCATTTAATTGTTAACCTTTGCAGCCAAATGGCTTCATTAAAAAGCATGTGTCGCATAGAATTCAGCCTGGAGTGGTGGATTGAAACGTGCATTTTTGTTTGGAGCTACTCAACTTATGATTCCTCTTTTGCAAGAGTAAAAGAGACTGTAACACGAGGATGGATTTTGTCCTCATCCCTCCCGGTCACGAATCCGTGTATTCAGCAATCTCCCTTTCTTTACGCCATTAGCATCAAAAGTTATTCCAAGCTTGGAGGTACTGCAATGTACCTTAGACACCTTTTAATTGAGCAACAATGGCTATACTTTGGATTATTTACCAAGCTGACTTAGCTTAGAGAGTGTCAAGGACAAGTCGGGTCTTTGGCAGCTCTTCCTTTTGCCATTTAGAGAGCCCCAAGATGTTCACGTACTACTCATGAATGTAAAAGCAGTTTTGAGAATAAGACTCACACAGAGGCAGCTGGTTTACTCAAACTCAGAGGAGTTACCTTGGTACAATTTGTCATGCCACCACATGCAAAAGATCAACCAAGTATTTTTGATGTAAAACATCTTCCCTTTTTTCCACTGTCATAATTTTATGCGTATGCCCAAAGAAAGTGATATATCATGCCTAAATCAGCTAAATTACAGATTGTTTATGGGTTGCTCTTTCGGTAATACTAACTCATTCTCTCGAGCTGCTAAGATGATCAAATCATCCACATAACATAATGCAAATCTGAGGAAAGAAGGCATGGTCGAAAGTAAACACGAGTCATTTGCACTTACTTGGAATTCAAGCATAAGGAGCACTTGATTCCAATCACGGAATACCAAGTTAGAACTTGCCCGGACCATATATTACTTATATGCAACTTGCAGGACCACATTAGATCCTTAAAGTAAAACCCTCTGGCTGTTCTAAATAGAGTTCCTCCTCAAGTTCCCCGGCAGAAGGCATTTGTGGCGTCCATTTTGGTGAATGTGATATCTTTGTTGACATCCCGGTATGCCAAGATGGTTCTCACGGATATGAGTTTAACTTCACAGAGCAAATGTCTGTCATAATCTATCCATATACGTGTAAAGCCTTTGGCCACCAGCCTTGCTAAGCGGTCCAATCTTTGCGCCATCACTATGGTATTTGATTTTAAATACACATTTGGATCCTATTATATTTTTGTCAATTGGTTTCAACCAGACCAAGTCCATCTTCTTGTATTGATGCAAGTTAAAACTCATACTTGACAATCCACTTTGGTCCCCTTTCAGCTTCTTATATTATAAAATTATTGGGTAAGTATATAGATCAACAAAGCAGCTAACCCCTATTTTCGACCTAGGGTTTGACCTTTAGGGTTGAATAATGGCCGCATCTCATTTATGGCGTCACAAACCTACTCCCTACTCTACACGGAACACTTGACAAAGGCTTTCCTCGATTCAAGCCTCATTTAATGAGCAGGGAACTGGCAGCTAGGGCGACAACCATCTTGCCAAAACTTGGATTACGATTGCATGGACCTATGGAGCTTGGCTGACGATCTTAGACACGTAGCTAGAGTTGAGATTAGATAATGAGAACCCGGATGCAAAAGCCTGGAATGTGATGTAGGTAAATTCACGGTTTGCAAAAGAACCACAGTTTTTCCCTCTTTGGAGGATCAAAATTTACTTTCGGCTCCCGAGGCGAGGATATGCTTTTGAATTTAGGCACTTAATCTATCTTTGGGATTGGTAAAAGAAGGTGCTTTTCGTTTTTAAGTGTACGTTGCTTGGATAAATTAGAGTTGTAGATGGATTTGTTGATTACTCTCGAAGGTACTTTGATACGCACCACATGGCTACCTCTATGCTCTGCGGTTAAAGCGGATCACGGATGCCATTGATGAGTAGGCATTTTGATAAGCGGGGGCTACACCATTCCAACACTTCTTGGTTCTCTATCCTCATATCACGCAAAACCAGTAAAAGTCTATATGTACTCTACATGGCTGTGCATACGATATGGTAATAGATGCATGATTGAGATGGACTTGCAAGAAAACTCTTATATTGTGCATATTTTCATACGGTTTTAATGATATGACCAAGGTTAGGTTATTAAACATTTTAGTTGGGCCGTTGTAGCTGCGAGGGCCATGAGTTTCCGCGTTACAAATGATTGTAAGCGAAGATAAAAAGTAGGAATTAAGGGAATCTTACACACTCAAAGAGATGCTAGCGGCACTCTGCGTTTGAAGATTCCCTTCTAAAATCATATTAATTATTTGACGGCCTTACGGGGTTTAGGCCAAAAAAATCATGGTGATTACAACTTAATATGTGCTATTTTAGCCAAAAAATCACTAGGCCAATATATCCAACCCTTGAAATAGCGGTTTTGCAGGGGATTCACGTTCAAAACATCATGGTAATTCACGATTTTATATCGCTATTTCAACAACATTTATTTTTTGCGGTGATTTGGCAACCTGAGACAAAAAGGTGATTTTATAGATCACAAGTTGGAATTACGAGCACAGACGAAGGGTGCAAGGTCTTGAAAAGTTGTAAAAATAAGGGTTTTCTAGTGTATGAAATGAAGTAAAAAGCACGAGCATGCAAATCTATCTAAAAAAACCCTGTCGGTGTTTGAGATTTCTATGCTATTCGAATAAGATTATTGGTTGCATGTGCACTCTTATGCTATTCGGAATAGGACCTTGCACTCTTATGCTATTCGAATACAATAGTGTGGTAGTCATTTTTCAAAGATACAAAACAAGGGAGATATATTGCATTTACTAACCAAGACAAAGCATGTTGGGACATACGTTAACCTTGGTTGATCCCTTCATTGTACTATCCATTTATATCAAGCCTAGAGACTTAATTGGTACTTGCTTTCTCATATTTCATGCTCTATATATGTTTTAAAATTCCTGAATCAACGCTATGCAAAGTAGCACCTAGTACAATTTGTCCATCATCTGATCTAGTAATTATCTTTTTAATCTCAATCCCAATTTTTCCATCCAATTGCAAACATTGGCATCCTTGGACATTTTTTCCTTTTAGATCACTCATATTTAGCTACAATGAGTCCACACCCCTCAAAACATACATGCAAAATCAACTACATATATCTTAATGCCTTAAGTTCTTGCACCTAAGTGCCAAAGCGATACAATATTCCAATTTAATCCATCTTCCTATACCACATTGGTTTTTCCAAAAATGCTACATGAACAATTTTCTTGTAGTCAGATGCAGTTAGATTATCCATTAAATGTTGTTTTCTCGATGAAGCATGCAGCTCTATGTCATTATAACAGGACATAAACAAGGCCAGCTTAAATTGAGTATGTAAAGATCACCTCATAAGCAATGCATGCATAAAAGCGAGAAATGGTTTGTCGATGTAAACTTAAAGCGAGATAAAACTTAGTGCCTTAACTTGCCAAGTGTGTGAAGCTATGCAACTAACTTAAAATTCAGAGGACATATGTAACACTTCATGTCTTTGATATGGTTTTAATGTGATGAAAAAACACAACATATAACTATGATTGTAACTTCACTTAGCTAGTGAAATGAAAAAGCACATTGCCAATACATGATTACGCAATATTTGCACCTAGTCTTTTTAGTCTGTCACGAGGCGTTTGGTGGTCTGGTGGTAACACACTAGTTCCTTAGTAGTGCGAGTTGAACCACTTGAGAATCGCACTAGAATCTTTATTGGGGTCAAATCCTATGAGGCCGCAATGTAAGGTGGTTGAGGCGGGGAGCCCAACCAGAACAATATGAGTGTGGTGTGTGGTCACATGTCGGTGGATCTTTGCTAGTGGCGTGGCGTTAAAATACTATCTATCTATCTATCTATCTATCTATCTATCTATCTATCTATCTTTGCTTTCTGGAATGGGTGAACCACAAATCCACGAATTATATGCACCTTTGTAGCGACCAGGTTTGCACAGGCGTTGTGTGGACATCTATTTTAGTTTACCATCACATGCTGAGCTTCATGAGACTTATATTTACCTCTTTATGCAAAATAAGGACCTTGCAACGCAACACAACACATTTCATGCTGCCTGGGCTCTGCATTTTCATGCATGCTTTTTAGCCTTTAAGTATTCACATGTAGGTGATAAACGTCTCTTTTATTCACGACTCTTGGCTGTGACGCTCATCATAGAAAACCTTGTTTTAACTTTGCCAAAGTAAGTGCTTGTTAGACCCTTATAAAACACATTTGTTAATAACTGCCAGACCGTATGGGTGCACTTGAAAGTGAGAGGGTAATCACTTATGGCGGACCACAAACCACGGGCTTTAGACTCGATAATCAAAGCTTTCCTTTGAAAATACTTTTATTCTAGCAATTTGAACATAAGCAATTCTTATTCTAAGACTTTTCAAATGATAATAGAATACCAAAAAGCATGTTAATCTAGTGCTTTGAGGAGGATTGTACACGAGAGAATTTTATATCCGACTACCATCTCTCCCATTTTAGCGAGACCATGCACATAATGAAGATTGAATGGAGCAAAACTCTAAATCGATGCAACTAAAACCTAACAGCGACCAAAAAGTTTAATCGGTGCAACCCGATTGCACTAATGCACTTTCCACCGTAGATCACGGCTCTTGATACGCTGCAAAAACCATCACCTTGCGCCCAACCCATCTCTCATTCTGTAGCCGCGTCCACGAGTAAACTAAACCGGCAAAACCTAAGCTGAAGCGAACTTTGAAAACTAATTACAACTGCGCCATGTCACGTAGCAAGCAACCATTACCAGCGCCAGATCCGCGAGAAATGGTAGCGAGGTCTAGAAGAGTGATTGCCTTGAGAAGCGTGAAAAAAGCGTATTAGGAATACAAAGTGTGATACGGAACACATTTCTTATCATTTTAGACAAAACCCGGTATCGACTTTAAACAAAAAAATCAATATCCCTTTATTCTTAAAACCATGACCTGTATCCACACAAAGCAAATAAAATGCCAAAAATGTCAAAATAATGCCGAGAAAATCAATGCTAAAAAATCTAGTTGTTGTTGGATTTAAATTTTTCCTTTAGCTAATCCCTTCAATATTTGAAACTGGCGTTCACGTATCCCCACATAAAAGAAACAAATAAAATCGCAAGGTCATTCATATTATTTGAAAAAAAAATGCAAGGTCATTGAAAATCGCGAAAGCGGAAAAACTTGGAAAATTACCCAAGAATCCTTTGTTGACTCTCAAAAACTTGTACATCAAAGTGTATTCCGGAATACACTTTTGGATTTGAAGCAAATCAAAAGTGTATTACGGAATACACTTTGACACAAGAAAGCAAAAGTGTATTAGAATCTGATTACCTGTCCAATCTCGGATAGCAAAAATGTATTCCACACGAATACAATTTTGGTACCTTAAAAATATTCTATTGATAAAAGGGACACATTGTAACCTAAAAGTGCAGCACCTGCGGGTCACAATCCAAGCTAACAAAATGTTTGTGTAGAGTGTACACTTAAATTAGTGGTTTTGTCCACAAAAACACACTTGAGGGTAAATTCTAAGCTGCTAGGAAAATTGTCCTTTGACATAGTCAATTTTCTCTTTGCACAAAAATGAGTGATTTTGGGGGTCAAAATGCAAATTTATATCAAAATAATTTTTTTACCTCATTTTAGCTCTTTTTTTGGAAAAAAGGGAATCTTTGAGGAATATTCCTTTTGCCCGTTTCAATGAGATTGCTCCGTTTAATATGCAATCTTGTTTCATTCTTTGTGAGGGAAATATTGCTGTGATTAGGAGGGATGCCATGTGTGTATACGGGGAGCACACCATATTCAACTAATATTTGCATTGAAAATGGTATGTATTTTTGTTTTCCTTTATCCTATATTTGTAAAGATTATCACGTATGTCTGGCTGTCTTGAATCTGCGCCCTAGATCCGGACGGCTCGGATCAAGGAGCAAGATTGATCGGACGGTCTAGAGCTAAAGTTGATTTTGTGCATCGGCTTGCCTTGGGTTTTGTCCAGAGGCAAGTAACTCGGAGGGATCGCTATCTTATCTCTGTTTCAAGGGTTTTGTGCATATGCGATTTAGGGTTTAGATTTAGCCAAAGCTCACGGCCTATGTTTGCATAGCCACTTCCGCAATTTGGAGTGATCTTTCGCCGACCAGATGGCCTCGGTTCCTCTTTAAACCCGATTAGGTAACTCTTACGCCATGCCGGAGCCACGATTTACCTGATTCAACATTCAAGGTAAGAAAGGTATAGCAGAAGCTTATGTGTTTAATTTTAGCTTCATTCATGTCTTTGAGCACCATCCGGTTTCTTGGTCGGCTTCATACTCTGAATGATTCATATACGATTCATATAGTGAATTCATGCCTTATTAACGAGTGAATCGAGAGTGAAATTTTTAGTAAGTTTTTAATCTCTTAATGTTGCCTTGAACTACCTGGAAGCACTTGTGAGCTGCCTATTCTGATACGGTGGCTTAGCGGTTTTGAGTACTACTCTAAATGGGAAGGATTGATCCAACCAATGGGTTTTCCTCCATTGAATTATTATTCACATACGTCTTTGGAAGAAAGGCATCTTTTCTAGAATGAGAACATATGAATTAGAGCGGCTCAAGCGGTTTGAGGATGTGGCCTCATTAATTAGAACACATCCCTCAATCTGATGAGTGTGAGGAGAGCGTCATTGTAGATATTAAATTTTACATTATTCATGCTAAGAAGCGGTTAAAGGCTCCAAAATTTGAAAAAAGAAGTCCTTTGCTTGCCCTGTGATTGTGTCAATAATGCTTGATAGCCTCCTCCACCATTGGTACGTACTCAACTTTGCTGCAGACGACCATAATGCCTTTTAATAGCAACATGTAAAATGCATTTTCTTAGCATTAAAATGCTCACATTATTTTTACATGATGGGAAACTTGCTATTTTCTGTTATAGTGAAGCTATTTTGCTGACTTGTGATCTTTTGTGGAGGCCCATGTGTAGGGGCCCTTAGACTTTATGCCAAGGGTTAACATTCAACATCCTAAGTACCATTAGGGCATATTTGCTTACTTTGTAGTTCATGAGACTTTATTTGTTGTGTCTCTAAGTTTCACTTACGACTCAGGGCGTTAAGCAATCTTTGGTGTCATCATTTATGATAGTTCATGCCCTACATGGCGGGCCTAGATTAATGGCAACGCGCCGAGGCGTTATACTGCGTCATGGTTCATTGTCTTAATGATTGCGGCCTTGGCTTGTGTAGATTAGCGGCCAGGCGTACATTTGAGCGTATTTGAGTTGTCACAGTAAGTGTTATTCAACCATGTCATTCTTCATGGTGAGTAGCGCTTAATAACTTTTATTCTATTTGTTTAGCTTGCTGGTCCCGTCGCACTATTGCATTGGCGATGCTACACTCCTTGAAGAGTGGATCTTACAGCGGAGTAACAAAGGGTTATTTGAATTCATGTTTAAAATGTTGTGTCTTAATTGTCATGTGGGGCTGTCTGGCGGTCCCTTTATTTTACATCCCTGTTGTCCAAGTACAACGTTGTGACTTGCATTTCTAACCAAGTACAACGTTAGAAATGCATTATTAGAAATGCATTGCATTGGTTAGTATGCATTTCCAAGGGTGTGATGGCATGTTAGTTTCTAACCATTTCTTAGTTGGATAAAGAATGATACAATGGAAGAATAATGATAATTACGTGAGCGTTTGCTATTTTGAAGGCGATAAGCAATCTAATGACCCAATCATAAGCCTAAATTGTGATTACACTCTTCCCGTTCTTATGTTGTTCATGTATGAAGCTGATTCATGACCAAACTTCCTTGGGTACATAAACTCTTCATGATGTTTTAGGTTGGTCATACCTAAATTTAAAGTTTTAAAAGATCTAGCCTTGCAACCCAGAACATGTATTGCATGAATGCTTTTATAGTCTGCATGCTCTAAGCAATGCCACGAGGAAATACAGCCGCGAAATGATGCCAATTTCATCAAAAGTTGGACAATATGTGGGATTCTGAAGCATAAAAATACTTAAGGTTGGATTACTAATTGAGCAGAAAGCTTGGCTGGAGCATTACATTGTAAAACAACTTATATGCGTGTCACAAAATAGAATAAAAAACATTAAACTAACACCGCAGATTTCATCAAGCTACGTGGCAGTGTGAGAAAGCCTTTTTAGTTTAGTCACGAATTTCATCAAGCGTGCTTAGTGTGAAAGCCTTTTTAGTTTGGATGTGTGTAATATGGAGTCTACAAATTAAAGCCAACAATTCACGGACACCATTATTCTTGTATGCTTTTTCCCCATTACGGCCAAAACATTTTATAGGCTCTAACTTATACTTGACAACTATTTGAGCTGCCTAGTTGTTTTTTAATCCTATAGAGATGTATCATTGCATTGTACCCGAAACTTCACGGTAGATTGAAGCTTGCAAAGTTAGATTGATATATATTGCGTGTTAATGTACTTGCTCTTCATGACCAATTTGATTGCGGTTATGCAAATCTTTAATGTACATAGGTCTGATGAAGCTTGTCGATCATTATGATTATGTGAGGCCTTTTCAAAAGAATTTTATGCAAACTTATGGTACATTGTGTGCGGAATTACATTTACCAAATTATTTGTGCAGCAGTAATGTTAGTGTACTAGGTTGGGAAATATCAAGAACTCTGAAACTATGAGAATCTCGAGAAAATGTATCATAATTTTCTTCAAGTGGTCGAGAAGCTTCCAGTTGGTTGTAGATTTAGAGAACACATATTTGTCTTGGTAAATTATATATTTAGATTCTACATCTTAATTTAGCACTCCATGCACATTATACCATTGTATAAGCATAGCGTTAGTAATCATTGATTAACTTCTATTGTTTTGTCAACATTTTGCATTGAACTTTGTAAGTGGTAGTCTTGGTTTGTTTTCCTTACCTTCCCACGTTGATAGAGATCATGATATAGCAATGAGCGAGTCAATGTAAAGCGGGAGTTGTGCACTATTGCAATACATGATATAATTATCTCTGCGCCCTTAAAAGCGATTATGAGAATTTGGCTTGGTATTTAGCCTTTCTTCATTTTGTTTTTAATTCAATGTTAACAAGCTCAAAAGCCGGTTATCCATTAGCAATAACCAGCAGGTGAACCATTAATTTATGCAACCACATTTTTTATTATCTTTGGGGTTGCTTCTTTTCCAAGTTTGCTCTACTTTTTTTGAAGACACAACCACTGATGCAGGTCACACTTAAAACATGATAAAAAGACCACATATTGTTGTTCAAAAAAAATCTACATGTGATTATGTGGAGGTGTGGTTATTAAGAAAGCTGATTATGGATTTTTAAGGAGCTATAGTTTTTTTTTTTTTTTTAAGGTGTAGTTTTTAAAGGGAGATATTTGTTTTTTTTTTTTAAAGAGGTGTTGTTTTTTAAGAAAGCGTTGTTTTTTGAGGTGTGGTTTATAACTAGAAGTAGTTTTAAGTAGTTGTTTTTATGAGTGTAGTTTTTTTTTTGAGGTGTAGTTTATAAGGAGGTGTAGTTTTAAAGTGGTTTGTTTTTAAGGAAGTATAGTTTTACGGTAATTGTGATTTTTTTGTCGAGGTGTTGTTTTTTTTGAGGTGTGGTTTTATAGTAAGTGTAGTTTTTTGAAATAGGTACATTTT
Organism: Isoetes taiwanensis; assembly: GCA_021234155.1. Taxonomy (NCBI): domain Eukaryota; kingdom Viridiplantae; phylum Streptophyta; class Lycopodiopsida; order Isoetales; family Isoetaceae; genus Isoetes; species Isoetes taiwanensis. The sequence continues at coordinate 659,789 of JAJEKV010000148.1, read as the reverse complement.
TTTTTTAAAAAGAAGTATGGTTTAAAGTGTAGTTTATAAGTGATTGTAGTTTTTTAAGTGGCTAGTTTTTAATAAGAATAAGAATAAGAATAGTTTATGATCCCTTTGAGACCAATGAAGCTATGGGATCGGAAGGAGCCACGGTAAACTTATTACTTGTCGGGTTAAAACCCTGCATGGCGAAAGGGTTTTAGGAAAAACGTGGCGGTAATAAGAATGATGTCAAATTGTACAAGTATACATCATTAGGAAATAAGTAATGTATGTACATGTCAGCGGCGTGCGAGGACATAGGCGATCTCGCATATCCGCGGCCTCTGGCTAACTTTTGCGTCTGGTCACGTGCTCAATGTCATGTAGCGGTGGCGGTGGCTCCAGCTGATATAAGCGTTGGTTGATCATATGTAGGCAACTTTGAAGAACTATGAGATTCATCCTCAATGACTCCCATTTGGCGGCGTAGCCGAACTGTCATACGTGGCTCACCAATCCATCTGCACATCTCAATTAGAATGATGTACTTTTGTCGCGAATGGAGCAATAGTGCGTCTTTTCATCAGGCAAATTCTGGAAAGTATACTACGAGTTTTGAAAACTTCGGAAGCTACGTTTAAGTATAGTTTTGAGGTGTGGCTTATATAACTGAGTGCAGTTTTAGAAGTAGCTAAGTATAGTTTTGAGGTGTAGTTTATGGAGTGGATGTAGTTTTAAGTGGTTGTTTTTTTAAAAAGTCGCGGTTTTACGAGGTGGTGTGGTTTATAACTAGGTGTAGTTTTTAAGTAGCTATTTCTTAAGAGTATTTCTTGAGGTAGGAAGTTGAACAAGTCAACTCATACATTTATAGAGATGCTAGGGTTTGAGCTGGCTAGAGGCGTGGTATGTTGTTCTTCTTGAGCGGGAATCTTGGGCCGTTGCGGAAGGATCACGAGAGCCTTCCCATATTTGCCATCGTCAAGATTAGGCCATTTGAGGGTCGTGATACATCTTCGAAGATGTCGGAGTTCTGTTTTTGATCACGGGGTAGGCGAACCTGATTAGCCGTTTCTCGAGAAGGGCCGAAGGTTTGGGTACAGTAAGTTGGGAAGCTCACAAGCGAGTCTCTTCTAGTGCAGCTGGTGTCTTCAAGATGAGCTCATGAGAGAATTTTATTGATGGCATTTGGGTTTGCATTTGAGTTTGGTTTCTCTGCACTCAACTGCGGTGATGGCCGGCTTACACACATTGTAGGCGGTTAACTTCGAAGTCTTCTTTTTCTTTATAGTTCTTATGCGTAAATAGTTAGCCAAGCTAATAATAGGCTTTAGCTCATGAATGGCCTGTGTCACGAGGCGCCGCAATTTGAGATACTATTTATCTGCTTTGTAGTTAACTCCACAGTTTTGATTGTTGTTGCTCTATAGTCTTCACATTTAGCGGATTGTGAGCAGTTGTTGGTTGAGGCCGGATGTTTTAGCATGATGCACATGGCTTTTGGGTGCTAGTATGGCCATTGCGATGCATTTGCTTCCTAGATGTTACCTTGTGTAGGGATAGTTTAGGGTAACCCGGATCACACATTTGGCGGTAAGTGTCTATGTTGGTATTTGGAGGCAAAGGCATTGCGGGACCCTCTTCTGTGTGTTTTCAAGTGCTAAATTTCGTTCTTTTGCATAACAGTTTGTTTCCACTCAGGCTTTTGCTCCCCATCTGGTACGGGAAGCTTAGAATCAAAAAGCGTTATTAGAGGCACATCAAACATAGCAATGAAGTAGGAATCTGGAAGTAGACTTCTTGGGAGGCGGGGAGACCGGGTTGTTTTAATAATTTGTAAGAAGCGATTTGGATTGGGATCTATACAAGTCAGAATGGGCAAAAGCGCAATAGGTGGACCACCCTTTTGGGGAGGCACATTTTATGATCATCTATCTTTGAAGGAAGATCTTTGTATTTGTATCTCCCCTATTACATCTTTGGAGCAGGGGGAGGAACCTATAGTACTTCATTATTGTAGGTAGGCTTTGGTCAAGTTAACGCTTCGAATGATACTTATGGCTTTAAGCCTTCTTGTGCTTGCATGGAAGACACGATTTAGTCAGATATGTGGATATCTCTTTGGTGTTGGTTGGAGAAGTAATCACGCCTTTGGATTTTAGAAAGCGGCACATATGGTAGAATTCTTCCTATCCGATCCATCTTGGGATCATTCTATTTGATTAAATACTTCCCTACTCGGCCTATTGTGGAGCCTTAATAAGGTGGTTATTACCATGATTCTATTAATATATAAAAATATCTTGCATTCAAAAAAGAGAAGTATGGTTTTTGAGTTTTTTTGAAGCTATCTTAAGCAAAATCACCACCACGGAATATTGTTTGTGTGCTTAAATTTGGGAATATAACATATTGTTGTACATTCATGGAAAATACCTTCTTGATTGATCCACTTGACATGCCATGTGGCCCCAACATGGAACAATTGGAGTTTATTCTAGAGCCCAATGCTATGGTGTATTTTTTCCGTGGTGAATTACAGTCCCCCATCGCGTATTTTTTTTCCATAGTGGTGGCAATGGTTGCCAAGGTAAAAAATCTTTGCCTCTCTTTTCCAAAGCTATTACATGACTTTCAAATTTTAGAATATTATTATGGCCATGCAATAAAATCCTTCCTCAACTAGGCATTCAAGCCATTCATCATCTCTAAGTTTAAGAAAACGTGAATCCCATAGTATGAGCAAAAGAACCTCAGGTGTATTTACTTGAATATGTATTATGAACCCACAGTAGTATGCTTATTCCAAACTTACCATTGTATTGTAGAATAAGCGAAATTGAGACCTCAAATATCTTATCCAATTCAAATTTACCAATTTTGAGCACACACATAGGCAGTGTAGAGTGCATAAATGTTTTATCCGTGAGAAATTGTAGCATCCTTGATTTCTAAAAATGGCTATACCATTAAAGTAAAGAGGTAAGGCATACCAAAGTCATCTCAATGAGAGCCAAATCGCGAGCTTTTACCAAAACACCTAGCATTTAAAAGAGGCATTGAAGCTAATATCAGTTTGACTCTCATTCCTATAGGCTATATGAAGAGCCTATCATTCTAGGCTATATGATGAAATAGCCCATACTATATATCATTAGACAGATCACAAAGAGATCTTTCCTAGCATCAAATTTCATCCAGGCAGGACTCCTGGATCAAAGTTATGATTAAATTTGTATTCATAAAAATTTGAACTTTACGACGAAATATCGGGGCGATTTTTAGGCGAATCTCATGATATGTTTGACACAAAAATCGACGAATAATCGATGATTGATGTGACAGTGTTAGGCAGTAATTAAAATGGTAGGAGGAGTTGTCGTCGACGTATTTTCATCGATGCTCGCGTCCCGAGTCAAATCTTACAGGCAGTCGGCGATTTTTACGGCGCTGCTTGATCGATACTCTTATGAGTGTCGATAACTTTTTCATTTCTATTTTGTTTGAGGATGAAGGCCCTTGACTTTATTTTGTGTTACTTTGCTTTTCAGTTCTTGCCTCAAGCTAGGGTGTATGAATTTGCTAAAATATCCTATCCGACTTCTTGAGAAATCCCGAGAAGGCATTTTGGAGATCGGTACATCTGAACACCATGTTACACTTAAGAAATATAGCGGGGCTGATAAAACAACATCAAGCGAGTAGGTTTGAGAATTTCGCGAGATCACTTCATACTTACTCTTAGCTATATATTCACCGAACATTATTACATTGTTTGTAGGCTGACCAACTTGATAGTACTCGATTAAGTAGGGGAAGCTGAGATAATCTGGGTACGTGGTGTCAAGCTATATGTGTGCATAGAAGTACATACACGCATTAGTCTACATCTTTGCATCAAGTTGAACTATATGTCAAATAAATTATGTAGATGAAGCATTCTGATAACTTTTTCATTTCTATTATTTTGTTTGAGGATGAAGACTCACCCGACTTTATTTTGGCTGCTTTTCAGTTCTTGCCTCAAGATAAGCGTGTGAATTTGCAAATGCCAATGCCCCCCTTAGATTTTCGGTTTCCTATCCGGTAGTTAGATACGCGTTCAAGTAGCATTTAGCGAGCAGGTTCAAAAGAATCAAGATAGGTCGAGAGAACTTATCAAACGCCCGAAATGTCTGCCAGTGCGACCTTGTAGAAACGAATTGTTTTGTCATTCGGGCGATTACAAAGGCTCGAAATGGGGTAACCGTTATGTAGTCTAGAATAGCTGAAATTACTAGGGACCAAGTTACATGGTCATTTTGGCAATGGAAAGAAACATAGACCACATTACATGGCATTATTCAGCGACTCTCGCGACCCGAATTGACTACGAGCGTGTTGGACATGGCTACTTTTGGTGCTTCTTGGAAAGGTAATCACCTTACGAAACTTGGTCTCTAGGATAGTATTGAAGTTTTGAGTCTATTGGGGTAATTCGGTTCTGGAGTGGGAGGATTGCGTCCATGGCGGGGGCCGGAAAGGGCTTTTAGGAAGCGCCGGGAAGGTTTAAGGTCCATCTTACATCAACATCCTCCTATACACGATGACATTGTGCAAGATCTGATCAAAATCTGATGAGGATATGGCCTCACGAAACACCAAGCCTTGTGTGTTGCTAGATTATTGAAGGGTTTACGTTATGGAGATTGAGGAGTTTTAGTGGTTACTTGGGACATGTTCATTTGTGATTAGAAAACACGAAGGAATAGGAATTGATAGAATGGGGTTTGAATTTATCCTCATCCCGGTGTGGCAGGTAGAAGTCAAGGCGCACGAGTACTTAAAATTGTTTGGGATCGACCGGGATGGTCAATAGATCCAAAATCTGTTATTTTGTTGCCATGGCTCCGCATACATATTTGAAAAGGTGCACCTAGTTATCCAAGAAAATGACCCGCGTTTTGGCCTTGAAGGTAAAGCCCTACGTAACCTGGGTACATAGGGGTTTGCTTTTGGTACATAAACATCGAATGCGTTCTTGAGACCAACTAAGTGCATCTTTTCTAAACATACATCTTGAGCCATAACGCTAATAACGAGTTTGAATCTATTAAACATCGATAATCTAAATAGTAACTGCTACCTTCTTGTTTTAATTGCCACACTAGAAAATAAATATCGAATATGATGCTCCGAGATCACCATCTTCTTTGCTAGACATGCTTGGCGAAAGCCTTGGCGGCACTCGGCACATAGGTCGCGACTAATGTCTTTGAATCGACACCTTATCAACGACACTTGAGCCTAACTAAGTATGGTACATTGTGAGTGGTGATTGGTTAACAACTAATACTATTCTTAGTATCACCCCGTTTTGTTTATATCATTGTACTTCATGTATTGATACATACCGTGAATACAATTCCAATTTGCCTTTGTTTTGGGGAGCTTGGCGGCTCTCGGATATCGGTGTGCATCCTTCTCTCCCTTTCTTGGTGCAACCTTGACATGAGTGTCGAACTCACGTGTCTGAGATTGATTCAAGATCAACTACGGCCAATGGAGAAGGATGCAAGCTACAACAGATTACCTTCCACGGCGGTCATCGCGATTCAAATCTTTGGCCCAACCCGGGTTTCGGCAAGTAGGCGGAATGATCTTCATTCTCAAGGATGAAGGAGTTTGGGGAATTCTTCGCGGCCAAGGACACGCACTTAGGATGCCAAGAATATTGCTGATTTGCATTAGCAGCGGCGGATGACAAAGCGATGGCATATGTCGGGCTCTCCTTAGCTGACTCATCATGATGAGTTCCGGCAAGAGAATAGCCACGATTTGTGGCATACAAATCGGCAATATTCTTGGCATCGGTGCGAGGTTCTTGGCGGTAACAATTCCCCATGGAAGGTTTGGGGTGACTGCCGTAAAACTGCCGAGATACCAAATGTGCTGATTATGCTATGGGGCTGGGGAATTATTCGCGGCCAGAACACGCACTTGGGATGCCAAGAATATTGCTGATTTGCATGCTTAGCGTGTCGAGATGACAAAGCGTCGCATATATCCGGGCTCTCCGCAGGCTACATCCTTGATGAGTTCGGCCGAAGGCCGTACGATTGCGGCATGCTCTCGATGAGAAGCTTGCTTATTAAAGACCCATATGATTAGGCATTTACATCTTTGAGGCGAATATGCATTGGGAAGGGCCGAGAGTCTTGACAAGACCGCATGAAGCATGCCTTCAGCATCTTGAAGCTTTGGAGGAAGAGCATGGGATCTGCGTGCAACTATTTTCTTCCTCGGTCATTTACCTGTCACGTTTGATTAACAATACTTGGCTGACTTCATGCAAGACAAAGATATGGGCTTCCATCAAACAGTAATACATTAAGGAGGAGATTATGATGAGGCAAGATCTTGGTAAAGATGATCATGCCACTTTCTCTTTCGCGGCATTTCAAAGACTCAATCTACCCTAAATGGGGATGAAACACGATGAGGAGGAGAAGCCCACATTGGCGGCCAGATTATCTCTTCCTATTAAGCGGAAGTAGTGGATTTAGATCCTTCTACTTTACGGATATTAGGCGATCATTAGCACCCAATAAATGGATGCCAATTTACGATATTCGGCACCTTCAAGCAAGGATTAATGGATTACACCGACCATTGAGCTGGGATATCTTGATGTGGCCTTCCTCTCTATTTTCGGGCAATGTAACTTGTACTTCGCTGAAGTGGCATTCATTACGATACTTTGAAATTTATGCAGGAGGAGGCACTCGGGTTCTAACACTGATCAATGATTTTACGGCCGGATTCTGAAACTTCCGGCCCTTACGGCACTTCCAACACTTCCGGCTTTTTGTTATGGCGCAACTCTTTTACGTTTCGGATCAAGGAGAAGACCTTAATTCCTTAATGCATTGAAGGAGTTGAATATGCATCATATATGATCAAGATTCCAAAGCAAGGAGGGCGTTTGACTCTCTTTACTTCTAGCAACACTTGATCGAAGTCAGCGAAGGTTACGATTTTCATGGAGAATTCGACCTATAGTATTTAGGTAAATTTGCATTTATGGTTCTTGAATCCATAAGTCTCATCATATAAGAATACAGCTGTACTTCTCCGAGGCTATGCATGGAAATAATTTTTCATGTTCCTCTTGGCAAAACAATTATGGATATAAAGACAAACTCTATCGATTTATTGTTTCTAATATCTGAGTGGTTGATCAGCGGGTCTATTTACCTATCGAGAGAATAGAGGCTGATCTCTTCATCACAAACTTGGTTTTGAGCTTTTCGGATGACCTGATTAGGCATGAGTCTTGACCAAGATTCAGATCTTATCTCGGTGAGCATGGAGATGGCGATCTCATCAAGGAGATGTAAAGGATATATGATATGAGATCACCATCTTCTTTACTAGACATGCTTAGCGACAGCGGCGACACTCGGCACATAGGTCGCTGACTATGTGGTGAATCAGCACCTTGCTCGGCCGAGCACCGACCTAACTAAATGCTTGGTACATTATTGAGTGGCCGGTGGTTGAGCAACTATTACTATTCTTAGTATCACCGTTTGTTTATATCATTGTACTTCAATGTATTGATACATACCATTGAATACAATTTCAATTTGCCTTTTGTTTTGGGAGCTTGCTCTCTAGGATATTGGTGTGCATCCCCTTCTCTCCTTTCTTGGTGCAACCTTGACAATAAATCAAGCCCATTCCGTCGGTTCCTATTACTTAGTGTTTCAATTCGCGGCTTCGACCATGTTCCATGTGCAACCAACTAAAACTCAACCTCCCATAATGTAAACCAGCTAATAACCTAGCAACACCACCCGGGGTTTATGTTTAAAGGCCATATCCTAGTCAGTTGGCGGGATCTTACGTGTCATATTAGAGGAAGTGTTGATGCCAAAAGATGGACCATAAAACCTTAGAGCGAGTTTGTCCCAAGGTCCTCTCGAAGGCCAGCGGCCCGCGGGCGGGCAATTCTCCCACTCGGGCCCCGTGGCCGACTCTCAATGGACTCAAAAGTCGACATTACCCTCGGGCTTTGAGATTTTGATCCGCACGAGCTTCAGTTTTCTCCATCATTCGATTCAAAATCAGGCCAGCTTTTTCCACATATTGCTACAACTTTTCTGATAGTATATAAAAAATCAAAAATGCTCATTAAAACTTGTAATATCATCGTTTGAGCATGTAGAACTTTGTCTCAAGAAAGTGCCTTTGGCCAAATTTTCTTCCAACTTTGAACTTCGATTTTTCTTAGACATTCAGTCCAAATTAGGCAAATGGGTAGCCGTGGGCCAAGAAAGAGCGCCTTCTCCAAGTGCAAAATAGGTCATGTCAACATGCGTAGTCCATTGGCTTAGGTGGTGCCTGTGTAATCTTTGCTGCTTTCGTCTTACCTTGTCGACTATAGGCTCAAAACATGCCTCTGGGCTTTCGATGCCACCTTGGCTTAAACATGACAAGTGACATGCCACATAGGCTCACACATGCCACCCTTGGCTCAAACATACCACATAGGCTCAAAATATGCCACATAGGCTCAAACATGTCACCTTAGCTCCATTTGGACCGCGTGGCTTAAACATGCCACATAGGCTTAAACATGCCAAGTGGCGGCCTTGAAACAGAAACATACCACATAGGCTCAAACATGCCATCATGGCCCAAAGCGGACACGTGGCCCCAAACATACCATCTTAGCTCAAACATGCCTAGCATCAAACATGCCATAGGCTCAACACATGATCATTGGCTCAAACATGATATGTGGCTCAACACATACTAAGGGTCATAAAAATGCTATTTGAAATGATTTATTTTTTGAAAAAGGATGAAATATAATTTTGCTTAAGGTTTTTTATGGGTTGAAATGTTACATGCGCCTAGGCTCAAGCGTATTAAGCCCAGGCTCGAGCACTTGTCTACACTCCCAGCTCCAAACATACCCGTAACAAATATATTTACATTGGCTCAAACATGCCATATAGTCTCAAAACATGCCACCTAGAGGCTCAAAAAGGCATACATAGGCTCAAGTATGCTACCTAGGCTCAAGCATTCCCTAAGTCAGGCTTATGCTACATAGGCTCAAACATAGCCGAGATGGCTCAAACATGCCCCTAGGCTCAAACATGCCACTTAGGTCATAAAAATGGGCTTTTGAATGATTTTTTTTTTTGGATGGAAAATATGACTTCTATGTTTTTAAGGTTGAAATGTTGTGCATAAGATTCAAACATCCCCTATAGACTAAGTTTACCCACATTGGCCATAACATGACATGTAGTAAACATACTACATAGGCTCCGATGTGACATGCATCTCAAACATGCTTCTAGGAAAAAATATGACCGTGGTCCCAAGCGTGCCACACCAGGCCCAAGCGTGCACCTAGGCGTAACATGCCCCTAGGCTAGAACATGTCACCTTCGGCTCCAAATATGACATGTAGCTAAAACATGCCACTAGGGCCATAAAAGAAATACTTTCAAATGATTTTATTTGGGATGAAATATGAATTTTGTATGTTTTTAATGATTGAAATGTTGCCCTAGGCTCAAACCTTGTGTGCCCCTAGACTAAAAACATGCCACCTTGGCTCAAATACTTGACCCGTGGCTGAAACACTAGAAGCGTGTTGTGCCCCTAGGCTGTACCCCTAGGCTAATATGTCACCTTGGATTGGAAACATACCCATAGGCTCAAATGTGACATGTGGCTCAAGATACCATGATCTCAAACATTAAACAGCGAGATTCACTTGACATGATGGCTGAGATTGTAATCCAAGTCTTGTGATCCCTATTGGCCTTAAGTCAATGGCCAAGATTAACAACCCAAATTTGATCCATGCATTGTATTTTTTATGCACTTCTATCTCCCTCCTTTCCCAGCTTCTAATCCTCTGCTTCCTTTTTAGAGTTGCAAGGGCATGATTTGCAAAGGCAATGGCATAGTCGTTAAATTAGTGGCATTTAAAGTTCAATTTATACGTAAAGAAGTTTCTTCTTAGTTCGCAATGTCGTTAAAAACCGTGATTCACCATCGGCCCTGCTCCTCAGCAGTTTCCCAGATCCCTTCGGTTGTTTAGCTTAATGGCCGCTGGATGGCCATTAGATCGAAAGATGCCAAATCATGCCTGGATGCCCACCGCGCCTTCCTTCAACAAATCCTTAAAGCAAATCTAAGTTTCCGCTCTTTCGCCGGGTGTTCGGCAAATACGTTTCTCGTGACATTCATTGGTCGGCAGATGATCCCGCCCGTATCATTCATTTGCGCCATAAAATTTTGGTTCAACATTGGTCGGCCAGATGGGTCAGACATGAAGTACGCCGCAGGTAACCGGATAAGCCAGAGGCGAATACGCGCTTGAGTCGAGCAACTCAACAATGGTACGCTTTCGCGAAGTTTTATTTTCGTATATTCTTCTTTCTCCATTTGGGTCCTTTTCCTAATCAGGACTCTCTCTCAGCTTCAAGTTTTAATTGAGTTGATTCTCAAAATTGATCTTACAAGAGTAGTGCATTATTATTAGGGTATTATCGAGGGGAAGCTTCCCTTGATTTCAATGATGGATTGTAAAGGTATATAATTTCGGGTGATCAAGAAATGTAGAAACAATGGCAAAGACTGGCTTTGTTGAAGCCTTCAAGATTTTAAAGCACCGCATAGATCTGATTCAGTATGAAAGTTACCACATTCCTCTAGTGTCAGCCCAGAATTCGCCAGCGACAAAAATCCGCCAGCTTCTGAATATGATTTCAGCCGGGCAGCCTGCACCGGTTCGCCCGGGAAGATGTGGAAGATGACGGGGAAAGGCTTCCAAATGCAATTGCGGTTAAAACGCCTCCCATTTGCACGTAATCTCGTCATTTGTTATTGCCTCTTTCCAAACATCTCCCCACAAAAAGTGTTCTCGTGCAGAATGACTGGCATAGGCTTCGCTATGGCTACGTCCATACATGCCAAATAGGATCCTTTCAACCTGTAAATCAGCTCCCCCGCTGACACAAGAGTTCTGAATGCAGAGATTAAAATTATAGATTTTAGGTTCGTGAGGCTCCAGCGCTAAAGCCAAATGAAGCAAAGAAAAGTCTCCCCTTTTTCTCCAAATCTCTACCTTTTTTCCTCTAATTGCAGAAATTGTCTTTTGTTCTTTTTCACACCTAGTCTTAATCGAATTGCCACTTCCACTCAGCTGCATTTATCAATGATATCATGAATCGGACGTATATGAAGCCATTTTTTCTAAACTTTCAATTAGTCTGCTCTTTCAATCCGCTATTTCTGCATTCAAAATCATCCCAACCTCCTGTGATTCTTATTGGTTCTTACGCCCTCGCTGCCCATTTCTCTGTCCCAGACAACACACCCCTTTTGCATCTGCGCTGATTGGTCTGCTACTGCTCTTCCCCTATTTTCGATTTCATTTTGATTCACAAGTTGAATCAACAAATGCTGTAGCAGCGGGAGATCGTCCAGAGATAATTTCTCCTTCACATATATTCCTTAAGAAAGAATCCACCCAAGCACCTGAATATCATATGCAGGTAGATTACGTAGGCTTTTAAATGTCGATTTAAGGTTGAAACTTGGAAATGATAGGACAATGAGAGTTTTCTTAAATTTTAGAGTATTTATCTCGATCTTGGCTAAGATATAGAAAATTCAAAAGAATGGTAAACAAACACCACCCACCATCAAAACAACAATTATATCTTATAGAGCTAAAAACAACTTTAATAAGATTCAACAACGGAAAGCACAAAACAATGCTTAAAAGACCATAGTTAATTTTAGATATTATAGTAAAAAGAATACAATTTTCAAATTTTCAACATATTGTTTTTTAATGCCATGTCATTTAACCATGTTGTTTATTGAAGAAAATAACACTTAAATTATTTATTTTGACATGTTGTTTATTGAAAATTCTATAAAAGCCACATGTGCATTTATAAAATAATACTAAAAGACAACACCTATTTTGAAAAATACATTGCTTCTCAAACCACATATCATTTTTGAAGGACCAACACTTGAAAACAACATAATTAAAAGATAATACAGAAAATTAATGCGATAGTTTTGTTAAAAAGCCTGACAAAACTCTACATGAGTTTTTTAGTGTTATTGCTTTTGGCAAAACAACAGCCAAACAAAACAAGGAATCTCTTTAAGCTCTGGCTGGAACCAGCGCCCAATTGGCAGCAACGCTTGAAAACTACAAATACTTTAAAACAACGTAGATTGCGACTTACTGCAGGACACTCGGACAAAATCCCAGTTCTCGCAATCATTAAATCCAGAGATAAAATTTTGCTAAAAACCACGCCATTTCTTAGTGAACCTGGCCAAAAACAACATCGAGGATATTGTTTTGCAAAAGGGCCGGATGGTAGTGAATCGTGGTCATCAATATATTGTAAGCAGCGCAATGTTGCAGCAGCAGAGGAGGAGAACCCGCCCAGCAGTATGTTCGGTTACCCACACCCAAAATCGCGAACTTCATCACTGTACAAACCACCATCACCATTCTCCATAACAAGAAGTTCCGCCTGTGGCGGTAACTTCCGCCTACTAACCCGGAACGCCCAAAAGCTTAAAATACTTGTACTGAAGTCGAATAAAGAGGCCGCAGCCAATCCCCGAAACCAATAAACCGCCGCTTCCAAATCAACCACACACCAACTAAGCTTTCACGCTATCGTAGATGCAGGTTTGTTTGCGAAGAGCGCTGGGCACCGTAGATACACATGAAGAATCATCGGTGCATATAGTCAATTCACCGGACAAATTCCCACCCAAATCCGTAAAAGTGAAAGGCAAAACCGACAATGCTCTTAATACCGCCTTCACGATGGTGTATGTGTATGGAATACCCCTCACCACCGGTAGCCCCGCCACCGTGCCAGCAAGCTCGGGAAGAACTCCCCACGGCTACTTAATTCGCCCTCACGTCATCCTCCAGGAGCATAAAGAGGCTCGCTTTCCAACGCTGCTCAAGGCCCCAGCGATGCATGAAGTGCCTAAGGGCAAGTGCGCAGGGTAGAGGAACCTACGCAAATATGTGATAAACTCAGGTATTACCCATTACACGCGACATGATCCCAAATCAAGAACACTCCCCGCCAGAGGTACGCTGCGCCGAGACCAGGCCAACAAAGGTTCGTATAACCACATGGCAGACGCTTCCCAAATGCCACACACAATGGCGAAGAGATCGCACAACACAGTATCAGAGAAGATGCTCCATCTCAGAAAGCCCAAATAAACTTGAGACCAACACCTTACTAGTGCTATAATCAAATATGGCTAAGTCCTCCCTGGACGGAGACACTCGCCTACCTCTCAACTCACACAAAAATTTCTAACAATCTCATCCCAAAGTCTTATCTACCCCTCGATAACATCGTATTGAAAGGCAAAATTTTACCGGCAATAGTGATCCCACCGCCATATGGAACTTGCTACCCTTCCACCAATTGAGAAAATGCAACCGGTGTCACCATCCCACACTTCCCATGGAAACACCTCCGGGGAATACCCAAATGCCTAGTACACACATTACCCAGCCACCTCCGAAGTGGTGCCAGAGTCACAAACAAGGGGAGGGCGAGTCACCGCCCATAATGGAAAGACACCCTAACGAATGCCTCGAAAGGAGCAGCATTCAAAGAACCACATTCCGCGAAATTCCTCTCTCGCCACCAAGCAAAGAGGAAAGTGTCATCAAATAACCTGTTAATAATTCGTTGACTACCATCTCTGCGATCCAAGCCCATCCACCGTAGTGCTTAAAACACTTTGAACTCCCAGAAAAGTACATACATCAGTAATTAACTGGTACTTTCATTTTTTATTAAAACTAATACAAAAATCCAAAATAAAAGTCAAGGATGTGTTAATATACAAAGCAAGATAAGATAATGCTACTCCAGAATCAAAATATAAAGCTCCAAATGCCTACTTTACGAGACATGAGGTAACGCCCAAGATCTACCTTCCGGCTACCTTTAGTAAAAATTTTTACCAAGCCAAATACTTCTTGGTGAATACCCTGCGCAATCACCCACTCACCTACAGCAATCAGACAAGGTCAGCCATTACTCAATAACAAAATCCACAAAGCAAAGGGCACCCCGACGCGACTCCTCTCCTGGCGGAGAAAGGCCAGGCTCCCAACTCTGCAACAAATTTAGCCCAGCCACCCGGCACTGCAGCACCAGCCAGCTCAACGCTAACATCATGGCAGCAAACAAGAACTCCTTAACGTACACACTATCGTAAGCTTTGGCAAAATGCTTAAGATAGGGCAATGCTCGACCTATTTTCCGCCTTCCAATAGTCTCCTCATGCCGCGCTATCAAAAGGTTCTCCGTGAAACCCATCAAGACCTTACGTCGCAAAGAAGTCAACACCGCTTCAACTGGCTAGGGCTTTCGCAATAATCTTATACACGAGGACAACAAAGGATATAGCCTCCGTCATTAATAGTGTAAGGTCGCTAACCTTAGAATCAAGGAAATGCATGTGTATTCAAGATCCTATCCATTTGAGAAGACTCCAACTCGTAAGATATAACACCTGGTGCAATAAATGACTACCACCAATAAGTCCGTAGTATGAACCTAATGTGGATGCCATCGACTGTGATCTATAATATAGCCGGCTTTCTACCCCAAATAAATTAGTGGCCCCGCGGGGTTATTTAAAACAAATGAATTTAGCTTGAGTATAGGATGCTCACCCATTCTCACCTCATATAGATTATATATATACATTCTTCATATGGCACTTTATTGCCTATTAGGATTATGGCCAATTAGATGTCATAATTGAGTGGTATCGACTTTAAAGCCAATTCCAGTCCCGCTTTTGGTAAACCAGAAAGCTTTCTACAGCAAATATTTAGGCCAATTTGGCAAATCCTCAGAATGCCTAACGTTCTGCCAAATCTTGTTCCCACTCTCCTGTACTCCGGCCGCCCTGCTGGGGCCATGCTTCTGTAGCCTTTTGGCCTCAAATAATACCCAACGTAGTTTGTCCCGCTTCTTTTGGAAAATCAAATGTCGAGGCAGTTTCAATTCTTCTTTAGGAAGATCTCCGCCAGATCCTATTTTCTCGATTATCCCTACTAGCAATATGTACATGGAAACATAGCGGTGCGAACAAATTCACCAAATGTAACCTCTCAAATACATTTTGTACTGTAGCTTAATTTCTTTACGTTTGGGTAACTAGTCATATATTTATTAATCTATATTAAATCGCCATTTGAGCTGGCCACATTATTAGATATTGACCTGCACCACCAATTGGGTTGGTGTGCCTTGACTTAGACTTGCTTCTCATTCATCCGCATAACAGGAGGCGGTGCCGCCATGAATGCCCGCGGAAAACCAGCCTTATATCATCATTTGGACCCAACAACAAAATAATGCTAATAGAGACCGGGCGAGGTGCCTCAGCCGAAAGCGACCGGATTTAAAAACCTCGCCTTTCGGGTTTTCACAGGAACCTCTAGTGATAGCCTTCGGGCAGCTCGGGACAAACGAAGCGCAATGTAAAAATCGCCCCGAAACCGTTCTACTGAAAAATGGAATGCCTCACAACTGCAATTCCACAATCACCCCAACAAACAACAAGATTAAAACAAACCTCCTGGCGGAGGGTTTTAATAGCTGCCGCGCTGCTCGGAATAAAAAATACAACAACAAAGAGGTAACTAAAGAGAGAATAAGGTACCGCCGAGAGTGAAGAGGAAGTCAGCCGATGGTGTCAAAGCAAACGCCAGTAACTTCAACCGTAGAACGAGCATACGCCGCTCAAGATGCATGCAAAAGCGCATGCTCAACGATGAAGTCGGTCCGGATGTCTGATCGATGGGATTCTAGAATGGGACCGCCGTAGAGCTGAAACCAACAAAATGCCCAATAAAGGATCAAACCCCAGGATCGGTGGTCAGCCGTGTAAGATGCACGGTGAAAGCAAAGATGAAAAAAACGCCAACAGCCGCGTAAAGCAGCCTCCCGTTAAAATCCCAAAGAAGAGAATAAGAAATCATTGAGGAGAGAGAAGAGGGAAGGCCGATGAGAGAAGTCGGCGGGGAACGCTACTTCTCTCAAAGGCAGCCAGTCCTTTAAACGGTAACCAGTAGGGTGCATCTTAATGCATGCAAAACAGGTACGTTCTATCTATTCGAATGCATGCATCCGGAAGCACTTTATCGAGCGATTTCAGAAAAAAAATAGGAAAACAGCCGCCTGCCACTTTGTGCGTTGATTTTACAAGGAATGGTACAACGGCCATACTTCTAAGCAAAACATAGCCCCCTGTGCTGGCGCCTCCCGCCAAATCCCTTCCTCGAGAGCTCCTCGCTCAAGCTCATCGTTTCGCGTAATAGCTGGTTTAATCGTACTCCAAAACAGTTCCCCAGATCTCATAAGCAAAGGAGCGTCGCCACAAAAAACCCCCAGAAACAGCATGCTACACCTCTAAATCGCCGGACTCCAAGTCCAAACTCACTTTACCACCTGAACCCAAATATTTGAAATGGGTTAAGTGATGATGTTCTTACAGTTTATACCAACCCCAAAAAGTTCAAATAATGTATATATTTTTAAGAGCCAATCAAACATTTATATTTTTATATAGAATATCTTTTTCACTTAAAGCCTAGCACAAATAACTGTAGGTTGCTCACCGCCTTCCGCTAAGAGTAAGCAAACATGTAGACATTAAGAAACTTCCCAAATTTCCTCATATAGTAAGTGAGGATGGAAGACATTATTATAAACCATGTCAATGTGATCAAGTTGTTCTAGGCTTCTTCAGAATGAATGCAGGGTAAGAGAGGGCAAATTGAAAGCAAGGTGTAGACCTGAATGAAAGGATAATGTACGTGAGGGATGAGTTTGCACCTCAATCATCGCTATCTTATCATTTACAAATCATTGCTAGAAGAAAATGGATGGAAAGAAGGCCATACTTAAGGAAAATCCAGAGGGCATTTGATCTGGAGGACAAATGTTCATTGTCGCTTATCGTACTACCGGTGGGTTGAGCATGATGATGATGATGCCAAGGTGACTAAAGTAGAGGCATGAGTAGACCACCCTTGGGAGGCCTCTAGACATTACTACTTGGAGAAGAAAGTGAGATAACCGTATCTCCCAGTACAACAGAAAAGAGGCAGCTTCCTTGTAGTATCCTCTTAGGCAGATGTGAATTTTGGGCCAAGTTAACGCTGGAAGACACCCCTTCACCCCATTTGTCTACCAAGATTTCATGGTTTTTTAGGTAACATCTTCATGCATCATGGGATATTTTCTTATGAAGGAACTGAATAGTTTTGTTTCCTACCTCCACACTTGGGTTTTTGAGCACTGTGTTGACACTGCTTAGCTTATCTCGCTATTTTTTGGAGCCTTAAATAAATGTATTTAATACATATTACACAAAAATAAAAATATCTTGCCTTCAAAAAAAAAAAAAAAAAGCTGGGGATCCTCAATAAAACTACTGGCATCACATTAGTTGCTATTAATGGCCTCAAGATAAGTTTTGTCCAATAGGTATGCTCCATGATTGAAAAAACATATAATCTTGGAGCCATGGTGAGGCTCTCTAGAGGGTGGTGCCTTACAAGCAGTTAGGATATTCTGCTAGGTCACGGATACTCCGCTAGACCATTCCTCCCTAATGGTTCCTCTTCAACACCGTGACATTTAATATTAAATTCTATGACATCATTCCTTCACGCTGGTATTCTCCAAAGGAATTGCTGATGAGTGAGTTTATTGGATACTTAAGTCTCCGCTTATGATGATGAGTGCCGATACTGGTTTAGCCTCGAGAAACACCATATTCATTGAATTCAAAGATAAGGGCCTAATTATTAGTTTCTAGTCTCAAGACCACGAATCATAGCTTTTCTCACACTGCAGAGTCAAACATGAAGGACTTTGCTTGACTCCCTAGCTTGAGTTTGGAACATTTAACTATAAAAGCTTTGTATCCAAACTTTCAAATGTTTACACGGTGGAGATTTACTCCGCCTAAATATCTTCGTGTCTTTGAATCTAAGTTTGCATGTGGAGCCACTAAGGCTGGGTCAGAGTTATAGCTTCACCCAAAACAAGTCGGAACTTTCATGCTTAGCAACAAGGTCCCGCCATTTCCCCAATGAGGTTCTATTTACCCTTTCTCTCGCCGACCATCTCGCTCACTAGTATAAGGAAAAGAACGGTGTTCAATCCCATTCATCATGAGAAACTAGAATGAAAGCCATTGCCGGGTACAAGTTGGGAGCCCGTAAATGTTGCAGGTCGCGAGTTTTGTTATTAAAGTTGGAAGGCCAGCACAATATACTTTTTGGCACATGGCCTTGTTCTTCATAGTAAAATGCCGTAATGAGGATTGGTGACTCATTGATGAAAAAATATGTGAATTTCCAGAAGTGGTTTCTAGGTTTCACTTTTTAATAAAGAGAAGTATCTAGGCAAAATGGAGGAGTATTCCAAGCAAAGAAGGGAATTTGATGGTAATCTATGTGAATGATTCATGCTGAAGTCCTCATCAATAAATTCAATTTTCCTTGAAGATAAAGATGTCTCAAAATAACTTTGTTTATCATGAAATTTTCTAAATATTAATTGAAAACTGATGACTCTATGCACAACATGATATCTGACATTTGTCCCTACGAATCCTTTACAAATGGGAAAAATAAACATCTGCAAATTTCCTCGCTAACTTTAAAAGAACGGGGAGTATAACCCTTCTAGAATTTGATGTAGCTTTACTTTTTGATTGAACATTTATCAAAATGCATGGAATTTGCCTGCAACCATTTTACAAAGATCTATCAGATGTTTAGAAAAGGACATCCTTCCAATATTGACAGACGCGCACCATTATAATTCACTCACATGTCACAACATCCATCGTCCCGACTGCGCCTCCCCATGTTTTCACTTCTTTCGGCCTTTTTAAAAGAAATGATCATCCCAAAAGCAAAAATTCATAGGGCACCGCTTGACATTAACAACTGCTTACGTGAACAACAGTTATGAACCGTATAAATATGCTATGTTAGATATAGTATGCCATATTAGAACCAGATAAAATAAACCGCCCATCTGGTTTGGAAAGATAGCAATACGTACTGAACGAAGTACATGAA